>CM054058.1:193358774-193766274 GCA_028641055.1 Alopecurus myosuroides
CACCCCACCTCCCCCCAAACCCTAGCAGTTTTTCCACTCCCACCCCTACGTTTTGCAGCCACCCTCCCTTGTTTTCTCTCTTTTACAACGAGGTCCTCCCACCACTCCTTTCCGCACAGAACTCACGCACGGGAGAAATCCTTTCTCCATCGATCGAACCCCCTCCTCCTTCGCTCGCCCCGTCCCCTCTGCCCAGCGCCGCCTCCCTCCTCCTCTGCTCGATCCCTACCTCGCCGTCCCCTTCCCCTCCATCTCCCCTGCGCCGGCGGTGGGTCGATCTCGCCGGAGATCCACGCCCGACGCCCGACGCCGTCTAGTCCCTCCACTCCCTGCCTCCTCCCGTCGCCCGACCAACCCCGCCTCCACACTCCGTCGTCCCCCTCGTCCCAGCAAGAAATGGCGGCCATCCTTCCCCTCCGCCCTCGCGCTCTCCACTGGCTCGCGGGTTGCTGGTCTCCCCCTTCTCCTTGCGCTGAGACGGACGCCGGTGCCGACGGGGACGCGCGCCGCCGGCCATGGAACAGCGTGCTCCTGGAGCCCTCTCCGGCCGGACCTCCCCGCGGCCCCTCGCCCAGGCACCGCCGCCCACGCCCGCGGCAGGGCACCTCTGCTCCGGCCTCGCGCATGGATGACGACGCCCCAGATTGCGAGCATCGCCTTCACCTTGGGCACCGTCGCCGTCCTGCCCTTCTACACGCTCATGATCGCCGCCCCCAACACGGACATCACTAAGCGTACGGTGGAGAGCACCGCGCCCTATGTGGCACTCGGCCTCCTCTACGCCTACCTCCTCTACCTCTGCTAGACACCCGACACCATTCACGCCATGTTTGCCAGCAAGTACCGGCTCCAGAGTTGCCCGGCGTTCTGAGGATGCTCGCGAGCTAGATGACCGTCGCCTCCGCCTGGATCCTCCTCCTGGCTGTCGATCTCTTCGCGGCAAGTCCCATGACGGCATTAAGAACAACACCGAGAACAGGCATTCAGTCTCTCTGTGCCTGCTATTCTGCCCAATCGGGATTGCGGATCACGCTGTGACCAAGGTTGCCTCCTTGTTCTCGCAGTTTTCCCAGTGACTGATATCATCAGACCATCCATTCTACAATGTTTCATCTGTGAGAGGTACTATATCGCCAACGCACGAACGACCGCCGACAAGAACTCCTTTCCGTGGAAAGTACGACGATTGTGCAAAGGTCGACCCCAAATGACTACTTCCGCGTCCACGACTACTTCGACTACGGACGTGTACGACTCCTTCCACTACAACGTCTACGTCCCCGTACATCGTCGACAAGATCTCCATCGACAAGTACCTCGGCCGTGAACCTTGGAATCCTAAGGCCTTCATCGACAAGTACATGGACCATGAACAATAGTCAAGATCCTCGACCCGAGAACGACAACCATCGACAAGATCCTACCATGTCCGCTTTGCGTTGGCCGCCTTCGTGCGCGTCCATGAATTCTCATCGACCGAAGATGCGGCACGATCACCTCCGACCCCGAAGACGATGCGGTAGCGGCTCGCCCACGACTACTACGACTACATCGACTCCGGACGTGAACGACTACTTCCTCTATGGTTCAAAGATCCCGGCTTCGACTACTTCGACGACGATGACCGTGTGGTTTGAGAACGACTACTTCCCCTACTCCCTCGGCTACGGAACGAGAACGACTACTTCCACTACTTCCTCGACGTCGACTACTTCCTCCACGTTCCGAAGTTTCCGGCGTTGACCCCGGCGATCCTCCTTCCAACGTGCGAACCCAAACCCTGCATCCCCTATACCTATGCCCTATTTTCTATAACATATCAACTATATTCAAAATGTCATCGCATCATGTTTGCATTGCATCTTGTGGGTTTCGGGGTAATAATAATATCACCTAACAATTAATTATGGAATGAGTTGGAATAATTAAATATTGTTCCGGTTCCATTTAAAATTGCATAACTCATAACTAATTCATTTTAAATCCAAATTTGAAAAGTAAAATATGTTTTCCAATCAAAATTCTCTAAACTCTGCAAATATCAACTTTGTTTTCTGTTTTGAATAATTTAAATTGCTGAAAACAACTGTTTCTTATTTAATGCAATTTAAATTGCCAAAATTCATAACTAATTCATTTTAATTCCAAATCAAACAAATAAAATATGTTTTCCAATCAGAAGATTGCAAGGAATATGTTCATGCCATCCATATCTCTGTTTGCACCTTATCATGTACATTTTAGATCTTGTTATGCATGTCCATCTATATGACAACATATGGAATGTGTGGGATAAATAATTCCAACTGTTGCCCCCTTCCATTTAAATTGCCTAACCCATCTACCTTATTGTTTTCCATGCTAAACAACATTTAATATTGATGGTTAACTAAACAACTTGAACCAATAATAATTTGTCCAGACTCCGGTTCCGATTAAATTGCTTAAGTTGTTTCCCCTGTTGCATCTTGCCATGCCATGCATATAAAATAGGATCATGCTGGATCTTTTGCCGTAGAAGTAATTGTTGCATCCGGTGTTTGTTCGAGGTTCGTTGCTTCTTCCCGGATAGGACGTTGAGATGATGTGAGCAACGATAAGTTCTGCTACCTTGCGGGATCTCAGGCAAGTATACTCACTTGCTGCCATATGGCTGCCTTTCATCACTTGTTACCGATACTTTCCGTTGATTCTTTTCTGCTATCCTTAGTAGTAGTTGTTTCTGTTACGAACCTATCACATGAATCCTTTAACCCTGATATTGCCTCACCTCCACTCCTATAACCTTTGCTTGAGCCTGTGTCTTACTATCTTGCTTAGGGTTGTTTTGCTCGAGTCTGTTACCCGTTACTTTCTGTTATTACTTCCTTATGTTCCGGGGGCTCGATGTTTAATCAATCAATCAAACATGCTAATGTTACTATTAATAATAAACTTGATGATAAGGCACCGGCAGGAGGCCCTTTGTGGTTTTGAGGCCTGCTAGTGTCGACCCTAATAGGAAAAGGGTCTTGTCTACTGATCCATGATGAGCGCACTACCCGCATTTGGGGAGTATGGGCTCCCCCTCAGTTTGACCCGATTCGCATCTCGTCCAAATCGCCTCATTTAGTTCGGGTTTTCCATTTGCTGCATGCATGATCTTGCGAGCCCTTGGTACCCGGGTGGAACTTTCGTAGTCGGCATATAGGGGGACACGGTCTTAGAGTGCTATGAGGGTCCATTTTCTTCTGGGCTCGAGTAGCCGTGCGCCCAAGGTGCTTTGGGCTTGATGCGAAGAAGGGTTGGATTGTGTTGAGTGCCCCGCTTGGTGGAGTGGCCGCTCCATCTGGCGGGATATTCATGAGTGTACGGCTAAATTGGTGCAACCCTGCAGGGATAATCTTCTCGAGAAGCCGTGTTTTCCGCGGTTATGGATTACTTGGTGAAAGTACTGGCTAACAAGTACTCAGGACAACTTAAACATAATGATCAACCATGTTACACCCAACGATTAACAACTTGACTAGTAATAGGTTTATTCACACAATAACTTGATTCACCTCTAATACAACTGTGTGAGTTATCCTCGGATTGCTTCTTCGGATAAGGGGCGAGATCCAGGATGGGTTTGTTTGGAGTTACTTTCAGGTGGTTACAATACTCGATCTTATCTCCTTTCTGATACCGGAAGTTGTAGTATCTCTCCGTAGTTGGTTAGTGCAGCCTGTTGTCGCTTATTTGCAATAACCCCTTCCTTTCCGTTGATCCTAAAGTATTTGTATCTTGTGATGACTGGCTACGCCGGTATCTTGTGAGTATGGGTTTTATCCCCCTTGCCAGTACTTAACCGTACTGACCACGAATCTCTTTCGTGGCTGCAAATTCCAAATTGCAGTCAACAGGTTTGAAGTCTGACGACGTTAGCTTGGGAATCCCTCCGGCTCGGCGTGGGCAGGGATTGGACGCTCTCGGTTATCTTCAGGACTCTTAGTCCAACTTGTATCTTGTCCGTAGCCGGACGTTTGTTTCTTCCGCTGTTATTTTGGATCTTTGTAATGTATCAGTTGTATCCTTGACCCGTTTGAGTCATCTTGTATCTATCTGTTTCTGTTGTAATTGTGGAATATTCGTGAACTTTTGTAATGTTATCATAATTGGCAACCTGGAATCGGTTATTATGCGGATTTTGGCGGGAATGCTGAAATCTGCATAGTGCCCGATCTCGGGGTGTCACAGTAACGGACTTCTTTCTAGATGGCCTTGAAATCCTTCGAGGAAAACTTGGACCCATCACGGTTGAATTCCGGAAATCCGATCATCAGCTTGGCCGGCTCAAGCTTAGGAAAGTAAGCCTTAGCCAGGGCAAGCCCCCGGGTTACCCCAACCCGGCAAGACGAACGCTTCCAATGCCAAATCCACTCGGGAATGGTGGAGCAGGCGTCCAGCATCCTCTTCAGGTTGACGTGCCCAACACCCGGCCACCGTATTTCTTGAAGGATCCATTTGGTTCCGGCACATAGCTGCCGGATAACGCTCTTGATGGTTTTCAGCTTGGCAATATCATCTTCGTCCGGCATCACTTCATCCGGACCTGCAGAAAGAAATGAGAGCACGATTAAGGAAACTCGGCTATTTATCAGCAGGGTAACTCGAATTATGAATATTATGCTAAGAATCATACCGATCAAAGCGCGATACGTATCAGCAATCTGAACAGAAAGATTCGTCAGGTTATCTTCTGCTGCATGAGCCCGCTTCCTGTACTTCCTTGTGATCTTCCCACTCCTCCTGGCCTCAGCTTCGGCCGCCTCACGCAGAGCCACCTCCTTTTCAATACGCTTGGTGGCCTTAGCCAATTTTTTCTCAGACTGGGTCACGAAATCCTGAGTGAAGATACAGGGATAAATTAGTTGGAAATACTGTGAAGTTCCAGGCAAATTATCAAGAAATTCACCCGGAACTTGGGGACTAGATAAGGATATAAGCAATGTTATTCGGATTTACCTCATGTTTTGCTATCAAAGCTTCCAGGATATTTTCTTCATCAGCCCTCAGGGTGTGAAGAGCACTAAGCATCTGGGAAAATGTCATATCCTCGGGACGAACACCAGAAGAGCCGGCAGCTTGTTCGTCTGGCTGATGAACTGTTCCCGACTTGGGGGTCGAGACCCGGACCGTTTGGGTATCCGGGTTAGGGGAACCTGCCCTCGTCTCCAGGATCTCAATCTCTTCATCCACGTCTTCAGACGATTTTGGAGACCCGGCTTTTTGTTGGGCCGGGTCACTAAAAGGGTCTTGTTCTTGGGCGTCTTCAGCCTCATCACCAGCCGCGGCGTCCGCATTATCAGTTGGTCCCTCCGTCCTCTGGTTATCTGTTTCCGTGTTCTCCGGGTCACTAACTGTGACTTGAGCGCTAAAGAAAAGGAAGAGAGGCAGTTAGCAATAGTGATTAAAAGTTATCAGGTGTGAAAGGATGTCATATAGCAAAGACTTACCCGGTATTTATAGCGTAATCCAGCGGGAGCTCGCTGCTGGAAGCATATGAAGTTGTCAAAGGGACCGATAGCGGAACCCGGAATTGCCCGGCACGTGGATGGTTGGGAGATGGGTGACACTGAGGGGATTTGGAGGATTGAGGTGGAGGAGTACCGACCCGGTGGACTGGTGAGGTGGTGATACCGGGGTTAAGGGGATCGTCACCCGGAGAACTCCGGGTCACCCTACGTTTGGCCGGGAGAGGATCCTTCAAGTGTGACGAGTGTGACAACTGTTGGTTAAGTCTACGCATGATATCGAAGGAATAAGGTTCAGAGGATATAGAAGAGAAAGGAACCTTGGAAACCACTCCTCTGGCTTTCCTCTTGGCCCCGACTGTTACTTCCTGATCAGATTCGGTGGCCTCCGGGTCGTCCTCATCCTTCTCTTCTTCGTCCTCCAGCCCTGCGAGCCGAGTATGTATTGATGGAAAAAGTTAAAATGGGAGGAAAATGATACAAGTAAAGATGACACAAGATCCGGGTAAGAACCTTCATCATCATCGGCCGGCTCGTCTTCTTCTTCCGGGTCTCTGGAAGAGGGGGAGGTTTCAACTTTCCAGAAAGGGTCATCAGCCTGAGACAAAAAGATGAAAGTAAGAATTAAAAGCAGTATCTAGTCAAAGTGTGGAAATAAGCTTATGAGTATCGGGTCTTACCGCTGGAGCCGGATGTTCCCGAGTGAACGGAGGTAAGCCGGCGATGTTCTTTATCACCTCCAACTTTTCCGTCAAGAAGCCCTTGATGGTTTTGTTGGTATCGCCGGCTGCAAAACTCTTGGTAGAATATCGGAGCGCGTCTGTGGTGTGCCCCGAGTACTCGCACATCAGTTTGGTGCGGATAGAGTTGGGTTGGATCCGGAAGTCGACCCAAGTTTTCACTAAATTGAGCCCAAGAAGACCTTGGGCTGAAAGGACGGCTATTTTGGCTAGCAGAGGCTGGATTGCCTCCCTGTCCGAGTCAAAGGCGAAAGCATTGAAGGTCTCAGAAGTGTCGAGGAGGCCCTCCGAGTAACCCGGCAGTTTTTTCTCGCCGAGTGGGGAGGTGTCATGGCAGTAGAAGAAGGATAATTGCCAGTGTTTAACGTGGGAATTCAGATTAAGAGTTGGCATTGGTGAGTTCTTACGGCGTTGGATGGATACCCCGCCGCAGGTGAGAAGTGCCCCGTCACCGCTTTCGCGGCACGGCTTGCACTGGAAGAGTTCAATAAAGAGAGCCAAACTTGGCGGAGTGCACAAGTATGACTCGGATAGGACAATGAAGTGGGTAATATTCAACATAGAGTTAGGCCCTATGTCGAATACCCGGAGGCCGTAGTGGCTCAGGATCTCACGAAAGAAAGGGTGACCCGGAGGACGGAATCCCCGGGTCACGTGCTCTATGAAACAGATTACCTCGCCGTCGGCGGGTGTGGGCCGGGTATCGTCACCCGGCGCCCTCCAATGAATGTCCTTCTGAGAGGGGAGAACCCCCAACTCGGCCAGCTCCTCCAGCTTGGCCTTTGTGACTGTGGATCGCCCCCAATTGGCGGATATGGATTGGGTTGTCTTCGCCTGGGCCGGCTGTTTCCCTTGCCTTTTGGGAGCCATGGGATCAACCTGCAAAACACGAGGAAAAAAGATACAGGAAATGAGA
Source organism: Alopecurus myosuroides (assembly GCA_028641055.1). Classification (NCBI taxonomy): domain Eukaryota; kingdom Viridiplantae; phylum Streptophyta; class Magnoliopsida; order Poales; family Poaceae; genus Alopecurus; species Alopecurus myosuroides. The sequence goes on from CM054058.1 coordinate 193,365,926, forward strand.
CTCGGAAATACCGGGTTACTCGAAGTATATGCACGGAGTATCAAGAAGATATGAAAACTAAGAACTATCCGGGTATCGTGCCGCGAAGTAAAGATTGCAAGGTATCCGGGTATCAAGTATAATTATAGAAACTATTGGTTACTTACGTATTGAAAGGTGTTTGAGGAAGACGGATGATTGCTCATGTATCTACTGCAAGCAAAAGAGATGGAAGAGGAGGATTTTCCGGGTGTCAATGACATGCGCGGAAAATTGGGGTGAAATGGATCTAGATCGGAAAACTTGCGGACAGTTCTACGAAGAAATTGATGATTAATAATGGTAGGAGGGTGGTGTGAGATCGTCAATCAGGCTATTGGACGAACTAGCAAGCATCTAAGTAATCTAATCCGGCGTGACAAGAAAAACGACCCGCGGGTTGATCTAGATCCAATCTAGAGTAAATCAAAAATTGCAAGGCTGGATTCATGAATACAAGGAACTTACTGGAAGAGATTGGAGTCTAAAGTAATGGCGGCAGATGGCGCGATTTGAATGCCCCTTTGCGACTCTCGATGGGCAGGATGAGGGCGCGGTGGCGGAGCTTGGTGGCGGCGTGGAGCGTTTCGAGGACGAACGTAGCCGGCGGCGGTTTTGTTCCGGTGGCGAGCTTGAGATCCCTGTGGTAGTGTTGCGTGAGCGCGAGAGGTGAGGAAGGAGAAGGAGCTGGAATAAAACGTTGGGATCTAGGTTATCTTTTGGGCACTTATTTATAAGGTGCGGGCGGATAAACCTGTTCCAACGGGCGGAAGCCGGCAATTTCGGGATAAAGGTTACCTGCACGGATTTTGCGAGATATGCTTTAAGTGCTGGCCGAGGTATCCGGACAGAGATAAGAAGGAGATCTTCTCCGCAATACTAGGGGCAATTATCGAGTAAAGTAAATCAGATCTTTAAACATTCTTATCAGGGTGTTGACCCGGAAAAGCTGAGCAAAGGACTTGGAGAAAGCCGGGTTATTACATGGCCACCTTGGAGTTAGGCCTAGCTGTTTATTAAAGCAATTTAACCCGGCCTCCATTGAATTTGTAAGTTTGATAATTTTGCAGGGAATAGCGTGCGCTTCAAAGAGAATCTCGTGAAGCCCAAGCTATTATGGGGACTACTGATGGAGAGATGATAACCCGGTAGGCCAACGCCAAGGTGTAACCCGGCCCAAAGGAGGCTGCGCAGGATCCGGCTAAGGATAAGGGAACTTCTAGAAGGCCCAAGTTCATAGGCTTGGTAAGCCGGATTGTGGGTTACGATAAGGAAACCTAGGGTTTGTACGCAGTGTCCGGGTAGGATTCAGGGTGCGCCTTGGAGGGCAAGCCAGGGGGTCTGGGTGCTTTATAAACCGGCCCCTAGGACTAGTTGAGAGAGATCCAAGAGTTCTAGCCATATCGCTTGATATCGAGCATCCAGTGTAACACGAGAGTTGAGTTAATATATTGAGATTGGAGACTCGGCGACTTGATTGCCGGCTACCAGATCGAGTGCCATCATGTTTTCCTCTAAGCTAAACCCTCTCCCAAACGCCTGTGTCGTCTTGCCCCAAGATCAGTTACCTCCGGTAACATCTGCCGTGATTATCCCACGACAAGCAGCCTCCATAAGATCAAACACTTGTTCAAGTTGGGGGCAAAACATGTGGTGCGGAATGGGAGAGAACCTGTTTCTGGTCTGATTGGTGGCATGGGGATGCACCTCTTAAGGACAGATTTCCTAGTTTCTTTGCCATTTGCGGTGATGCGTGCATTTCGGTGTCGGAGGCCCTGCCGGACGCCGGGGCCGGGATTATGTTCCGCCGATGTTTTGATCTCGTCACTCACGCCCAATGGGATAGCTGAGGGTGGAGATTTCTTTGATTCCCCTCCTGGAGGGCCAGGACGGGATCAGATGGGCCCTTGAGCCTTCCGGCGTCTTCTCGGTATCCTCGACGTACGAGGCTCTATCTAGAGGCGTGGTAGTTAGTTTCCATGACGATGTCTGGGGTACCAGGATCCCTCTCAAAGTGAAAATCTTTTCCTGGCAACTGATTCTCGATAGATTGCCCTCGCGCCAAAGGATTGCGTCTTGGCGGGGGCCCTCTGACGGTCACTACGCTCTCTGTGGCGCCCTCGAGGATGCCACCCATATGTTCTTTCGGTGCGCTCTCGCGCTTTTAGGTTGGAGTGTGTTCCGGGATGTTCTGGGTTGCGACTGGGGTCCAACCAACTTCCCCCATTTCTTCAGTTTACTCCTTACCCTCTCGAGCATAGCTATGAGAACGGCTTGGGTGCTTTTCTCTGCTCTGTGCTGGGTGTGTGGGGTGCCGCAACAAGCTTTCCATTGAAGGGATTATCCCCAACCATCCAGCTGACGTTATATTTAAAATGTCCATATTTGTGCAGATGTAGGCAAGGCTCGCAAAGGAGCAAGACCGGGAGCGCCTGCTGCTGCTGGCTGCTGAGCTGCTTGGGAGATACCGGAACCTCCGCCACCTCTCGTAGTTGTTTTCCGACATGTTCTGTGGGGAGGCCAGCCCCGTTGTGTGGTGTCTCTTGTTAGGCCTTTGTTGGTGTGTGTGAGTGTTTCGAACTTGTCTGGTGTTCTCGGAAAAGCTGTAGTCCCAGCTTGTAACGTGGTTGTGAACATGTTGCTTCATTAAGTTAAAGCAGGGCAAACTCTTTGCCTTTTATCTAAAAAAAAACTGATAAATGAAAGAGGACAAGTGTGAGCTTCAGGCCTGGAACATATGTAGGAGCTGCCAAACATAGATTCCTTCTTCTAGCTTGAGCACTGGCTTCTTAACTTCAAAAAATAGGCAAAATCGGTCAGGAAATACCGGTGAAAATCGATCACAAGGAAACAGATACATGCCTGCTTGTTTTACACGGATCAATACACTAGAACCACTTTGATCCGTGTCTCTTTTTGACACAGATCAACACACTTGCACAAAAATCAACCAAATAGACAACCTTCGTTCAGAAAAGAATACCCAACTTAGGTGTTTCAATGAACACGTTAGGTTGTCCATATCGAACTTTTCCTGACAGGCCACCATGATTCAGCACCCGGATTTAACTTACTAAGGACACATATCAACTAGGACCCGCACTCCATACACTATTTAAGTAGCCCGATTCGGCACCCTGCCCCTACTATTTAAGTACATGTAGTAGCCTCATTAAGCACCCATCATTGCGGCCTACTATTTAAGTACATGTAGTAGCCTCATTAAGCACCCATCATTGCGGCAGACTCATTAAGCAGACACTCGGCACCCAACACCTACTTAGGGCATCTCCAATAGTGTCCATGTCATCGTAAGATAGCAATGCCAACTCAGAAAAATGCCTACATGGCAAGTAATAATGAGGTGAGAGAAGATAGATTGTATGACATGCAACCAACAAGCTAGCACGCATGCCAAGATACTTTTCTCCTTTGGTCCCACTAAAATAACTATATGATTGGCTAGAATGTACTACTTTACCAACAACTCTTCCAACAAACCATTGTAATAGTTGTATGATACATTGTTGGTTGATGAGTTGGCTAGTCTATCATACGGTGTATCATACAACCTATTACGGGTGCCCTTAGTACAAAAGTATCTGTGGTAGACTCATTAAGCACCCGACACTCGGCACCCAACCCCGACTAACTAAGTAAATGCGGTAGACTCATTAAGCACCCGACACTCGGCACCCAACACCTACTACCTAAGTACCTGTGGAAGACACATTAAGACTAGTCACAATGGGGAGTATCATATACTAGTATCATGCATATGATACTAGTCTATGTTACCACTTCTACAATGCATAGTAACATATTTATGGTATCATATACTAGTACATTTATTAGCTTATAGACTCATCTTGTCTTGAAAAGCGTTATGTTACGGTATCTACCTATGATACCACTAACACCTCTCTCCTCATTAAATAAGTGCCACATCATCTTTTTTGCCTATGTGGCACTTATGATACCACCTATGTTACTCCCATTGTGGCTAGTCTAAGCACCCGACCCTCGGCACCCAACCCCTACTAACTAAGTATATATCTATGGTAGCCTCATTAAGCACACCAACCGAACAAACTAAGTAGCCATCATAAGTCATCTAAAGCCCGCTAAGACTAGCCATAGTGGTGGTATCATAGGTGGTATCATGCAACTTGGACCCACAAAAAAGATGATGTGGCAGGTAATTAATAAGGAGAGAGATGATTATAGTAACATAGGTAGATACCGTATCATGACACGTAAAACTAGAAAATTTAATTACATGTAAATCTTGTACACATATTTGCATTGAGATTCTACAAAATAATAAATATGATGAGATTATGATACTACTCTAAGATACTATGCACTATAGGGGTAGTATCATATACTAGTATCATATGCATGATACTTGTGTATGATACTCCCCACTATGACTAGTCTAAGCACCCCAGTACCTGTCATAATGAAATGATTCAACACCACACCAGGTGCGATTAATACATTGAGTGATTCAGTACCTATAAAATATAAATTCAGTACTTTGACAATAAGCTCACGGGAGACAAACTACAAAAAATATATGAAATGTTCAACGATTCATTACCTTGAAAACATGATTCAGTGCCCTCTAGTTGCAATGACACCGGCAAGATGAATATAGCACGAAGAAAATTACTTGGCCCATAAGTGCATACAATGAACTGAAACCTCACAGACTAAAGTGAGCAAAATTTGATTAAGAGTACATTGTTTTAAGGCCTAGACACTAGTAGAAAAAGAGGCTTCCATACGCCCCCATTAGTCCCCAAAATAATCGAACCGCGACCAAAGGGGTCTTTAGTCGCGGTTCGGGAGGAGACCCGCGACCAACTATCTGGGCCCAGCGCGCTCGGTCGACAGCTGGCGGACGGGAGGGGCTATAGTCCCGGTTGGCCAGGCCAACCGGGACTAAAGGTCCTCAGGCTGGCCCGAAGGCCTTTAGTCGCGGTTGGCCAGGCCAACCGGGACTAAAGGTCCATCCCTATATAGGACTCGGCTCACTTCATATACCCACATTTGGTGCCACTTGTATTCACAATATTCACAAGCGGGTGGTGGGTTTGCTTTTGGTTCCTCCTATGCACACAAGGTGTTCGATGAAATACCCGAGAGCATGAAACAAACATGATATGAAATGTCCGAGCCACACTTAAGCTTTCTCATTTATTTTTCCTCCGCGATCGCGGTTAGCAACTTGAACCTTTCATGTGTCATTGATAAAATATGAATGTGTGTAGTTCATTGTTTAATTTGTATTATTTCTAGCTAGTTAGTTTAACAAATGCATGGTGGTTAATTATATACTTTATATAATAATAATGCAGATGAATCGGCAATGGATGTACGGTACCCGACTCTCCGGCGAGTTCTGTCGGACCCCGGACCCCGAGTTATACAAACTGTCATGTGCTCCTAGCAGTGGACCCACAAGGGCTTCAGGGTTACCAGCCCCGGCCGCAACAAACAACGGCAGGCAGACCGGATTCATCGGCACGTAGTCCGGATCCCCGGTCTACTACTCCTTGTGTCCATGCTAGTCATAACCAGATATGTATACCCAAGCATCCACGAGTCGGATGAAACTGAAGGAACGGGACCAGAGTTATACAGAGATGCTATGTGTCCAGAAAGTGCAACAACAATCGAGGGTTACTGGGGTTACCTCGCCCCAGGCCGGATATCTCCGGCAGGCGGGCTCGGTCATGGATCATCGGCTCCACAACCCCTCGACTGCGACAACTATGCAGGCATAGCCAAAACAGTATAACAACGGGCTCGAGACCAACAATTGATCAAAGCAGTACTCTAGACATGAAAGTTGTATTAAACAAGGCATACTAGAGTAGCTTACACAAAGAGGTTACAAGACCAACATAGGTCCAGCAACCCAACATTACAACAAGCAGCGAAAGCAAATATGTTGCTATACAACAAGAACAAAAGGACTAAGAGTCCGAAACATAAGCAACGTAGCCAAACCCATACTACAGATACCAAGCTGCTGCCTGGGAACTCCTAACTACTCGTCGACGTCGAGGTAGAACCCCTCTTCAGCTGCATCACCGAAGTCTGAAATAAAACAACAACGAAGCAAGGTTGAGTACAAAAGGTACTCAGCAAGACTTGGCTTTTAAGGTTCTTTGCATAAAGCCAACTTTGTTTTCCGAAGTTGAGGAAGAAAAGCACGTGTAATAGAGCATTTATAAAACAGAGGAGGAGTCTACTCAACCACTGAGATCATTATGTTCTTTAGTCCACCAAGTACTTTCTCAACCCCAGACTACCTTATGCTACAAGAATCACCCCTCTCGACGTAGTCGAGGAGGCATCCTTTATTCATTGCCAGCAAGTTTTAGTCATTCCGTTAGCGTTGTCTATGATCACAGAATCCGTTGCCAAGTCGTCCATAACCGTGGACACGGCTTTCCGAAAGATTTATCCCTGCAGGGGGTACACTTTACCCACACGTATCAACCGACTCTTAACGCCACGCGGTAACGCTCCTCTCTAAGAGCGCGGCAGAGTGTGGTCGACCACGGCCTTTACCTTGCTTAGCCCTATCCATGAGTCAACCCAAACAGGGCCACCCCGTCAACAGGGAGTTGGCCACCTCCTGACGGCACCTGTTCTGTGAGTCGGGACAAGATCCGTGTACGTCCATCACTGGTCCCGGTCACGTCCTAGTTTTCTCCAAAACGTTTTATGACACACCCGCAAATGGAAACTTCAATCTACGTGACCCATGGAAGTGACTAAACAAGTTAGTTGGCCGAGCGCGGTCTGTTAGGCCCCGCGTGTGGCTGTACGTTCAGTCTTGGCTTCGAAGGCGAGAACTCGCACCTAGGGGCATGAACGAGACAAACACCACAACCCACAGTGGCCTCAACATCCATGCCATGTTAATCATATTAATCAACCATAACAAAGCATAAACACCTTTCATACTAGGTTCACGCATTATCGGCATTTCATCAACCGGATGAAGCAGATCATAAGACTAAGCATGTCTAAGCATTGAACACACAAGGCTCTACGTTACTCAAACAAACCTAGTCATACTAGGAGGGTAAACAGGTATGAAGGTGACATGTGAGGGGAGGGGTCATGCAATGGATAGGTTACTCTAACAGACTCAAAACCAAGTTGAATCGAATGCATGAGTAAGAGGTTCAAAGACTCAAAACATGGGTAGCCATGAGGTGGTGCTTGCCTTGCTCGTCGACAGCAGAGCTTGGGTTGTCGTAGAACGCCGGGTCGACCTCTAGATCTCGGTCTACCGATAACGAACAACACCGGAAAGAAGGCAAACAATCAATACTTGACGACAGTGCAATGCACAATATGTATGCATGAGTAAAACAATGCAATTGAAAAGAAGCTTAAAAGATGGAGCAGGAAGCTAGGGTTTCGCGCCGTGAACGACGAACACCGGAGGAGGGGGGAAAAACCCTAAACTGAAGATGTGACCAAGCTAACATGCTCAAAAGGCTTTGTAAACCTCATAATTGGATTGCATTTGCTTTACTGATCAAAATGGTATATTACACTTATTTTTCTATTTTTATTGAATAAAAACTTTATTTTCAATATTTAATTGAATTAAATATAAACTATAAAAGTGGCTTCATTTTGAACTTGGTTGAACATATATGAAAATGGTATGAATAAATAGCTCTCATTTTTCTGAACACACACATATTTTTTTCATAATTTTTGGAGCTATAAATTACAAGTTATTTAATTTCCAAAACCATTTTATTTTCTGTTTTCTATTTAACAGATGGGGCCCACTGTTCAGTTCAAAAGAAGACAAAGGATGCCACTTGGCATGCCACGTGAGCAGGTGACGTCACGGTGACGTCACCGTGACCTCACGGTGGTGGCCAGCAGTGGCCGGAACTGCTCGCCGGCGGCGATTCCGGCGACTCCCGGAAGCGTGCTTAGGTGCGTTTGGTTCGTCTCGTCGAGGCGGACGTGAGGGTAGCGGCGCCGCCCCGATTAGGCCACCGGCGGCGAGCCGCGGTGAAGGCAACGGCGGAGGGGGCCTCGGGTTCCGGCGAACTCGTCGAACCCGAGCCGGAGAGGACGAACGGAGGGGATGGGGAGGCGAAGAAGCTCACCACGAGCTCAACGGAGCTAACGACGGGGCCGGAGGGAGGCTGGAACGGCGGCGCGGTGAAGATCCCGGCGACCGGAGAGGAGGAAGGAGGCGGCGCGATTCGCAGCCTCTAAGCCATCCCGGCTGCTGTGGCTGCTCGAGGGCGTAGAGGGCTCGACGGCGCACCTGATGGGTTCAACGAGGAGGTGGGGGAAGCAGTGCAGCGGCGACGGGGGCGGATCACGGCGGCGGTGGTTTTTCGGCCGGAGGGAGAGACAGGGGAAGGAGAAGGCGAGAGAGGGGGGGAATTTCTGCGGCGTGCTCGATCCGGACGGCACCCTAGAGGGTCTCAGCGGCTCCACGTCGACAAGGAGAGGAGCAGGAGGTGGCGCGCGGCGGCGGCTGCCCTCCTGTCACCGGACAGGAGGAAGACGACAGGGTTTTCAAGAAAACCCCCTGGGAGAAAATAAGATTTGCAAAGAAGCCCCTGGAAATTTTAAAACAGATCCTAAAAATGAAATTTGAGGGCCTTTTTGTGAACCAAAAATTACACAAAAATAGTCGTTGGAAAGCTCTTTAAATTTGCTACCTTTCTAGCATAAGTTTGGTTCCATTTGAGAAACTTTGCAGAACAACTTTGTTTGAAACAAGTTTAAGTGATTTTCTGGTAAAACTCTGATTAAACTTTGAAAGCAAAATTTTGGTTCATATTTCATGCATGCATGCCATGTACACAACACCTCACTTTATTACACAAAAAGTAGGGCTGTTACAAGTTCACTATGGGTTTGAAAGATTTCCTCGTAGTGGCAAATGCGAACAAGCAGCGAGATTTTATTATCTGCCCATGTGCTGTCTGTAAGAATCAGAAGGGTTACTCCTCCTCAAGAGACGTTCACATGCACCTGCTTCGGCACGGTTTCATGTCAAGCTATAATTGTTGGACCAAGCATGGAGAAAGAGGGGTTAGAATGGAAGAAGATGAAGAAGGGGATGATATCGATGACAACTATCATGATCATTTCGGTGATACTTTCATGGAGGATGATGCTGAAGGTGGGGAAGGGGAAGGTAAAGGTGAAGAAGAGGCACATGATGAGCCCGCTGATGATCTTGGTCGGACCATTGCTGATGCACGGAGACGCTGCGAAACTGACAAGGAGAGGGAGAATTTAGATCGCATGTTAGAGGATCACAAAAAGTCGCTGTACCCAGGAAGCGATAATAGTCTGAAAAAGCTGGGCTGCACACTGGATTTGCTGAAATGGAAGGCACGGGAAGATGTAGCTGACTCATCATTTGAAAATTTGGTGAAAATGTTGAAGAATATGTTTCCAAAGAATAACGAGTTGCCCGCCGGTACGTACGAAGCAAAGAAGGTTGTCTGCTCTCTAGGTTTAGAGGTTCTGAAGATACATGCATGCATTAACGACTGTATCCTCTACCGCGGTGAATACGAGAATTTGAATGAATGCCCTGTATGCACTACGTTGCGTTATAAGATCAGAGGCGATGACCCTGGTGACGATGTTGAGGGCGAGAAACCCAGGAAGAGGGTTCCCGCCAAGGTGATGTGGTATGCTCCTATAATACCACGGTTGAAACGTCTGTTCAGGAACAAAGAGCATGCCAAGTTGTTGCGATGGCACAAAGAGGACCGTAAGTCCGACAGGGAGTTGAGACACCCCGCTGATGGAACGCAATGGAGAAAGATCGACAGAGAGTTCAAAGATTTTGCAGCTGGCGCAAGGATCATAAGATTTGGTCTAAGTACTGATGGCATGAATCCTTTTGGTGAGCAGAGCTCCAGCCATAGCACCTGGCCCATGACTCTATGCATCTACAACCTTCCTCCTTGGTTGTGCATGAAGCGGAAGTTCATTATGATGCCAGTGCTCATCCAAGGTCCGAAGCAACCCGGCAACGACATCGATGTGTACCTAAGGCCATTAGTTGATTAACTTTTACAGTTATGGGTCAGACCTGGTGTACGTGTGTGGAATGAGCACAAAGCAGAGGAATTTGACCTACGAGCGTTGCTTTTTGTAACCATCAACGATTGGCCTACTCTCAGTAACCTTTCGGGACAGACAAATAAGGGATACAATGCATGCACGCACTGCTTACATGAGACTAAAAGTGTATATTTGGATAATTGTAAGAAGAACGTGTACCTGGGTTATCGTCTATTTCTTCCCCGAAATCATAACGTAAGAAAGAACGGCAAGCATTTCAACGGCAAGGCAGATCACCGGCCGAAGCCTGCGGAACGTAGTGGTGCTGAGATATTTGATATGGTCGAGGAGTTGAAGGTCATCTTTGGAAAGGGTCCTGGCGGACAATCAGTTCCGCAGGGAGTTGACGGGCACGCACCCATGTGGAAGAAGAAATCTATATTTTGGGAGCTACAATATTGGAAAGTCCTAGATGTCCGCTCTGCAATCGACGTGATGCATGTTATGAAGAATATTTGCGTGAACCTGCTAAGATTTTTGGGCGTGTATGGGAAGACAAATGATACAAAGGAAGCACGGCAGGACCAACAACTTTTGAAAGACCCAGATGACCGGCATCCGGAATGGTTTGAAGGTCGTGCCAGCTACGCTCTTACCAAAGAAGAGAAGGTCATTTTTTTGAATGCCTGAGCAGTATGAAAGTCCCGTCTAGCTTCTCGTCGAATATAAAGGGAATAATAAACATGGCGGACAAAAAGTTCCAAAACCTGAAGTCTCACGACTGCCACGTGATTATGACGCAATTTCTTCCGATTGCTTTGAGGGGGCTCCTACCGGAAAATGTTCGAGTAGCCATTGTGAAGCTATGTGCATTCCTCAATGCAATATCTCAGAAGGTAATCAATCCAGAAGATCTACCACGGTTATAGAACGATGTGGTCCAATGTCTTGTCAGTTTGGAGTTGGTGTTCCCACCATCCTTCTTCAATATTATGACGCACCTCCTGCTCCACCTAGTCGAAGAGATTTCCATTCTCGGTCCTGTATTTCTACACAATATGTTCCCCTTTGAGAGGTTCATGGGAGTATTAAAGAAATATGTTCGTAACCGTGCTAGGCCAGAAGGAAGCATCGTCAAGGGCTATGGAAATGAGGAGGTAATTGAGTTCTGTATTGACTATGTTCCTAACCTTAAGCCGATTGGTATTCCTCAATCGCGTCACGAGGGGAGACTAAGTGGAAAAGGCACGATCGGAAGGAAATCAACGATATGTATGGACGGTCATTCTATGACTGAAGCACACCACACGGTTCTGCAAAATTCCAGCTTGGTGGCTCCGTACTTCGAGCAACACAAGAATATTTTACGCTCGGACAACCCGGGGAAGCCTGAATCCTAGATTAGAAAGGCCCACATGGAGACTTTCGGCAGTTGGTTGCGAAAACATTTAATGAATGAAAATGATGTTGGAGATCAGTTGTACATGTTGGCCAAGACACCATCTTCGACTATAACGACTTTCCAAGGGTACGAGATAAATGGGAATACATTTTACACGATCGCCGAAGATAAAAAGAGCACCAACCAAAATAGTGGTGTCCGCTTTGATGCAGCAACCGAGAATGGGCAAAAGGTCACATTTTATGGTTACATAAAGGAGATATGGGAACTTGACTATGGACCCTCCTTTAAGGTCCCTTTGTTCCAGTGCAAATGGTTCAAGCTAACAGGAGGTGGGGTAAAGGTGGACGAGCAATACAGAATGACAATGGTGGATTTCAACAATCTTGGTTACCTTGACAAACCATTCGTCCTAGCCAAAGATGTCGCTCAGGTTTTCTATGTGAAGGACATGAGTAGCAAACCGAGGAAACAGAAAGATAAGAAAACGATCAGTACATCATGCGATGATCCAAAGCGCCACATTGTTCTTTCAGGGAAAAGAAACATCGTGGGAGTGGAGGTCAAGACAGACATGTCAGAAGATTATAATATGTTTGGTGAAATTCCGCCCTTCAAAGTGAACACTGACCCAAGCATTAAGTTAAATGATGAGGATGCTCCATGGATACGGCACAATCGTAAGCAAGCAGGGAAACAAGGGAAGAATTGATGTGTAATAATTTATTGTACCAAACTTGGTTGAATGGATCATGTGAATTATATTATCTCTAATGTGTTTTGGGGCTTCCTTGGGCCCACCCTAGCACAACCAAGCAAAGACTTGCACATTGCTATCCACTCGAGATACCACTGATGATACGTGAAATTTGAACTACAACCGCTGATGTGAAGGGCATGCCTATAGGCCTAGGAGTACATTTTGGAATGTTGGAGTGATTTAGTCATACTCCTGCCTAGGCATATAATATCCATACTCGTAGTCTTCATAGTCGCCGCCGTTGTACTCGTAGTCGTCGCCTTCTAAGTTGCCGCCGTCGTCGTCGCTGCTGTCGTCGGGTGGCGCTCGTGGCTCAAACTGAGGGTAGCGCAGGCGGGGGATATCGTCGTCCCTGATGTAGTCCATGACGCTCTGTAGAGTCCAGCCATACCACCATAGCCGACAGCTGGCCTCGTGAAAGTTTCCAGGAGGCAGACCGTCCTCCTCATACCTCGCGAGCGCCCTCTCGCGCCGATTGATGAAGAAGGCGTCCCAAGTATGCTGGTTATCGGGATGCCAACGGGAATTCATCCGCTGCTCCGGCGTGAGGTCGAGGTAGTAGTGGTTCGTGATGGCCGCCCGGCGCGCAGTACCCTGAGGGACGGGAGGGACCGGCACGCCTCTGGCTCTTAGGCTCCAGCCGGCGGGGACGCGGTAGCCCGGTGGGCAAGGGTAGTTCGAGGCGCAAAGCTCCTCCACCTGCTGGTAGGTTAGAGTGGGTACGGTGGAAGCCATGACAGAGTGATGAGAGATTGTAGAGATGTGATAATGCTGACCAAACCGGGCTACATATATAGTGGGAAATGAGTGCATATATTCATACCAAATGCACGACACGACGTATGATGGCGGATCCGGATGATTTGTATTTGGTCGATGAACTGAATGATGTATCAAAACTTTTGTCAAATCTTCAAGGGATCGAGGATGTAGAACAAAACAATCGGTATCGCCATCATACAGCCCTGCCGTGGCTACTGAGTGCATATATGCATACCAAATGCACGGCAGGACGTATGATGGAGAATCCGGATGATTTGTATTTGTTCGATAAACTGAATGATGTATCAAACCTTAAAGGGGGTTGTAGAACAAAAAAATCGGTATTGCCATCATACAGCCCTACCGTGGCTACTTAGTGCATATATGGATACCAAATGCACGACAGGACGTATGATGGCAAATCCGGATGATTTGTATTTGGTCGATGAACTGAATGATGTATCAAGCCTTAAAGGAGAATTTAGAACAAAACAATTGGTATCGCCAGCATACACCCCTGCCGTGGCTACTGAGTGCATATATGCATACCAAATGCATGGCAGGACGTATGCTGGCGAATCCGGATGTTTTGTATTTGGTCGATGAACTCACTGGTGTATGAAGGTGGGCTATATATAGGGTCCTCTGGCTCACAAAGTGTTGTGCTAGGGTTTTGATCCAACGGTTAAGAAACACCCCTGATCCAACGGCTTACAACCGCTTGAAAGAAACACACTGTACCCCTGATCGAACGGCTCACAACAACTCGAAAGAAACACACCCCTGATCCAACGACTCACAAGCGCTTTAAAGAAACACACGATCCGTGTGATTCTTTCTGATTGGTCGGAACAAAACCCTAACCATTTCGTCTCGGTTGGTAAAACAGGCCGGGACTAAAGGGACGATCTGTTTCCCAACGAAACCCGAACCGGAGACAGGAGGCGGGAAGACATAAGGCGGGAAGAAAGAGGCGGGAAGAAAGAGGCGGGAAGCGGGAGGCGGGAAGACAGGGAAGAAATGGCGGGAAAAATGGGAGCGGGAAGAAAAGAGGCGGGAAGAAAGAGGCGGGAAGCGGGAGGCGGGAAGACAGGGAAGAAATGGCGGGAAAAATGGGTTTTTCAAATGAATTAGTTTTATTTTTCTAAATTTTTTGATATATTATTTGTATTTTTAAGATTTTAAAATGAATTAGTTTTATTTTTCTGAATTTTTTGATATATTATTTGTATTTTTAAGATTTTAAATTGAATTAGTTTTATTTTTCTGAATTTTTTGATGTATTATTTGTATTTTTAAGATTTTAAATTGAATTAGTTTTATTTTTCTGAATTTTTTGATATATTATTTGTATTTTTAGGATTTTAAAATGAATTAGTTTTATTTTTCTGAATTGTTTGATATATTATTTGTATTTTTAAGATTTTAAAACGAAAATGCTCTTTCCGCATAATAGCGACTAAAGGCTCTTTCTGCGCGGGAACGAAAACGCCGCGAAAAAACCTTTAGTCGCGGTTCGTGACACCAACTGCGACTAAAGGTACCCCTTTAGTCCCGGTTGGGGACACCAACCGCGGCTAAAGGGTACCTTTAGCCGCGGTTGGTGTCCCCAACCGGGACTAAAGGCTTGCCCTATATATTCGCGCTGCCCCGAGATCTTCTAAGGACCAAACGCATCTAGGACCAGAGCTCCCCGCAGAGACAAAGAGGAGGCGCGCAGCGACCCTGCCGGCGGCCTGCCCGCGCCCTTCTCCCACCCCATCATCACCTCTCGGCTGCGGCGCTGCTCCGTCCCCGCCCTGCTCTTCACCGCGCCGCCCTCGTCTCCGGTAAGTGTCCCCGCGCTGCTCCATGAATCGATGGCGGCAGCCCTCTGCCGGCTGCGGTGAACTCCGGGCATACCGGCTCGATTCCTTCCACGGAAAGATAGAGGAGAGGACGACGATCTCAGTGGAGCCCTCTGCCGAAGACGACCACGCGGTGAGGACGACGGCGAGCTAGGGTCTCTGCTCGAGAGGGAAAAAGAAACAGAGGAAGAAGAAAGAGCACCCGGGGCATCTGACTGGTGGGGTCGTGGGGCATCTGACTGGTGGGGACGTGGGGCCCACCCGTCAGCGAGCGAGAGAGAGAGAGAGAGAGAGAGAGAGAAAGGAGAGCGCTCGGGGGCTGCGGAGTCGGGTTGGCTCAGTGGGTTGCGCTGTGCGCGCATGCGAGAGAGAGGGAGGGGGGTTAGAGCGGGTTGGCCCAGTAGGGCTGGCCTGAGTGTGTTTTCTCTTTTTTTTATTTTTTTTTTATTTTCTGTTTTTATTAATTTGACACCCCATTTCGACCAAGAAGTAATTAAAACCAACTCATAAAATTCATAAAAATATAATATGAAAAGCTAATTTAAATTATAACATTTAGGTCACATTTTGGTTTTCAAATTAATTTGTTTTAAAACAAAATAAAACCTCACCATGTTTTGTTTTGATGAAATTTAAATAACTTTTAGTTCAAAATTTTGGAAAGCCACTTTAAGCAATTTTTCTCTATTTCACTCAAGTTCAAATTTTAAGTGGGTTCAAAATTATTTTATGCATGAATGACATGATTACCAACTAGAGAATTTTCTTCTTTGGTCAATAAATGGACTTGTTTCCTTTTTATGTGGTTTTGTGATTTTCATAGTTGAAACTCTTATTAATTTTGGTTGACATTAATTAAGTGTGTGTAAGCCTTGTTTGCTATTTTTGTTACTCGGTTAAAAGACAAACATGAGTGGACATGCTCCTATTGATACCCAATATTGATCAACAACTAGGGAATTGTATTCAAGGTCGTGCCAAATGACTAAGTAAAATATTTCTACTAATATTTGCTAAGTCTCATTTCTACTAAAAAATCACCGTCAATACTAGTACTATTAAGTAGCAAAATTATTAAGTACCAATATTTGCTCCTCCTCTATACCGTACCCCCTAAACCCCCTCCGCCCCCGAGAGGCTCCCTAACACCGTACAACCGTCGCTGCTCCTCCTCTATGTCCCCTTAATCTTATTTTTTTAATTCTTTTATACTTAATTAATTTTTACTACATGCATAAGTGACATATGGCGGACGACAGAGCCGAGCCGCTTAGGGATCCGGAGGCTGAACGTTATTTAATGGGCATCATAAATAACGAGATTCCTTCTGTGCCGGGCTCAGAAGATGAGCAAGAAGAGGATGTAGTCTCTTCTTTTCTGAACTTTGACGGTGGAACAGACATTGTCGATGATCAAGAAGGTGAAGGAACGGACATTGTCGACGGAGGTCAACCGTCGACAAACAACGATCTCGAATTGCAAGTAGCAACCACCTCCGGCGAGGTATATATATACATTGAGTCTCTCGTGATACAAACTTACTGAAATGTGAATACATATGTATTAACGCGCGCGACTCTCTTTCTTTTTATAGCCCTCGGACGGATCGAGTACGACAAAGCGTGGCAAATACAAGGCGATGAAACACCGTCCAGGAATGGAAGGAGCCAAAGAAGGCACGTCTTGGTTTCAGTTTTGTCGACAAGAGAACGAAAAAGGATTGCTGGAGAAAGCTTATGGAACATTTCATTCTACCTCCGGAATACAACAAAGTCGATGAATTCGGTAGCGAGATTCCGGGTGGACGTGAGAGAAGGAGGCTAGTCAAAGAGTTCGCTCTTCAGAAGATGGCCGAAGCATTCCGGAACTTCAAGAAAAATTTAACCCGTGACTATGTCAACAAGGGCAAGACTCCGGATTTCAATGGACAACATGAGAGACTGAAAGATGATTGGCCAGAATTTGTGAGGCAAAAGAAATCGGAGCATTTCAAGGAAATATCGAAAAAAAATAAGGTTAATGCGGGTAAGAAACAGTACCATCATATTATGGGGCCAGGAGGATACCGCCTTTCGGAGCCTAAGTGGGAGAAGATGGAGGAGGGCCTAAGGGTGTGAGGAATCCCTCTAGGTACAGAGGGATGGGACCCAAGGGCCAAAAGCTAGTGGTACGGGCATGGGGGATCGCTAGACCCGGAGACAGGGGTGTGTGTTCACCGGAAGAAAACGTTTGCTCCCACCCAATCCCTTATTGACGCAATGACCCAAGATCAAGAGGGTTTGATCAAGTTCAACAGAGAGAAAGACACATCGACAACAGCCCTCGGGAATGATGAATACCCAGGACATGTACGAGGCAAAGGCAGAGTTCCATGGAAAGTAGGGTTTTCCCAGGACAATGACCCGTACTGTTACAGAAGCCGTAAGAGAAAGACGGACCGGGATGCAGATCTTTTGGCGAAGTTTGCATCGGAACTCCATGCGGTGAAGCAGATCGTGCATGAACTAGCAAAAGAAAGATCGGCTGCAGGGCCGCATGAAGATCATGAAGCGGATCTCGGAAGCCAGCAGCGGAGAAGCAGTGTGGCTTCCAAGGATGCCCCGCCTGGTGCTAATGCACCGACGATCGAGATTCGTGCACCGAAGCCTCACTACCCCGTGGATGATGTAAAGGAGATGAAAGAATGTGATCTGCATTATCCCGCGGGGAACGTTTCCACGAAGGTAGCTACCGGCAGTGCTTTACCCTGTACACCTGGAGCACTCCACCACAACAACCCCATTGCATATGGCTATGCTCGTGTCACGGTGGAAGACGTAGTCCAAGAGTTTGAGGACCTGGAGATTGACAAAGCTACACCCGAAGAGGAGAGAAGACTTGGAGATGTCAAGCGCCAGATCATTCTATGGAAAAAGAAGTACATAGTGTTTCCAGGCGAGGCGCCAAGGCTAACAAGTCCACCCCCCTCCGATGGTGGTGGTGGTGGTGGTTGTGGTGGTTCACCTACACCTCCTTCACGCCATTCGACGCCGTCCCCCGATCCACAACCTCCGGCGGGTAAGCAGCCACCGCCCCCCCCCCAATCCTCCTCCGCCGGGTACGACGCCCCCAGTCCTCCTCCGCCGGGTACGACGCCCCCCAATCCACCTCCGGCGAAGAAGAAGAAGCAGGCGGACAGCAAGGAAACCCGCTCCTGGACTATTAACCCGGACCCTTATGTACCTAAGACCACAACGGTACCGGAGCCATCACTGAAGTCTATCCTCCCAAGGCCTTGGGAACTTAGTGAACCTGAAACCAAATTGGTCGCGGCTGCTCATTATGAGAAATGGAAGGCGGATATGAAGGCGATAAAGGAGCCTGAGCCCAAGCAAGTATTCACTGAGAAGCAAAAGAAGTGGGCTACGGATTTTTTGACGACACCGTCCCAAGCCGAGCTGAATATGCCTGACGACTATGGACGTGAACTTCGTAGGCAAGCAGAAATATTGAAGGAGGAGAAAGAAGAAAGTAAAAAAAATGCGGGAAACAAGTTGACCAACTCGGGATGCAGAATAAACAATCGATCTCCCCGCTCATAGTGAAAGCCGGTCCGGAAGAGAACCCCGAGATCATAGCAGCTGCGGCAGCACATGGATTGACTGTAGCGAGTGCCATAAAACAAGCGTCCGAGATGGGTTTGACTCTTCGTGCCTCGTTAGCCCTTGAGGATGTGCCAGTAAGTGAGATAGCATTACAATATGTGCGGAATGGGCCTCTCGTCGAGCCTGCGCAGGAAGAGAGTCTACCACCACAAATACGAAATCTGTTACGTTGGTACAAGAATTTCATAACATGGGCCGACAAAGAATATGTTTATGCGGATATTACAGAGGAGCATCACACCAAACGGTACTCTGTAGAAGTTCATATGAGTGAATTGTTCCAGCTGTTCAATCTGCGCGAGCTCGACAAATCTATGCTGAGTTGCTACGTTCTGTAAGTGATTTATTTCTACCTCATCTCGTTCTTCATTGCCTGCACTATATATATATATATATATATATATATATATATATATATATATATATATATATATATATATATATATATACACACACACAAATTCAGGCTACTCCCGGGTGTAGCTACACACACATGTGTTTAATATGATGTATGTAGTATCTATCATACCGGAGAGTATATACATGTAGTATGCAGTATATATTACTACTTCGGGAGTATATATATACTACTTTTTATGTAGTATGTGTAATTTTTCTACATACTCCTTTTATACGTATATATATACAGGTATTTTAAATATATAGTGCAAAATACATGCTCAATTTTATAATTTTCACGAAACTTGTTTTGGAGTATCTTAGATATAGTATATGAACGTACTCAGACCGAAAAAGTATGACACGTACCTCCGTACGGCAGTAAATGAGACGTGGGTGTAGCTACACCCGGGAGTAGAAACCATTTTTCCTATATATATATATATATATATATATATATATATATATATATATATATAGGACAAATTTATGCTACTCCCGGGTGTAGCTACACCCACATATGTTTAGTATGATGTATGTAGTATCTATCATACCGAAGAGTATGCATAGGTAGTATGCAGTATATATTACTATTTCGGCAGTATATATACTACTGTTTATGTACTACGTGTAATTTTTCTACATACTCCTTTATACGTACATATATACCGGTATTTTGAATATATAGCGCAAACTACATGCTCAATTTTATAATTTTCACGTAACTTGTTTTGGAGTATCTTAGATATTGTATACGAACATACTCAGACCAAAAAAGTATGACACATACCTCCGTACGGTAATATATGAGACGTGGGTGTAGTTACACCCAGGAGTAGAAACCATTTTCCCTATATATATATATATATATATATATATAGGGTAGCGCTATTTGACACCCAGGGTGCAGAATAGTTATTCTACACCCACCCTGTATCTTTTGAACCGTACATGATTTTTACGTCACATAAATTTTGTCATATTCCTTATGTCGAATAGAATGTAAGAAAATATATACATGACATAAAACTTTTATTTACATGACGGTACAAAAAAAAATGAAAAAAATACACATTTTGTTGTTGTTTTTATGACTTTTATGTTGGTATGACTCATATTTTTTTCGTATTTTTGTCGAGTATTCTCTTATGGATCAAACATGAACGTAAATAATAACATACATAACATAATTTTTTGACTTGGCAACATAAAATAAATTATGGGCGTAAAATAAGTTTTCTACACCCAGGGTGTCAAATAGGGTGTATATATATATATATATATATATATATATATATATATATATATATATATATATATATCAAAAATAGTGGCCTACCCACCCGGGTAGCCGTGCACCCATCAGCAACCACTGGATCTCACGCGTATAGATATCGATAGCATGGCCACAGCACGAGAGCGCTCGCGGCTAACGGAACGGCGTCAAGACCACACGAATATACCCGTTGGCCACATCCTACCAGCTACCACTCACTCCAGTTCATTCCCCACACCACACTAGATCTGACCACCACCAGGATCCCACCCTTGCACCGAGCTAGCCCCGGTTACCGTCGACCGAGCGCGGAACCGCCATCGACGCTCCATGTGTACGCCGCCTTCTCCCCCAGGCCACCGTGGAATCCGGCGTCGTTCCCGGTTTCCCGTCACACATCACCCCCTCCCCATCCTCTGTATTCTCCTGCCCCATCCGGTGAACTGCCAAGCCGCAGCGAAACTCCGTGGCCGCTGCCGGACGCGGTCCAGGAGAGTGGCGACCACCCATAGTAGCCGGGAACGGGGAACGATGCCCCGTCCCACGTTCCGGATTCGTCGTCCCGAATCGAGGTTCGGGGACGGTGGGTGGAACGATAGGATTCGGTCATGGGGACACGTCCCCGGACAATTGGTACTGTACCTTGGTTCATCGACTCGTACGATGGGTTCTCTACTCGAAATAGGAATCAGGCGAGGAAACGGGAGTGCCCACGGGAAGGATTGGAGACTTACGTGGTTGTTGGTCCACTTCCAAACTCGGGCCGCCGTCGACCGAATCAAAACCTCCGGCCGCCACCGACGGCGGATGCGCCGCCGGCTAGAATCGCTGGTCCGGCGGCGCCGCTATGGCCTCCGCAGTTTGCAGCGGTGGTGGCTAGGGAGCTGGGCCGCTGGAGCCAGCACCGGCGCCGGTGGCCGGCTGCCAAGCTGCCGGCAGCACCACACCCGAATCGAGTCCATCTGAGCCCCTGGCTCTGTGTTCTGTCGCTTGAAAAAATAAAACCAGGACTCGTCCTCTCCTGTGTAATGTATTGTTTTATATTTTCCGGAAGAAAACAGGGGTCGAGTAATATAAGGAAGAAAATGACGTGGTTTCCGTCAATCATCTATCCATCTTCCAAAAAAATATGCTACCACGTTCCTCGACCCGCCATACCGTACCGGGTTCATCGTCCCCGAACCGATTGGTTCGCGTTCCCTCAACCGAATCATCGCTCGAGAGATGCATACTCCTTCCGTTCCCTGATTTTTCTAGGCTCCGACTCTCGTCCCACGTTCCCGTCCCTCGAACCCACCGTACCGGAAACATGGCAACTATGCGACCACCAGCCGGAAAGAAGACTAGGGGTGGGCTCGGTGGCGGGGTGTTGTGGCGGCGCTCGAGCAGCCCGTGAGGTTTTCCTAGCCAGATTTGGGCCCCGCGCTCGGCTTTACGGTTGGAGATGCCGCGGCTACCCGACGCCGGCTGGGCCTGTTCGGCGCGGGCAGTGGGAAGGGTTGCGGAGTTGCGGCTTGCCGGAGCTGGAGCTTCTAGGGCGCATCGCTTCTCGTTCTCGTTCCTTCTCTCACACCATCCGTATCCCCACCACCATGCCCAAGTGAAGCTCCCTGGCCGGACGAGCGAGATAAGAGAGAGACGGCGCCGACTTGAAGCACTGGTGTTGTACGCTCGGACGGCGGGTATGGAGGTGCGATGGCAGCGGGCGGGCGGGCGGTGGGCTGCTGCGGCCGTGGATTGGAAAGTTTGGCGCTGGGATTGGGAAGTTTCGACCGACCACTGGCCCAGCCAGTGATGTCCCCTCCAACTACCTACGGCCGCTGATGTCAATGTGCTGCCCGTGGTCGCCGGCTCTGGAAATGCCCCGGCCACGCACTTCAGGCATGTAGTTGCGATGGCAGCATCTGGTGTTATACATGGCTTGACTGTCCCAACTTCTTTTCATCCGATTTTCTTGAGTTCAGTTTTCAGCATTCTTAAGTTCTGTTTGTTCCTTTTTTTTCAATTTCTTTCCCGGTGGCAAATGCTTCCAGTATTGTGGTGTTCCACTTTGTTCCATGATGTACAAGCACCGTCCGGGATTCAGAGTAGGCACCAAAGAATTTTTGAATGTGCTCTGTTCATCCTCTCGTTCTCCTATATATTCTAGAGTTTATCCTCCATAGCTGACTGGGAGAGGCATCTGATTACTTACCTGTAAATGTGTTTTATTTGAAACTTAGGGTAGCTTCTCCAAATTCTCTTGTCGCTCGATCCATGGTGATTTATTTTTTATTGGTTTTTTTCTTCTGAATATAGGCAAGTTCAATTCGTTGAGTACATGGATGTGATTATTCTGACAGATATGCTGCCTGTTGCTGCAGATTCAGTTTGTATTTGTGTATATTTCCTCTTCTGAGAGGGAGCTGAGGTGCTCTTTTGTAAATAGATATGTGAGAGTTTTTATCTTGCTTTGTCTTCCCCTCCTTCCTTTATTTTATCCTCAAGAAACTTTAATGAGATACAAGGTTCACAAGAAGCATCCCCATTCGAAAAATAAAAGTTTTGCAAGAAGCATGTCCTTGCACCATTCAAAGCATTCCTGCCTTCTCTTTCTTCTTAACATTCTGTACTTAGTATATTAAGCTCATTTGTTTTTATGAACCTCAACATGTACACTAATTTATGGTCCAAGAAACAGTACAGTTTTCCATGTTGCCGATGTACAGTCCCGACCGCATCAAGCAACAATTTCGTTTGCTTCCTCGAACAATCAAACTCATCGGTTGTACGGTCCTGGCTGCTTCTCACCACCGCCTCTCCTGGGCTCAGTTAGAGCATCTGCAGCGCGACGCTACAATGCGGGCGCTAGGATGAAAATCCCGGTGCATGAGCAGTTGCTGCCTTCATTCCTGGGCGCCCGACGCAAAGATTAGCACCTGGCGCTACTTGTTTTTTCTGCCTAGCAGTGTGAAAACGGAGGCATCTGAGTTAAACTAGCGTCTCAAAATAAGAGCCTAGCGCTGCGATGGACGAGCGCTTTGCTACAAAACGGATGCAACTGAGTTAATTAGCGCCTGGTTAAGCGCTTTGCGCTGTGGATGCTCTTAGGCCTTGTTCGGTTAGCCCCTTCCCCGCCGGGATTAGGACCCAATCCCCGCCGAACCCCGCGGTTTCGTACCGACTGGGTTTTGATCCCGAACTGCTCTATAGACATGTTCGGTTAACCCCGGTCGGGGTCACACCCCGCCCAAATCCACCCCAAACCCCGTGAAACTCACCGGGATCCGATCCACGCCGTCCACCTCGTGGAATCTTCCCCGAGCGAAAGCAAAACTCCTCTGTCTCGCCCCGACCCCTCCTCCCTCTCGCGAAAAAGGTGGATGCGGCGGCGAGCCGGCGACGACACCAGTGTCGACGGGACGGATGGACAGAGCAATCGGAGGAGACGGAAGCGGCGGGCTTCCTCCCGGAGACACCACATCCAACCACAGCGGCGTGAGCTCGGCGGTGAGCAGGAGTGGCGACGGCAACGACCTCATCGCCGGCAACGACCTCATTGCCGGTGTGTTTCTCCCCCTATGTTGGACTGGTAAGGCCCCACTCATCATCCTCTTGCTCGTTCCCCCTCTCATCCTCTTAATTTCTTCTATTTGGTTCATTAATTTCTAGGGTTGCTGTTCTGGTTCTGGGATAATTTCTAGGGTTCTTGGTCTGGTGCAAAGATATACTCCCTATTCTAGGTATTTATTGGTCTTCATTGTTAACACAAATTAGCTCACACGAATGCCAGATCCCTATTCTAGCATCTGAGCTCTCTCTTCTCTCTGAATTAATCTAAGGCATGACATACAAGGGGAGAGAAAGCTATCAGATCGTTGTGTTGGTAGTGGTAAACAATTGTGTAGGTTAGTTATCAATTTTTTTTGACTGATGATTTTCGGAAACACAAAAAAATAGTTTGGTAGCAGCGGCAAGCGATACCAACACAATGCCGGGTGGACAGCTTGCAAAACATTATATCCTTTTTGTAATGGATTATGTAAACATGTGTGACAAAAATTCATCTAATTTGATTGCTTGTCACATACGTTGCAGGGTCCGCTCGCAGTCTCGCTTGCTTGTCTAGTAGCTGTACAGATGTTCAAGTTAGTGCAACAATACATCTTGCTTGCATGTACGGTGATTAGGAGTGGCGACCGCAACGCCCCCATCGACGGTGTCAGTGTGCTTCTCACCCTACGTTGGACTCGTAAGTCACAGGTCCTCATCCTCTGCTTCATTCCTCCACATCCTCTTAATTTCTATTCTATTTGGTTCATTATTTGTAGGGTTCCTGGTCTAGTTCTTGGATAATTTGTAGGGTTCTTGGTCTGGTGCGAAGATTTAATTCTTGGTCTTATTTGTTACCGCAAATTAGCTCACATGGCTGTCAGATTCATGTTCTAGGTCTAGTATCTGAGCTCTCTCTTCTATCTGAATTAAACTAAGGCATGAAGAAAAAAGGGGGGAAATAGCTATCAGATCACTGTCTTGGTTGTGGCAAAAAATTGTGTAGGTTAATTATCATATGTTTTTTTAACTGATGATTTTGTGAAATGAGACAACAAAAATAGTTTCAGTTTTTTCTGTAGTGATGCCATGCATCCTCATGGCTTTGTTGGTCATGATACAAATCCAATTAACTCAGCCCTTGCTACAATGTTTTGTCACGTTAAGACCCTTTAGTTCTCGCCTTTCCGTTTTCTTCTCTCTGCTCATTCAGACGTTTTAATCGATCTGTCCTGTTAGTGAATGTAAAAATAAGCTTTGTTTTCTGTTGAACTATTTTTGATTATTAAGACCTGGTAGAATGGTACTTAAACGGGTAATTTAGGAGTATCCTATTTTTAGTACATGAAACTAGTAGGTTGCCATCCAATCTAAGGAATTTTGGTACATCCGTTCTCTTATAACATGTTTTCTAAGGAATTTGACGGTCCAATCTGTAATCTTATAGTTATTGTACATTGCCACGATATGCCTCCATGTAAGCTTTCTTGGCTCGTTACCATCTCCATGTTTCTTCAATTGACAGTACATTTCTTTCTATCTAGTTGTTGATGCTTTCACCATGTGATACTGAAACTTAAACCATTGACTGACGAACGATACAGTCATTTAAGGCCAGACTCTGAAATGTCAAGCAAGTTTGTTAGTTATTTATCTAGTATTGCAAGTATGCAAGTTTACATTTAAGATTGATCACCTAAAATTTTCTGTCATGAATATCCTAAAAGCTTGTTAGTCATGTACTAGTGCTATATTAATTAGAAGAAAGTGGAGCTTAATAATCTGTTTTCTCCAGCAATGATTTTCCACCCATTAACCTTCAAATGTATATATCTTTATTATTCTTGCGTTTTTGGTGTCTGCACTGCACCTGGTCTGGACTCCTGATTTGTTCGATTAAACTTTATGAAAATATGTTGTTTCCTGTATTTGTAGGGACATAGTATTGGTTATGCCAACTGAGTTGAAAGCACCAACAGAACAATGTATTTGCCGCAGTTGCCGCAGCCGGCAAGCGGGAAGCCACGACGTCGTGCGAGAGCAAGTCAAACCTGTCATCGCCAGCAACGTCGACATGTTGATTATGGTAGGAAGCTCCGGAGCATCGAGCTCGTGGCACGCAACAGCCCAAGTCTTCTTTTTGGAGCTAGACGTGGCGGCGTACCACCATCGAGCTGCCAGATGGGTGGTGATATTGGTGCAGGACCTGAACAACGTGCTCGCAGCGATGTACTCGTCTGGCAGCAGCGCCGGTAGCAGTGTACTGTTGACAGCGACAAAGATTTAGAGGCATAACAGGCCTAGAATGGGGACTGCACATCAATAGCTTGTATGCAGATCGTTGTTGAACTGGAAAAAAAACAGTACTCAATGTGTATACGATGTGAGTTGTGACTGTATGAGTATCCATATTATATAAAAAAAGATGGTATGTGCACTGTTAGGTTATAGAACGCATGGTGATTAACCGAACGATACATAGATAGCAGGTATCCTGGGGGGAGGAAAGAGTGGGGATTTGGGTGACCCAAGGGGGTTCACCGAAAACCCTGGGGGGTTAGTTCCACGAGGGGATTAGTTCAATAGCAACCGAACAAGGCCTTAAGAGTTTGATGTATCTTCTCCCTCCAATAATTTTGGTTACTGTGGGTTGTTCGGATATGTGCCGACAACTGCCCTTTTTTTTCCCTGTTTCCACTAATTCCTCCCATGTATTTTGCTTGCTCTCTTATTGGATATAGTCATGTTTTATCGTTGCTTTCTGGCTGTTTGTTCTATGTCCTCTTTGACTTCAAAATTTCGTCGGTTTCGTTTTTCCACAACAGAGAAGCACCGGCACCGCTCTGTCTTCTGGAATCGGGTAAGTTTGCTGGATCTGCTCCCTCGTCCACTAATTTTTCATACATTACAGGTGGGGTTGTTCGGATCTATGCAAAAAACTCTCGTTATTTATTTTTCTATGTCTCCACTCAGTTCGGATTTAGTCATGCTTATTGTTGCTCTCTTTGATCCACTCTTTTGGGAGTCACCATCCCGTCGTTTTTTTCGCTTCCATTTGTCTGTTCCTGCTGCATGATAGCAATTGATGTTCGTCAGTTTTTTTTTGTCGCAAACTCCCAACGGGCTGGTCTACATTCGGATGCTGGCCTCCATGGATGGTTCTTCCTGGAATCAGATGCTACTGTCAGTTTACGCTGGCATCGCCTCGCTGATTCCCAGTGATTCGTCTCACTAACGTCGAGGAGACGGCTGGTCAGCGAGGGGCGATGCCTCGAGCGGTGCTCCCACGCAAGTGGTCGTCTCGAGCCATATCCGGCGCTGTCCAAATGCTTCAAACGTGAAGCCTAGCAGGGTTTTCAAAGATTATTTTTTCAGCTCGAGAGTGCATATGTAATCTGTGCTACTTCTTGGCCCCACCCTTGGCATTAGTCCGGGAAAAAATAATAAAAATCAAATGATTGTGGAATACTTTTTCTTGGGTTTACAGTCTGGTGCAAAACTCTTCGCCATGGCCGACATGACAATTACAAAAGAGAACGCCCGCCGTATTGCCAAATTTGGACCGTGAATACAACCCGTTGTCGAAGACACGGTAACACATGAATCTGCACCATCGATATGATGCAGAAAAATACTAAGAAACTAATTTCTCGCCGCACGGTACCCAGAAACTAAGTATCATGGCTCTGCACTGATGCAACCCATGGAACCAGACGTTGGCTCTGCACTGATGCAACCCATGGAACCAGACGTTTTTTATATATTTATTTCACCTGGTCATATGTGCCTCCGAGTTCCTACAACCCATATAATTACACGCTAATCTAACTTACAAAAAATTACACGCTAAGGGGATAAGAACAAGCGAAGTGGTTTTGAAAAGCAAGCCGACCGAAGCAGTATTGCTGGTTCACACGTACCTAGGACCTACCAGGCATGGCTAGAAGAGTGGAGAAAAGCACCGAGCCCGCCACGAAAATTCAATGGGATGGTACGGTTAAATTACTGCACAAAAAAAGAGCCATCAAATATGCTGGACAAGCTAACCTTCTCTTCTACGCATCAACGGGTACCAGCAAACGCAGCCACCCACCCCCCACACCCTACCCGACCAAACGAAGCCACGCACAACTTTCCAACCCCTCACAAGCTAACCTCTCACTTGAACGGGGGAACTGACACAAGCACACCCCAACCGACTAAAGCAGCTGCTTCGCAAAACGCGGCCACCCCAGCCGAAACGGATCGCATGCATGTCAGAAAACGGCTCCATTACGGCGTCAGGCATCGTAAAATCCCATGCTGGTTCACGATCGTATCGATAGACGCATGCAACCGATATCAGACGGCTCCTAGGTGGTGCACAGCTAGCACGGGTGGTAGGAAATCCGCCTTGATATATATATATATATATATTGTCCTAACTATATTGTTGCGTATGCTATTATGCAGATTGAAGATTTGGGAATGCAAAAAAAGAAACATCCACGATGTTGGGTTCATTGACCCACATATCGTTAATGGATATGTGTTCAAAAAATCACCCCGAAGACGTGGAGAAAGACTTGTACAAGTTTCTTAGAAAGCATCAACTCAAAAATCATATTCTATTTCCTTACCATTTTGGGTGAGTGTTTCTCTCTTGTGCACATTCTCTTTTGTTTACTCCATACATCGTATGTCTAATCGATGGGTTATGCATGACTGTGCATGTAACGAATCCGCAGGTTCCACTGGATTCTGCTAATGATTGAACTTCACACCTCCAGAGTTCTAATCATGGACTCTATGAATTCGGATTCAAAGCTTTGGGCCGACATGAGAAAAATGCTGCAAAAGTAATTATTTTCAATCATTTGCGCTCTATATCGATCGGTCTCTTTCGTTCATTTCCTAATATCAAGTAACTAATAACTCCCTTGTTCATTTAATTTTCTTTGCCCTGTAGGTTTTGGAGACGGTTCTCAGAACAAATTGTCGGTGAATTCAAACATGAGCTAGAATTTAGAAGGTTAGTTAATGTGGATAATTAGACACCGGGGACCAATCTATGTGGATACTATGTTTGTGAGAACATCCGGAGACACACCTCTGAGCGGAAGGCGTCGGATAGCGTGCGGAAGGCGACGGATAACTTGCGGAAGAAGCTTAGTCTAGAAGCTCGCTTCCGACCAATTCAAGAGGAATTAGCAGGATTTTTCATGAGGGAAGTCATCCATCCTAAAGGAGAACACTATACCGAGGACGAAGAACTTTTTATGCAGTAAATTGTGTATGGAAATTTGTTCGAAGTTGTATATGGTCACCCGAGATTGAATATATATTATATATTCCTCGTGAATTCTTATTGTTTGAAATTTCATATGCATGTATATAGTAGCGTAGAATATGTGTACTGAAACTTCATCAAAATTAAAATAAAAAAAATAAAATATAGCAGAAATAAAACACTACAAATTAAAAAGAAACCAGATTTAGGGGGGCTAAAACGCTAAACCTGCGGAGGAGGCCTTTAGTCACGGTTAGCCACGAGAACCGGGACTAAAGGTCCTCCGCCCCGACGGACTCCTGACGCCCACGTGGACGGGCCTTTAGTCGCGGTTCGTAAGCGGCGCGACTAAAGTGGGGGGGGGGGGGGCTTTAGTCGCGCATATTTAGTCCCGGTTGCATAGCCGGGATTAATGGCCTTTGCGAACCGGGACTAAAGGCATATTTTCTACCAGTGAGAGGCACTATAAGAATAGTCTCAAGACATGTAAGTGGTACAATCAGAACACAATTAGCCTTGAAAAACTAAAGAAAATGGGGTAGCTTCTTTATCTATCTCAAAAACAGGCAAAGTATTAATCCCTATGTTAATATAGCAACATCCATGTAAATTGTTAGCAGATTACAAGCCTCGGAATACATAGGCACCATGAGAACGTGTTGTATAAACCTGAACACCAGGTGCACATACACACATCAGGAGTGTATCGCATGCATTATCAAAAACACATGGCGTCCACTTACCTGTTTGTGAACACATGCGCCTCCATGTACATTGTTAGCATATTACAAGACTCAAAATACATGGGCACCATGAGAATGTGTTGTATAAACCTGAACACCAGGTGCACATACACACATCTGCACCAGGAGTGTATCTCATGCATTATCAAAAACACATGGCGTCCACTGACCTGTTTGCGAACACATGCGCCCCCATGCCATCTATGTGTACATAAAACGAGACAGTATCCCCTCCCTCATGTGTGTAAATATTAAAACTACCACTACTCGCTTTGGAATGGAAATGACACTGTGAACAAGAAAACAAGTTCACCAGAAGACATTACATGAAAATGATACAGCAGTCACATGCTCTTGGGTAGCAAAATCAGAAGGGGGACATCTATCCCAATGTTTGTCATAAACACGGAATTCCAAGACTCCTTGGTTTATTGCTGTCAATCACTATAATCTAATGGCTGTTAACCATTCTAAGCTAATTGCAGCTGGTGCTAATCAACTCATATCCTTCGACCATACAAACGCTACAAACTGGCATTAACCCATCCACCTCGATGAGCAGCTCCAGTAGCACCTCAGATACCACAACTAGAAAAATAAAGTGACTAGAGAGACACTTGATTCATACACAAGACCATATTTCATCTTCATAGCTCAACTGAAACAGTCCTAGCAGCAGAGAGTATGGTAAAGAAACTAGCATGACTTCAAAATGCTTGGACGAAGCGCGAGAAGTTTCTTCCAATAAGGTTCTCGAAGCAAATATTAGTGAGCTTGTGCATACAGTTCTGCTTAAATAACAAGATTTCGATGGGTTTCACCATAGTAAGAGAGAAATTTGTAAAAGTTGGAATATGAGAATGTTGAGCTATCACAATTTCATATCTGAGCTAGAGGATCAACTTCTCTGGCAAGAAAAATAGAAATGATTTAGTAGAACAGATGCAAGTAAAGATGGAAGCTGCAAAGCTCGAACTGAAGCAAAACTATTTACAGTCTCAAAGAGTATAGCCAGAAGTGCAAAGAGAATTCAGAGTCTCTAAAAAGATCGAAATAAAAAGTACAGTCCACGATTGAAAATGTTATTGAAGAATTCAGTCCTCTTTAAAAGTACATGTCCATTGTGCGCAGCTGGAACTGGAATTAGATCAATCAAAAAGGAAAACACTAGGCTCCTTCTATTTATTAGCACAACATCAGCAACGCAAAAATACATGGATTGAAAGGGAAGACGAAACAACACAACTCTGAATGAAAAATAAAAGTGGAACTTTGGAAAAAACTGAATGACAAGGCATACCCCTGGAATTGGAACAACATATGCGCTCTGTAATTAGTTATGAAATTAGCACAACATATACCCAGAAGAATTTGCCTCAAGAATCATACTACTCACCCAATAAAATTACCCAAATATTTCAAGGACTCATATCTTTAGCCCTGGCAGCAACACTGAATGAAGGGGAATCAACACTAAAACTGACAGCAAACAGAGCAAAGCAGACACATGTACGCTAAGGTCTTCACCTGACGACCTCCGACAGCTAATGCTCCCGTCGCAGCAGGTGGCGGAGCATGCACCGAGGTGCTGCTCTGGTGCGACGAGCAGCAGGACGAGGCCTATGCCCGCTGGTAGTTGGACTACAGATTGGGAGGCGCCATCATACATGGAAAGCCGCCGCTCCAGGACGAATTCCCGGCTGTGACCGCCACCGTCACTACCCCGACTCCATTCCCGGCCGTGGCGGACAACCGTCCCTACTCGGCAAGATGAATTGGGAATCTGATGCGCCCCATCCCGGCTGGGATTTTCCAGCTCCGCCCCGCGCCCCGCCGCCGCCGGCCTGAATCCTCCACCTCGCCTCATCAGATTCTCCCCGCGTCGTCTCCAGCGTCGGTGGGCGAGATGCAGATGCAGCCGCTGCTGCCGATCTGACGTGGCACAGGAGATGGAGCATGCACAAGAATCTGCGCCGGCGAGATGGATCAGAATGGATGCAGACGCCCCGTGGTGAGAGGTTGTGGGTGGACACGGGATGGGATGGTGGAGGACACTTCTAGGATGATGCCTCGCGTATGGTTCCAAGCTGGGGAGAGAATGAGAGTGTGGGGATCCGGCGCCGGCGAGCTGGACCTGAAATTGATATCGACACGCCGCACGAGAGGTGTATGCCGGCGTGGTGATGCCAAGGTGGTGTTGGCCTTAAACCCTGTCTCTCCCGTTCTCTGAATAATACTGCAGGTGTCATATGTCGACACTCCGTTAGTTTCGTCAGTTAAGTAGCTAGCGTTTTTCTTTCTGTTTAGATCGCTTGGCAGATGGATGCGGACTGTGCGCCCTTGCCAAGTCTAGTTTGTCTAGCATGTATCACTCCGTTCACAAATAGATGACTTTCATTTGTCCAAAAGCTACTTTTGGACAAAAGGGAGTAGCTCGGATTGTGGGATGGCAGGTTCTGTCGTTACGCAGCACAAAAACCACCTGAGTCCCAGCTCGAGTTCAGAGAGCGTTCTTATCTCACATACGGTTTCACGATCCGGTGTGTAAGGTAACAATTGGTATCAGAGCGTTGAGATCCGGCGACCATGAGTGATAGCGGCAAGGCCACCAAGAAGGGAAAGGCCGGCGGGCTCGGAGAGAAGGGCTCTCCCTCCGATCAGCTCCCCCTCCCTTCCTCAGGCAAGACCACGACTCCCCGGCCGCGCAGCGACGGCGATCGCTAAGCCGGGGGCGGAGCCTGTCACGCCGCGGCGGCGGCGGCGGGAACGGCGGCAGCGAGATCGTCGTGCGCCAGGTGGTACGCGAGTCGAGCGGCAGCGCCGCGAACCTGGCCTTCCCAATGCGGACACGCTCCAACTACAACCATTGGGCAATGGTCATGGAGGTGAATCTGCGGGCCGCGTCCCTGTGGAATGCCATCGAGGATGACGACGTCCCATGACGGGAGGACAAGCAAACCCTGGCGGCGCTCCTCCGCTCGACCCCGGCGGACATGCATTGCATGCTCATCGGCGAAGGGACATCCAAGGCCGCCTGGGAGGAAATTCGCCTGCAATCCCAAGGCAACGATCGGGTGTGGGAGACGCACCTGCGCCGGCTGCGTGCGGAGTTTGAGATGGTGGCGTTCAATGACGTCGAGATATTTGACGAGTTCGCGATGCGCATCAGCAACCTCGCTGCCTCGCTGCGCTCCTACGGCGACGTCATCGACGAGGAGAAGGTAGTCCGGAAGTTCCTGGCTGTTGTGCCCACTTGTTTTGTGCAGATCGCTTTCTCCATCGAGACCCTGATGGATCCGTCCGTGCTCACGGTCGAGGAAGTCACGGGTCACCTTCGTGCGTGCGAGGCACGCCTGGACGACACCCTGGGCAGCAGCAGTGGCAACCAGCTTCTGCTCACCGAGCAGCAATGGGAGGCCCACAAGAGACAACCGTGTGGCGCCGGCGCCACAGGAAAGGGCGACTCCCGTGGCACGGGGGATGGAGGAAAGGGTAGGCAGCCTCGCCAACAGGCGCCACCGGCACGCGGCCCGAACTGCGAGGTCGTCGACAAGGAGAAGTGCCTCTACTGCGGAAAAAGGGGCACTAGGCCCGCGGATGCCGCAAGAGACAGAAGGATGAGGCCGCAGCCGCGGCGAAAGCGGGTGCGGCGAACCTTGTCCATGCCGAGGACGACGATGACCCGCGCCTGAACATGATCTGCGCCACGGTGGTGCTGGAGCGCGCGGTGACCGCGGAGAAGGCCGCGCCCGTGCACACGCATGAGGTTTGTGGAGGCGCGTGAGCGGGCGGTGACCACAACACAGACCGCACCCGTGCACACGGGCGGACACATCTTCCTCAACGAGGATAAGGCCGCGATCATGCCCACACATGACGGCAACTACGACGGCGAGGTCTGGTTCCTCGGCACCGGCGGAACGAACCATATGACCAGCGCGCGTGATGCATTCGCCGAGCTGGATGACGCAGTCGCGGGCGAGGTCAAGTTTGCGGACGGTTCCGTGGTTGACATCCGTGGGCGCGGCACCGTCGTCTTCGCAGTCGATGGAGGCGACCACCGCGCATTCACAAACGTCCTCTACATCCCGGCTCTCAAGAGCAGCGTCATCAGCCTCGGCCAGCTCGACGAGAGCTGGTACGACATCCGCATCCACCGCGAGCTGCTCACCATCAGAGATCGCAGCCAGCGTCTCCTGGTGAAGGTGAGGCGATCATCAAATCGCCTGTACCGTCTCATGTTCCGCCCAGTGCACCCGGTGTGCCTCGTAGTCGGACATCTGTCTGACGCGTGGCGCTAGTACGCGTGGCTCGACCACCTTCACTTCGATGGCATGCGGCGGATGGCACAGGGCGAGCTGGTGCGTGGGCTTCCCTGCATCGAGCACGCCGACGAGCTGTGCGAGGCATGCCTCGCCGGCAAGCAGTGGCGCCTACCATTCTCGCAGAAGGCGCGGTACAGGACGCAACGGCCACTCAAGCTGGTCACGGAGACCCGTGCGGTCCAATCTCTCCACCGACTCCACGAGGACGCCGCTACATTCTACTGCTGATCGACGATCGAAGCAGGTACATGTGGGTGGAACTCCTCACGACCAAGGATGAAGCTGCACGGGCGATCGTCAAGTTCCAGGCTGCAGCAGAGGTGGAATGCGGGCACAGACTGCGTGTGCCCCGCACAGATCGCGGCGGCGAGTTCACGCCAGCCACCTTTTTCAGACACTGTGAGGAGAAGGGGGTGCAGAGGCATCTGACCACGCCGTACACACCGCAGCAAAACGGCATGGTCGATCGCCATAATCAAACAGTGCTGGCATGGCACGGAGCATGCTCAAGGCCAAGCAGGTGCCCAACCCGTTCTGGGGGGATGCGGTGCTCACGGCGGCATTCATCCTCAACTGCGCCTACACAAGCAGTGTGGAAGGCATGACCCCTTCCGAGGCGTGGCACGGAGCGAAGCCCGACATCCGGTTCCTCCACGTGTTTAGATGCGTAGGCCATGTCAAGACCGCCCGCCCGCATTTGCAGAAACTTGATGACCGGAGCGCGCCCATGGTGTTCATCGGCTACGACACGGGCATGAAGGCATACATGATGTATGACCCAGCCACTGAACGAGTGCACGTGTCTCGCGACGTCGTGTTCGATGAGGAGGCACGATGGAACTGGGAGACGCCGGGGGAGCCACCGGCAAGCAGTGAGTTCACCGTCGAGTACCTAGTGTACGCACGGGGCGCTGCTGCAACTGAGAAAGGGGACGAGGCCCACGGGACGACACCTGCTCCCACTGCAGGGTCCTCACCAGCAGCGACAGCACCATTACGAGCGGGCATGACAGGATCCCTGCTGCGACGCACGGCGACAAGGACGCGACACTGGATGCTTCCTCGCCTGCACGTCCAACTGCGGCCAAATTCGTGTCGCCGCCACCAGCGCACACGGATCAGCTCGACGTGGACGACAATCCTGAGAAGCCACATCGATTCAGACTTGTCAGTGATCTTCACAACCAGACAGGAGCTCAATCCAAACTGGCCCAGCGGCCCCCAGCGCCACTCTCTCACGACGATGTAGAGCTGCCCCTCCTGGCCAGCGAGGAACCAACAAGCTTCGCAGATGCATAGCGCGAAGAGTGTTGGAGGCGTGCAATGCTGGACGAGCTCCAGTCCATCGACGACAACAACACCTGGACGCTCACCTCGCTGCCCCCCGGACACAGAGCGACCAGGCTCAAGTGGGTGTTCAAGGTTAAGCGCGACGACCAAGGGCGCATCGTCAAGCACAAGGCTCGACTCGTCGCAAAGGGTTATGTGCAGAGCCAAGGAGAGGACTTCGAGGAGGTGTACGCACAGGTGGCGAGGTTGGAGTCAGTGCGGCTGATCCTGGTGTTGGGAGCGCACTGTGGATGGGAGGTCCACCACATGGACGTGAAATCGTCCTTCCTAAATGGTGAACTCGAGGAGGAGGTGTACGTGTCCCAACCGCCCGGGTTCATCGCCGACGGCCGAGAGCAAGGCGTGTACAAACTGCATAAAGCTCTGTATGGACTGCGGCAAGCACCCAGGACATGGAATGCCAAGCCGGACGCGAGCCTGGCCTCCCTCAGCTTCACCTGCAGCATCACGGAGCACAGGGTGTATGCACACGGAACAGGGAGCAAACTACTCATCGTTGGCTTGTACGTGGATGACCTGGTGATCGCCGGGGCTGAGCATCAAGAGGTGCACCACTTCAAGGCGGAGATGAAACACCTCTTCACCATGAGTGATCTCGGACTGCTTCGGTACTACCTTGGTTTGGAGGTGAAGCAGGAGCGGGGGAGCACCACGATCACTCAAACGGCGTACACGAGCAGGCTGCTCGACAAGGCCGTCATGACGGGGTGCAATGCCACGCACACGCCCATGGAGCCGCGCTGCAAGCTGAGAAAGGAGAGCAAGGAGGCGCCAGTGGACAGGACCTTCTACCGCCGCGTCATCGGCAGTCTCAGGTATCTGGTTCACACTCGCCCGGACATTGTGTTCGCGGTTGGCTTTCTGAGCAGGTTCATAGAGGCACCCGCGGACGATCACCTCGCAGGAGTGAAACATCTCCTTCGATACATAGCCGGTACACTGAATCATGGGTGTGTGTACCGCCGCGGTGACATCGAGACACTGATCGGATTCAGGGATTTTAACCACGCCGGAGACGTGGATTCGAGGAGGAGCACATCAGGTGTTCTGTTCTTCTTCGGTGGAAGTCCTATTAGCTGGCACCCGCAGAAACAGCGAGTCGTCGCCACTTCTTCGTGTGAGGCGGAGTACATTGCGGCGGTAATAGCAGCGAGTCAGGGAGTGTGGCTCGCAGGTCTGCTTGGCGAGCTTCTGAACCAACTAGTTGCGCCATTCAAACTGTTCATCGACAACAAATCAGCCATCTCTCTCTGCAAGAATCTGGTACTCCACGATCGCAACAAGCATATTAATCTGCGCTACCACTTCATTCGTGATTGTGTTGAGAAGGGCAGAGTGGTCGTGGAGTTCATCGAAACCGGAGAGCAGAAGGCGGACATATGGACGAAGGCACTCGGTTGTGTTCGCTTCAAGGAGCTGTGTGGCAAGGTGGGGATCGTCAACGTCAAGCTCATTCGATAGGGTTGAGGGGGTGATTGTTGGCCTTAAACCCTGTCTCTCCCATTCTCTGAATAATACTACAGGTGTCATCTGTCGACACTCGGTCAGTTTTGTCAGTTAAGTAGCTAGCGGTGTGGGATGCGGATTGTGCTCCCTTGCCAAGTCGTAGTTTGTCTAGCACGTAGCTCGGATCGTGGGATGGCACGTTCTGTAGTTGAGCATGTTGCTTGGACCATTTCCTTTATTTGTTTTAATATAAGGAGCAGAAAACACTGCAGTCGTTACGCAACACAAAAACCACCTGAGTCCTAGCTCGAGTTCAGAGAGTGTTCTTATCTCGCATACGGTTTCACGATCCGGTGTGTAAGGTAACAGGTGGCGGGCGGCAGCACATGCAGAAGAATCCCGCTGGTGGCGGATGGAGAAGATGGCGCATCGACGGGGAGGATGGAGGCGACGGGACATCGACGATGCGGCGATGTAGCGTATGGCGAAGACCGACCGGACATATGGTGGAAGATGGGTAGGCGACTTGTGGACTCAGCCCTGCAACTTTATTTTTGTACCCTGTTTTCTCTCTCTCGAGGCGCGAGCGTAGCACGTCTGACCCGCTCGTGATGCCCTGCATCTTTATTGGTAGGCCCCAGTAGCACACTGTAGCTGTAGCAGGGACAGAGGGAGGTGTAGCAAAACTGCCCAAATTGGTAATTTGTATGAAATTGCTAAAGGGGAAGGAATAGGGCGTAGGGTTACCGAAATTGCGAGTCTCCAATGATCCGATGGCAACGAAAGCGTCCTCGCGGTCTGGACAGACCAGTTCTTTTCTATGTGTATATTATATAGGACAAGACTATTCAGCACAACCCCTTAAGTGTTTCTAGAATAGCTATTCAGCATGACTTTCACATCACAAAGAACTTCTTATCCCGAACAGACCATATCATAAATATTAAACCATAAATAATTTCGAAAACTCACTAGAGATATCGAATTTGCGTATTTTTCATACCTTTTTAACGGCATATCATTCGCATCAATCGGACAAACGGTTTGAAAATAGTGTCCAAAATACTGTGGAAAAGGACGAAATTCGTGTAAACTGTATTTTAGTATTTCGAAACTTCTCCTAAATGATAAGGAATTTCGAAAAATCGCTAGAGATATAAAAGTTGCATATTTTCCATACCTTTTCAACGGAATATAATTTGCATCAATCGGGCAAACGGTTTAAAAATAGTGTCCAAAATACTGTGGAAAATGCAGAAATTCGTGTAAACTGTATTTTAGTATTTTCGAAACTGCTCCGAAACGATAAGGAATTTTGAAAAACCGCTAGAGATATCGAAGTTGCATATTTTCCATAACTTTTCAAGGACATTCATTTGCGTCAATCGAACAAACGGTTTAAAAATGGTGTCCAAAATACTGTGAAAAACACGGAAATTCGTGTAAACTGTATTTTAGTATTTTTGAAACTGCTCCTAAACGATAAGGAATTTCGAAAAACCGCTACAGATATCTATCGTTTTGCATATTTTCCATACATTTTCAACGACATATCATTTGCATCAATCGTACAAACAGTTTAAAAATGGTGTCCAAAATACTGTGAAAAACGCTGAAATTCGTGCAAACTGTATTTTAGTATTTAAGAAACTGCTCCTAAACGATAAGGAATTTCGAAACACCGCTAGAGATATCGAATTTGCGTATTTTCCATACCTTTTCAACGGCATATCATTTGCATCAATCGGACAAACGATTTAAAAATGGTGTCCAAAATACTGTGAAAACACAAAAATTCGTGTAAACCGTATTTACTTAAAGTAAAGAATCAGTAGATGACACGAAACCAAAAATTCGGAACCGAAAGTTCACTTACACATATATCGAAAGTTCACTACCGTATATATAGGAAGATTACTTTATACTACTTTCGGGATATAAATTTTACAATTTTCATTAAACAAATAATACACTATCGGAAGTTCACTTGCAATTTATTGTAACCCTATATGGGAAGTCCAATATAAAAACATAGAATTGTGAGAAAAATATTCTGACCTACGAAGCTTCTTTTACACTAATTGGTGAGTTCACATCCTGCTATATGGAAAGTTCACTTCCCCTTTATGGGGAGTTTAGCAAAAAAAAATAGCAATTTCAATTCATTTTTTATTTATCATGTAAATGTTTACTCCCTTTATGGAGAGGGGGCGGGGGATGTTAAGTGTATAAAAAATAGGTTCACTACTTCACTCGTTTTGACATGTTTTTTATAGTCAACTTCAGAAAATTCACACTAAAAAACATTGGATTCCAATATGAAAACCACAGAACGATGAGAAAATATTTGTCATCTCGAAGATAGCTTTATCCTTTATGGGGAGTTCACTTCATTAAATATGGGAAGTTTAGTTCCCCTGTATGGGGAGTTCATTACAAAAGTACGACACGCGATAAGGTACAAAAATTAGCGACCAGAAGTTCACTAACAAATAAAACAAAAGTTCAGAACCTCTACGTAAAAAAGTTCATTATATTATGTTTTTTCGGGACAAAAAAACAGTAAATTACACAGATTAACAAATCACAACCGAGATTCAATAATACATAAAACATAAGTTTACTACCTCTACATAATGAAGTTTATTATACTCTGTTTTTTTACTGTGAGAAAAAACAATGCACGACAAAAAACAAC
The DNA here is from genome assembly GCA_028641055.1 of Alopecurus myosuroides. Classification (NCBI taxonomy): domain Eukaryota; kingdom Viridiplantae; phylum Streptophyta; class Magnoliopsida; order Poales; family Poaceae; genus Alopecurus; species Alopecurus myosuroides. Next base: position 193,405,488 of record CM054058.1, read on the forward strand.
ATCGCAATAGGAAGTTCAGTAACACATATAACAGAAGTTCACTAAAACATAAAACAGAGGTTCGCTACCTCCACACAGGAACTTCGTTATACTATGATTTTCTAAAAAAGATAACATTACAAGATACGGAACAAAATAATAGAAATCAGAAGTTCACTAACACATAAAACAGAAGTTCAGAACCTACATATCAGGAAGTTCATTGTGCTCTGTTTTTTCGGACAGGAATATTATGCATAGAAATCGAACATACAAGCTCCAATTGGCCAAATCGACCGTCCCCGTATGCAATTTGCAATGATATGAGTCTAATTTAACTATTTTATTCTGCCACACCCAATCGAGCAACACAACAGTACCAAATTTGAATCGTTCTCTTGTAGATCTCGTATATCTGTTTCTCGTATTTTCAAAATTAATCAAAAACCATATCGAATTTGGAAAACCATATATCTATGAAAAAGTTGCACCTAGTCAATATCTTTCCACCGTCATATCATTTGTTACGTTCCGATAACTTGTTTGAAAATAATTGCGAAAACACTATCCGCTAGGCATAAAAGTCCAGAAGACAGAATTGTTTATATGTAAAACTGCTCTTAAACCGTAAAGAATTTCGACATAGCCCAGAAATAGAAAAGTTGCGCATTTTTCATACCTCTCGAACAGCGTATCATTTTCATCAATCGGACGAGCAGTTTAAAAATGACGTCCAAAATACTGTACGAAAACACAGAAATTCGTGAAAACAATATTTCGTATATTTAAAATTGTTTCAAAATCATAACGAATTTGATAAATTCGTAAAACTGAAAAAGTTGCGCAATTTCTAAGACTTTTCAACGACATATCATTTGCATCAATCGGACGAGCGATCCAAAAATGATGCCAAAATATATAAAAAATGGAGCAATTCGTTACAACAGTGCTCAGTATATTTAAATTTTATTTAAAATCATAGAGAATTTAGAAAATCCGTAAAAGTGAAAAAGGTCTGCCATTTCCATACCTATCCATCGGTATATCGTATGCGTCATTCCGACAAGTGGTTTGAAAGTCACATTAAAAACGCTGTCCGCAAAACAGAGAATCAGAAAGTTCCGTTTGGGAAGTTCACGTTGTTTTTAATCGGAAGTTCACTTTGTACTAAATATAAGTTCACAAAGTTGTGCAGAATAGTTATTCTGCAAGGAATCTCAAATGAGGCACCATGGTGCCCGGGCACCTATATGAAATACCGTATATTTTAGGTATGTAGACAACATGGATACCTCGGCTATTTATACCTTGCGTCTATAGTACGTATATGTAATGATAGGTATGCACATATTGAGGTATACATACCTAAAAATATATGTATGCGTACCGGTATATATTATATGCTAAGCTGTCGGGGTACGCGTATACTAGGTTATACGTATGAAAGACACGTAGATAGATTAGGCATAGGTATATATACGTCGTACATACCCAAGATACAGGTATCCAAGATATGAGTGGTATATAACTGTACAAATTGAACAATATATCATACAGTAGAATGGGCACCATGAAGTATCTGTTAATTTACCTGTATATAGGGTAGGGGTAGGTATCCTACAACCGGCTGTAGAATACTCCTACAGGGACGAGATACCGTTAGAAACTTCCACCGGATCGGTGTCCATCTTTACTAGTACTAGTTAGCTTGCACGTGCACGCACGTCTCGTTAAATACAAGATATAGTTAAAGATGGTAGGACATCATTTTTTTTTCAAATGTTCAATTACCTCGAGTTTGTATGGACCAATAAATATATCTAAACTGAGGCAAAATATAGACCTGCCACGTTGAACTTATACCGTATGACACTTTATAATAATATAAATATTTTATGGAATGACCTTTCTATAATTTGACTAATTTTTGGTCAAAGATATATTTTGGAAAGCACACATAAAAATGATGTAAATAAGAAGGTAACAGATACGGTGAGACAACTAAAATCAAAGGAACATATAAAAATAATATATTTGCAGAGTTTCTATAATAAGGAGTGCACCGTGCATATATTATGCCATTTACATTGGACATGATTGAAAGTCTGCAAATTGCACCGGAGAATCATTGTATGATATGAGAACAACTGGTTGGTAGAACTCGAAATCACCACGCGTAAGCACATATACATTATCCAGGAATCAAAACCCAGATTAAAAATCGTCTATCTATCTATTTTCTCAACAAACAAAAAATTCTCATAGGTGCAACCTTCTCTATGTGCTCCTTGACATCCAATGGAACAACATCTTCATCAGGTTCTGCACCAGCAAACTCGACCATTATGCAGTTCAAACTTGGACTGCTTACTCCAGTATAACCATAGAAATCCATCACCATATGTAACATCCAGAAGAGAGTAAGGACACAGGGATAATAATGTGCTAACAAGTTGTCAGACTAAATTGGTTTATATCAGTATGACCCAAATAAGTATACTCTAGAACAAACAAATATGTAAATTGCAAAGTGGGTCAATAAACACTTTTTCAAGTGTGCGAAATAGGTCTCTTTTATCCTAATGCGCACCTCTGAATAGCCGAACTGGACCAAGAGCCTTCACTCATTGCACTTCACTACAATGCAACGTGAAAACCACATTATAATTTCAACTTGAATACATACACGATTCAGTGTATGTATGAATTTCTATGAGTAGATCGTTCTCTGCAATAAAAAAATATTAAGTAACTAAACGAAAGCATATCAACATTGTTGCCACTCATAAGGTTCAGAACGAATTACCGTCGATTAGCAATTCAAAATCAGTTGCAAGACGGTACTCACAGGTACTAACAATATGATTGCCGCCTTCCAACATCGAACCTCCAGTACACCCGCAACTGGCTCCTCAATCGATTAACTCCAGAGAAAAGGGAGGAAAAGGAGAAGGAAAAGATAAAAAGGGAGAACTCCTCACCTCTGGCGACGGGTGCGGGTAGGGAGACATCCAGACGCAAGCCCCATGTCCCGGCACCAGGGGCGGATCCACACACCGGGCAACAGGGGCAATGGCCCGGGGTGCAGATTGTTTTTAGCCTACATATTAGTTAGATGATTTATTGTATTTAGAACAGTCTAATTACAACATTGAAATTCAAATTTTGCCTACGGTTTGATTAGATTCGGGATCCGCCCCTGCCCGTCACGATATGTGAGAGTCCGAACGCGCCAATTAAAACTAATACTACCTCTATCAACCAAAACGTCTTATATATGTGGACAGAGGTAGTACCTGACAATGCCCATAAATATAATCTTCAGTCATGCAGACAACTGCAAGCACACGTGAGACAAGCAATAATTAGTCCCTGATTGCTGATGGCCGTGGCCCTGATACCGAAACAGTTGCAGTAGCACTTCAGTGTCCCTACATTTTTTTCTTTGCGGGTAAAAGAAGGATTGTATTAATCAGGAAGAGTTACACATGGCGGTCAAGAACCGAGCAAAAAAATCAGGACTTAAGCCTTGCCGAATAACAGTTTGACACTCAGTTCTTGCAAAGTTTGCAAGGCTATGGCTAACCATGTTCTGATACCGATCCCCTTTTATAAATAAAACAACTCTATCCGTACAAGCAAGAGACTTTATTTCTGGCCGACCCGGAAAATGTCTTATCCATGGGGAGGCTGCTAGTTTAGGAATACTCATAAAAAAGAAGCTCCTGGTATTTGGACTGAACGACTAAACCTGAAGCAGGCTGGGAAAAATTAAACTTTGACACAAGCTACCGGGGAGGATGAGCATAGAGGGGGCGTGTTGTCCTAAGAAATGATACAGGTAGATTTATGCTAACCACTTGGAGTAATGTAGACTTCTTCCCAAACACAAATGGCTGAAGCCATAGTGGGCCTCCAAAGCATCAGATAAATCTTGCATATTTATGCCGGACCGATTCACTTGGAGAAGGACTGTCAAGCAGCAGTAAGACAGGTATCTCCAGTGCTTTGAACTGAAGGATATCAGATGCCTTAAATTTACTTTCAAAAACATTAATGACGAAATTCTTTTGAATCCTGATAAATTATCTATATGAAGCTACAATCATAGTGAAAATGAGCAATTTTAGGTGCACGTCTGTATTTCGAAAATCAGCCAAAAAACTGAAGAAAAAAAATACCAGGTGTACAACAGATATCAAATATCAGGTTCCTTCAAAGTTAGAGGACTGTTCCATGCCTCATTAGAAAAAGTAAAACCATTGTCAAATTAAAGAATTGCATATACCTGAAGGAAAATGTAGTTCTATAGAATAAATGGCGTGATCTTGAATCAGGACAACACACTCAAGGATGGTTAATTCAATATTATACATCAAATAGAACAAGTAAAAATGAGCAGGCATACATGGAAAATATGTATTATTCAGTTACCTGAAGGTAGATGTGCTTGTTTCAAGATTGCACCGAGAAGCTAGAGAACAGAAACACTTCAGCTTTGCTGCTTCTTGTACATTATCATTGGGCATATGTACCGATGCAAATTTGAGGGACAAAAACAAGACCCATATGTATACGTCCCCTATCCTCCACAAAGACCAGTACAGAATCTAAAACTATCACCCATTTCCGCCATCCTCCACTTGGCCTCCTAGCCAAAGTGAGCTGCACCCCACATCACCGTCAGGCCTGCATATTAATAGTGACGATGTGCTTGCACAACGTACTGGCTCTGCGATAGACCACGACGGCACACTGTTACACGAAAAATACCACAATAAAAAATCAAATGGGATTACTACAAAATCTAAAATTATGAACAAAGAAAAAATCTGAAAAAATACGGATTGAGTACATGTGAACAATATGGGCTGTATGTTTTGATTTGTATCAATCGATTAATCATCGTCCTGTTAAATAACATAATTCATAAAATTCCATTGATAAATTATCGAGTGATGAAGCTTCTTACCTCTTGCACGTAGTGTCAGAAGCAGTTGCCCAGCATGGAGAAGCAGCGAATCTAGCAGATTCAAGTCAGCTAGCACTGATAAGCAAATGGAAACCAATTAAACATGCATCACCAATAGAGGGAGACAAACTATACATGTAATTTTCTATACCTCATTCTATCCAAGTACTGTACACACTAACGGCACCTAAATAGTAGATGTACCTGAATGGTACGAAACATGCAGAGCACACACCTAAGCTTTGAGGATCCTGTGAACAAAGAACAGATTCACACCTATTAACTGTCTTCAGAAAGATCTCAGCAGCCTAATAAAGAAGGAACAGAGGCAATATAGGCAACAAACTCAGATCACCTACTGAATTCACCAACGCTGATCAGACAAGCCCACTACCCTGCTGCCAAGAACATAGTGTGCACCTGTAGCACGCGGGAAGCGCTTCGTAGAAGATGGTGGGTTCCCATGCGCGGCGACAGCGACCAGTCGAAGAGGTCGATCGTGGCAGTTGCATCCGGAAGGAGGAGGTAGCAGAGGAGTTCACGGCGGCGGCATGGAAGTCAGAGCCATGTGAGGCAGCAGGCGGCATCGAGGACGCGGGGAATCCTGATCCAGGGCGTGGGGTTCTCTGCAGCAGCCTGATCCGACGATGTTGCACACTACTTGGTGCCCGCTCGCTGCAACTTGCCGCCCGCCAGTCGGCCCGCTCGACGCTAGTCACCTCCACAGATGGGTCGCCGAGCGGAACCGCCCGCGGCCACCCTCAGCGCCCGTTGCTCTCCGCCGGCAGTGCTAAAGAGAGGGTCAAGATGGAGGGGTGGAAGAGAGATGGGGGAGAGGGATCGCGAAGATGTGGGATCGGGGATCAGAGGAGTTATCGGCGACCGTCGTGTGGAAAAGGAAAGGGAATCAGTGAATCGTGGGCGGATTGTGCGGAGAGGCGGCAGCGTTTCGTCCGCGGCAGAGTTTTCGTCCGCCGTGGAAAATTGCTAAGGGTACACACCGGTCAGTTTTCTTTTTACCTTGACGGTTAGATCTACTCACATGGGTCTGATCGTGAGGCTGTGATTTGTCAGTTTGGTTATGTGTGCGTTAGACGGGGTGTACCTAGGAATGAATATGTTTGCTCTTTTAATAGTAGTAGAGATAACCATAGAAATCCATCACCATATGTAACATCCAGAAGAGAGTAAGGACACAGGGATAATAATGTGCTAACAAGTTGTCAGACTAAATTGGTTTATATCAGTATGACCCAAATAAGTATACTCTAGAACAAACAAATATGTAAATTGCAAAGTGGGTCAATAAACACTTTTTCAAGTGTGCGAAATAGGTCTCTTTTATCCTAATGCGCACCTCTGAATAGCCGAACTGGACCAAGAGCCTTCACTCATTGCACTTCACTACAATGCAACGTGAAAACCACATTATAATTTCAACTTGAATACATACACGATTCAGTGTATGTATGAATTTCTATGAGTAGATCGTACTCTGCAATAAAAAAATATTAAGTAACTAAACGAAAGCATATCAACATTGTTGCCACTCATAAGGTTCAGAACGAATTACCGTCGATTAGCAATTCAAATCAGTTGCAAGACGGTACTCACAGGTACTAACAATATGATTGCCGCCTTCCAACATCGAGCCTCCAGTACACCCGCAACTGGCTCCTCAATCGATTAACTCCAGAGAAAAGGGAGGAAAAGGAGAAGGAAAAGATAAAAAGGGAGAACTCCTCACCTCTGGCGACGGGTGCGGGTAGGGAGACATCCAGACGCAAGCCCCATGTCCCGGCACCAGGGGCGGATCCACACACCGGGCAACAGGGGCAATGGCCCGGGGTGCAGATTGTTTTTAGCCTACATATTAGTTAGATGATTTATTGTATTTAGAACAGTCTAATTACAACATTGAAATTCAAATTTTGCCTACGGTTTGATTAGATTCGGGATCCGCCCCTGCCCGTCACGATATGTGAGAGTCCGAACGCGCCAATTAAAACTAATACTACCTCTATCAACCAAAACGTCTTATATATGTGGACAGAGGTAGTACCTGACAATGCCCATAAATATAATCTTCAGTCATGCAGACAACTGCAAGCACACGTGAGACAAGCAATAATTAGTCCCTGATTGCTGATGGCCGTGGCCCTGATACCGAAACAGTTGCAGTAGCACTTCAGTGTCCCTACATTTTTTTCTTTGCGGGTAAAAGAAGGATTGTATTAATCAGGAAGAGTTACACATGGCGGTCAAGAACCGAGCAAAAAAATCAGGACTTAAGCCTTGCCGAATAACAGTTTGACACTCAGTTCTTGCAAAGTTTGCAAGGCTATGGCTAACCATGTTCTGATACCGATCCCCTTTTATAAATAAAACAACTCTATCCGTACAAGCAAGAGACTTTATTTCTGGCCGACCCGGAAAATGTCTTATCCATGGGGAGGCTGCTAGTTTAGGAATACTCATAAAAAAGAAGCTCCTGGTATTTGGACTGAACGACTAAACCTGAAGCAGGCTGGGAAAAATTAAACTTTGACACAAGCTACCGGGGAGGATGAGCATAGAGGGGGCGTGTTGTCCTAAGAAATGATACAGGTAGATTTATGCTAACCACTTGGAGTAATGTAGACTTCTTCCCAAACACAAATGGCTGAAGCCATAGTGGGCCTCCAAAGCATCAGATAAATCTTGCATATTTATGCCGGACCGATTCACTTGGAGAAGGACTGTCAAGCAGCAGTAAGACAGGTATCTCCAGTGCTTTGAACTGAAGGATATCAGATGCCTTAAATTTACTTTCAAAAACATTAATGACGAAATTCTTTTGAATCCTGATAAATTATCTATATGAAGCTACAATCATAGTGAAAATGAGCAATTTTAGGTGCACGTCTGTATTTCGAAAATCAGCCAAAAAACTGAAGAAAAAAAATACCAGGTGTACAACAGATATCAAATATCAGGTTCCTTCAAAGTTAGAGGACTGTTCCATGCCTCATTAGAAAAAGTAAAACCATTGTCAAATTAAAGAATTGCATATACCTGAAGGAAAATGTAGTTCTATAGAATAAATGGCGTGATCTTGAATCAGGACAACACACTCAAGGATGGTTAATTCAATATTATACATCAAATAGAACAAGTAAAAATGAGCAGGCATACATGGAAAATATGTATTATTCAGTTACCTGAAGGTAGATGTGCTTGTTTCAAGATTGCACCGAGAAGCTAGAGAACAGAAACACTTCAGCTTTGCTGCTTCTTGTACATTATCATTGGGCATATGTACCGATGCAAATTTGAGGGACAAAAACAAGACCCATATGTATACGTCCCCTATCCTCCACAAAGACCAGTACAGAATCTAAAACTATCACCCATTTCCGCCATCCTCCACTTGGCCTCCTAGCCAAAGTGAGCTGCACCCCACATCACCGTCAGGCCTGCATATTAATAGTGACGATGTGCTTGCACAACGTACTGGCTCTGCGATAGACCACGACGGCACACTGTTACACGAAAAATACCACAATAAAAAATCAAATGGGATTACTACAAAATCTAAAATTATGAACAAAGAAAAAATCTGAAAAAATACGGATTGAGTACATGTGAACAATATGGGCTGTATGTTTTGATTTGTATCAATCGATTAATCATCGTCCTGTTAAATAACATAATTCATAAAATTCCATTGATAAATTATCGAGTGATGAAGCTTCTTACCTCTTGCACGTAGTGTCAGAAGCAGTTGCCCAGCATGGAGAAGCAGCGAATCTAGCAGATTCAAGTCAGCTAGCACTGATAAGCAAATGGAAACCAATTAAACATGCATCACCAATAGAGGGAGACAAACTATACATGTAATTTTCTATACCTCATTCTATCCAAGTACTGTACACACTAACGGCACCTAAATAGTAGATGTACCTGAATGGTACGAAACATGCAGAGCACACACCTAAGCTTTGAGGATCCTGTGAACAAAGAACAGATTCACACCTATTAACTGTCTTCAGAAAGATCTCAGCAGCCTAATAAAGAAGGAACAGAGGCAATATAGGCAACAAACTCAGATCACCTACTGAATTCACCAACGCTGATCAGACAAGCCCACTACCCTGCTGCCAAGAACATAGTGTGCACCTGTAGCACGCGGGAAGCGCTTCGTAGAAGATGGTGGGTTCCCATGCGCGGCGACAGCGACCAGTCGAAGAGGTCGATCGTGGCAGTTGCATCCGGAAGGAGGAGGTAGCAGAGGAGTTCACGGCGGCGGCATGGAAGTCAGAGCCATGTGAGGCAGCAGGCGGCATCGAGGACGCGGGGAATCCTGATCCAGGGCGTGGGGTTCTCTGCAGCAGCCTGATCCGACGATGTTGCACACTACTTGGTGCCCGCTCGCTGCAACTTGCCGCCCGCCAGTCGGCCCGCTCGACGCTAGTCACCTCCACAGATGGGTCGCCGAGCGGAACCGCCCGCGGCCACCCTCAGCGCCCGTTGCTCTCCGCCGGCAGTGCTAAAGAGAGGGTCAAGATGGAGGGGTGGAAGAGAGATGGGGGAGAGGGATCGCGAAGATGTGGGATCGGGGATCAGAGGAGTTATCGGCGACCGTCGTGTGGAAAAGGAAAGGGAATCAGTGAATCGTGGGCGGATTGTGCGGAGAGGCGGCAGCGTTTCGTCCGCGGCAGAGTTTTCGTCCGCCGTGGAAAATTGCTAAGGGTACACACCGGTCAGTTTTCTTTTTACCTTGACGGTTAGATCTACTCACATGGGTCTGATCGTGAGGCTGTGATTTGTCAGTTTGGTTATGTGTGCGTTAGACGGGGTGTACCTAGGAATGAATATGTTTGCTCTTTTAATAGTAGTAGAGATTAATAGTAGTAGAGATTAAATTGGAGTTGGAGGTAGGTTGGTACGTCTTCGTCCGCTCCCACGTCGTCTGCCCTCGCTCATTAACACATAACCCCCTCGTAAATTGACAAATCAACCCGCAGTTCCCTCGTACCGGTTCCTCACCTCGTCATTTCCCTGAGTCCCGCACCGATGGAAGGATGAGAGGCGAGCGGTGGCGCTAGGGTTTGCGGCCGCCATCCCTTTCCGTCGACCTCCGGCGACATTGCCGCTGCCACAGAAACAAATCTTCCACCCCATCCCGTCCATGACTCTAAAGCTTCTTAGAGAAGAAGCGGCCGTCGCTGGTAGTCCAGCGCGCCTCTCCCCCAAATCCCGAGCGATCCGACTGCGACCTCCCTGGCCTCACCTCCGCACGGCGCTCCTCTCGCACTGTTCTCCTTCTTGCTCCCACAGTCCGGCGAGGCCTCGCTGGCCAAGGGCATCGCGGCCACCATTTGTGTGGGGGCTGTGTCCGCCGCCGGGGCCAAGAAGTCTGCATGTCCGCGTCCATGTCTTCGACTTCTACAAATTTGGATCTCATCTACACTGGCACCGAAATCGAGCTCTTCGTGCAGCTACAACGACGACTCGTTCATCCATCAGATCTGGATCTCCTCTCAGTATTGTTTGAATTCCGTTCCTCTTTAATATTCATCATCCATGCGCAGGCAACCACGGGTGTGTGAGCATTGGGAATAGAAAAGTCCAAGCAAATTTTGCAATGCGTATGTGCTCCATCAATCGGATATCATAACAGCAAATTATTGGAACACAGACTTTCTTCGTGGAAACAGCTCGTTAAGAAACCAACCAGATTTGGCCACAGTTCTTGATGGATCCCAGGAAGGTGCATATGAATGGGTACGTTGCTTGAATTATTTATCTCTGTATGCTTCCTCATATTTATTTTAGTTGTGTATGCTCTAAGAGCATGTCTAACAGGACCCGTAAAGTTTGGCCCTCTAAATCGCGTGTAGAGGGCCCTGTATAGGAAAATTAGGAAAATCTTTGCTCAGTTTTTCGAGTTCGTCTAGCAGTCCCCTTAAATCCGCCCCGTATATTTAAATTCGAACTACGCGGGAGAGAAGAAGAAGCTTGATTTCATTGATTCGTTCAGATCACCATTACAAGAACTGCTAGAACTGCTACAACTGCTAGAAATCTAACCTATAACTAGTCGAGGAAGACGACGGGGCCGGCCTTCGCCTCCATCTCCTTGAAGGCCTCGACGTCAGCGACGGCCTTCGCCTCCTCCTCCGCTTCCGCCCGCGCCCGCGCCTCTGCTTCCTGCTTCGAGAGCTCGAGCGCGGCCGCGAAGGCGGCCTCCTCCTCCTCCTCTGTCGCCGGCAGCGCTTCCTCCTCCGCTGCCGCGCGTCCTCCTCCGCTGCCGCTAGCGCCGTCGCCGCCGCGCTTGCACGACTGCAGCAGCTCCCTCTCGGCGAGCCACTTCTCGAACTTGCGGCCACTCATCGGCCGCGGCGGCGGGTCGACGGTGTAGTAAATCCCTCCCGGGGCGTAGTCCTTCAGCGTGTCCGGCATTGCCTCCGGCCACGCGACGTACTTCCACACGCTCCGGCGGCTCCCTGCAACAGAGTGCTTGCAATGGAGCCGCCACGCCTCCTCGAGCGTCTCCGGCTCGCGGCGGCGCTTGGAGCGGGCGGTGGAGGAGCCGGAGGCGTCGGGGGAGCTCATGGCGGTGGTGGAGCTTCTAATTGTGCGGCTAAGCGTGCGTAATTGCTCGCCGGAAGTGCGAATGCGGCGGCGGCGCGCGGCGGAGCTAGGGTTGCGGGTGGGGGGTTGGACCCCCACCCGAACCCTCACCCTCTATATGTACGGGGCGGAGGGGGCGGTGGAGCAGGCCCCGTAAATTTTTGTTACGGGCCAGGCGGCATACGGGGCCTGCTAGACGGCCGTTTTGGCCCGCGCCCCGTATGCCGCCGGAATTATACGGGGCGCTCGCGTGATACGGGGCCTGTTAGACATGCTCTAATAAGTCTATCTTGGCTCCTGACTCCTGATACACCATCTGTATACCTTTAAACTATCTGGAATTGTTCATAATTGGCGCTACTTTGTTTAGCTTTTAGGGCATGTATCACTCATTTTCTCTTCTCTGTTTTTATAGGTTACCGCTAATTATCTGTTGGGAAATTTGGAAAAGACATATGTCGAGACAGTCGGCGTGGTTGATCTTAACGGTGTCCTGGTAAATTCTGAACCCTCTACTGAATGTTAAGCATAGCAGAAAGTAACACTTTAACCTATTTAATAACCTGATTGTGGTAGAATCTCTTGTCCATAAACCACTGAAAGCAGAGAAATGTGTAATTTTGTACAAAGCTATAATCACAGAAAATACGAATATACTAATGCATACTGATCTAAGCAACTAACACAAGTCCTGTTGCAAGTGTGACAAAATTTAGATTAACCAAAATTTAAGCATTTTTCTGTAAATGTCCACCATAAAAAGCAGTAGGCTTGCTTAACCTCCGCAAGAACTTGGCCTCCATGTATTAATATTCTTTGGAGCAGTTCTTGGTAGTGGATGCATCAAATTGGGGATTTTCTAATAGTCTAAATCATTGGATAGTACTAGAAAGTTTCATTTATCGTAATTGTAGCTATGATAAAAAAACGCTAATTGTAGCTAAATGTTTTAATTGGTTGGTGCTAATTGTACCTAAAAAATCACTAATTACTTTTAGTATGAAGACATGCATGAATGTGTTATATTGCCATCCATATTGAAAAGAGTTAGGTAAGATGTTTATCCTAGAATATCTTGGATACTGTAAATGAACGATTACATAATATAAAGGTAGTCGCCTAATGAAAAAAAGTACCAACTTATTTTTTTTGGTGCAATAGGGTACATCTATTTTGTGCCCTCTAAAGGCAAAACTGCAAATGCTATCGTTGGTGTAGCACAGCGTTTATGTTTTATTGCTGAATATCTGTACATACTGGTTGAACTTTAAAGTTTGCTGAATATCTGTACATACTGGCTGAACTTTAAAGTTGTTGAATATTTGTACAGTTGCTTGTGAACAAAGTCATCGCAGACCGGGAAAATATCTCAATATCAAGTAGTTTTATGCTGATAGCCAGATGAGTGTTCGAATAGGTCATTAACATGTTCTTCTTTCATAGGAGGATAATAATATTTATTGGAGGATGATGTTACAACAGTTTCGGTGTTCAAAAAGAAAACAAAAATGCCGGTGAGGATATTCTGGTCATAAACATGGTGCTGAAGATTGAGAACCGGTAGGGAAAAGGCCTGTTTCATAAGCAATGTCGTAAAGGATGATGGAACATGGACACTAGCAGGCAAGAGAGTCGCCATTTTATTTTTAGTCAAGATCTGACAGTTGGAAGGATCCTTCGGCAAGCTTGTGTTGTGTCAACATGAACTGGAGGCATTAATTTTTAACGTTTTAAATAAGTATAATCTGTACACCTTATTCATGTAATATTTTTGGCACAAATAGTTAAATACCAGCACGCTTAAACCCTTGACCTTAAACTTTTCAGGTGTAAACTTTGTCATTTGCACGAAAACTTGCAGGTAAGATTTACGAAGACTTCTAATGGAATTTGAAGTTCATCAGCAGGTTTGCGCCAATATTATACAATATCTTTCTTGTGCACAAATTGCAATCATGAATATTTAGGTTTTGCAATTTACATCCTTTAAGAAAGACTGTGACTATGTATTGCATATACGGAGGTGCACCCTATGAATTAGAGTATATTTATAATTAATTTACTTCTGGATATGGCCATAACCCGTAAAGAACTTACTTTTATTGATCAGGTCCTTGTATAGGCTTTTTGTTATCAAATAATACATAGGTTTTTCAGGCATAAGAAAATCAGATTGGTATCTGTTCACCGAGTTGAGAGGTGCAACCTTTTGTGGCCTGCTACGTGGGCAATCTGATTGGTCTCTGCTCATCGAGTTGCCAGGTGCAACCTTTCGTGGCCTGCTACCTTGGACTTTGGTTGATGGTCCAAGTTTGCAGCTAAGAGCTCTGGTCAGGTAGCAGCGGCCAACAACGATTGATGTGGCGAAGGTCAAAGGTAAAGAAGGCTGATGGTGATGGTACGGTCCTTATTTTGTCATGGGACGTTATTACATGTTAATGAATTTCTTGTATTAGTAGAATTGGATTCCTTTTCATATTAGAGCATCATTTGTCTTGAAATTTTCAAGGCTCTGGTGGGTAGAGCCATGGTAAAATTTGAAGTAGTAGATCCGTGGCGAACTGCTGCTATGGTTGCTATGAACGAACCATTGCTTTACTCACAAGTGAGGATGTGTGAAATAAATTCTGTAATTGTACTGTGCCATCTTTTAATATATATCTTTTTCTGTTTGCTTTTACCACTTATGGGGTCTTTTTTCTGTCTTTTCTAGGCACATCCTTTTTATACGTGAAGCAATATATATGATGACTAATATAATGAAGCTATCGGACAACTATTGCAACCCCATAAAAATATATACTAGACGGGTAGCGCGCTCCGCTGCGCCGTCTTCCTATCATCTCTGCATGCCACAGTCAGCGCGGCGTATGCTTCGGCCTTTTTTGTTGGTGGTAACGTCGTGTCAGTAGGGCAGATTCGTTGAAACATTGTGGAAGGTGTACTTCGCGTGGTATTTCAAAGTGTGATACGGGAATTGTTGCAGCCTGATCGTTAGGTATGGTGCATAGGCGGCGGTCCACGGGTGGTTTCTACATGGCGCTCAGTTGTAAGGACGGTGTTGCCATGGAGCTTATGTATCGTTTGTCCACGTGTTGTTGTGAAGTAATTATGAGCCTCTTGAGGACAAACTATCTGGAGGGACTATAACTGAAGGACCTTTCTTCAATTCACGAACACTGCTGTACGATTCTATCAGTGAATAGCAAGCGTACAAAAAAATTACTTGAATTTTTTTCGATTAGAAAGCAATATATCTAACTGAAAAAAAAATCAGCCAGGTGACACATTAAAATACTCCATTTATATAGTAATAATTTAAAGTTCTAGTAAGATAGGATGGAACATGGTAAATGCCCAACCATTTGAAACCTTAATGGTAGGCACCGGATGCTTTTACTTGAAGAAGACTACCAGAAAAACTTGCAATCAGTACAATTTATATTCTTACAAACGAAAGCATACATTAGGAACCAATTGGAGGAGTTATTCAGGCCGATAAGGATTAGATGGTTTCGCTCCGTTACAGTGAACCATGTCTATTGATATTTGATTGAATTGCACATCACTGAAATCTACAATATGATCACTGTTCAAACAAGAAACGACATAGAATTGGAAATGTCATTTGACCTCACCAGATCAGGAGTCAGGACTAATGTAGTTTACAGGATCCCCAAACTTCATACAGATTTTGTTCTCCACAAGTGCTATAGCTCAGAAGACCTCGGCTGCCCTTTTCCTTGCCAACACAAACTTCTCCTTTTTTTACTGACTTCAGCATATGGAATAGACAAATCCAGAAGTTGCTCCAAAGAAATATCCGGATATGCATCTGCTGCTCCAATACCAGAAGCGGAGCATAGAAGAAACTTGACTCATTAATGAAGTGAAACATCCGTTTAATGATTTTGAAAGAACAAGAGATGTACCCGGGTGCGTGAAATATCCTCCAGACAACCACATTCTAAAAAATGGTTAGCTAATTTCCCTCGTGTCAACTCCTCAAAGTCATTCCAATTCCAACCCAATTCGTAAAATTTCATATTGGAAGGCAGAGGAGAAATGATAAAGCATTATTTAAATAATTATGACAGGAAAAATCATTCTCGTATTTATATATTTTGAGCGTCCCAGAGAGAAGAAAAACATAAATGAAGCCCGGTGAAATAAAGCCCAAGGTCCCTATCCTTCTACCACGACTTATTCATTATACCAGAACTCATATGTTAAAACAATAAAGTTACGGTATGAAAATATTGGCAACATAAAAAAAAGCATGGAAGGGTGCTAAGAATAGTGCAGCATCAGCAACCGGAGAAGTGGTGACGACATGTGGTTTGTAATTTTCCACACCATAGGGGCTGCACTAAGGCATGTGCTTCTTCACACAACGAAATTCCTTCAAATGGAGAACCGGCATAAAAATAATACGCAAGTTTTGAACTATTGGCCACCTAGGTGAAAATAGCCAGAATATAGCAACAATATGTGTCATAAGTTCTATAATTAGTACACTGTAGAATCCCAAGATTGCTCTCTCAAGATTTCTGTAGGTCCTTGATCATCTAGCCACCTCACGTGTGACGTGTAACGTCAACAATAAATATCTCATGTGCCATCCACCACATAGTAAGGAAATTTAGAAGTTTGGATGAAAATTGCTAATCAACTATGGCGACTTACTTTCTTGCAAGTTTAATAAATGATAGTTTTCATGAGGCTAAGAAATCAGATAGTTTTTATTTGAGCATATAAAACGAAAAAAATGAACAATAGTGAATAAAATCTAAGGGCGCAACAAATTAAGTTAAATAGATTACTTGTCAAACTCCATTTGGTTCATTCAATAATATAGAGTTTCCTGAAAAAAATATCAAACTTAAAAACAGTTCCAAGGTTGATTGTCAGTTTTGATTCCACGCACCAAGCTGTGATGGTTGGCATTCCTTGCTTACAGCCTTGGTAGCACCCAAAGCATTATACAATTGTTACTATCGAGCAATTCATAAATACCTGAATGTGAAATAGATGATTCCTAAGCTATAGTGAGTGTTCTCTAAAGTCCCTAATTAGATGCAAGGTCCAGTATTTCCTTCTGTGCTCCGGGTGGATCAACTAATAAATAGGGAATAAACTTTCAGTATTTAAAAAAGAACAAGTGAGACAAAGCAAAAGTGCAAAACTACAGTGAGAGTTGTCTTACTTGCATCCATGTTAGTTATTATGCAAACCCATCCATCCAAAGCCAAAAGGGTAGAAACACTAGCAACCACTCCTTAACTGCAGATTGACATATTAGGTGCATTGAAATTATTATCGACAATACAACAAGAAATTCACTAAAATAGAGTTGGTTAAATAGTCCTACCGCAAACAGGCCAGAAATATGTTTTACATGATAAAATCAGAGAAATTTAATACATGCAATAAATTCTCCCTGAACTCTCGAACACATATGAAGTTCAAAGGATAACAGGTAACACCTGCTTTGAGCAGCAACACAACCAAATGCATAAGTACCAAATATTACTCACAAACTATACCTCAGGGATCAAACATTTTTTTCCTCCCGACATCATAACTTGGTAGCATTCTGCAAGTGTTTGCTCCATTAAACATTCAAGTACATGTAATTAAGTTCTTCGACTCTCTCCAGTAACTTCAAAGCAGCCATCGGTCAAACACCCCCCAAATCCAGCCCCGCAGCCAACATGTGCTTTATTCCTGTGCCGCTGATGATTGCACCTCTATAAAGAGAAAAATGTATTAGAATAACTGAAAGCATTCATTTCACTAAATATAATTGGTATGCAAATTTGAAGTTCTACGAACAGCTAACCAGCTTAACCACACAGTCGTGAACTTCTTCCAGTGATGTTGCATCCCTGCAATTATATCAATGTCAGCATGAAGTACACACATAGAAGCACTAATTCGGGGGGAAAACACCAGATAATTCATATCCGTGTAGGTCCTTCAAGTTTGAGCAATCATTTTCAGTCTGAGTTATCAACGACTCAACTCAAGAGCTAATCAACGAGCAGGCCCAGATTTATTGGATGGACATGGCGGTTCAGTTGAACCCTGCCCAAAAGAATATTTGGATCAAATTTTCTTACAGGAAACAAATGACCAAAGGATAACTTTTAGAACAACAAGCGAAGCAAGCAAGGGCTCCTCAGCAACTGAAGGAAACAATCATTCCAGAAAAATAAAAACAAGAGAACTTCCAAGATGCAGCACGATGTTTATATACGCAATAAATTGGCATTATTGAGAAACATAGAAGGGAGGATAATACCTTCTACCTGGTTAAAATCTATACTGAATATATTAGCATTATCAAGGAACATAGAACGGAGGATAATGCCTTCTAGCATACAAATATGTATCATGCGTGGTCCTTTGGCTAGATATAACATAATGTTACCTAGCATCAGGAGCTGAATTTTTTTAAATGGGAAAACCTTCACAATGCAATTGGTCTCACATAAGAGCATGGTCTGATAATTATGAACTATACTAAGTTAACACATAATATGCAAGGAATGCATATCAGTGAGAGCAACAATAATCCATACCTAATTCAAAAAGCAACATAAAATTAAGCAATCCAATATGTGCTGTTATGTTTTCCTAGGCATTTGGTCAAACACATATAATGATCATATGAAAAAAGTGTACATACTACATACTGAATCAGCACCCATCATATGGAGAGAATCAACGGAGTACTCTGAAATCGGACGCGTTAAGACTCAACATAGACTAAGTAGATACACATATCCGGAGAGAGAGGGAGATAAAAACTCATGGAGGTGTGGCTGCGGGCAGAGCCTTGTCTGCATGTTGGCGAAAAGTGGCACACAACAACCTTATATACTTCCATCAAAAGCTAGAATCTGATAGTGCGGGAAAGACTGAACATAAGTACAATGCCAATTTAAATTTCGATTAGTTTTAATTTTTTCTGTTAAATGGTGTCATGCCTCAACATACTGTTTGGTGAGTGTGTCAGACCTGGGAACATTCAGCTTTGGATTCACGACTCTGAAGGAAAGACACACGAACAGATACGCGAGGCCAGAGGGGATGATCCAAACTGTTGCACGTTCCATACCTCAGACCATGTTGCAATACAATTCCTTGCCTAATTAGCTCCTAGTTGGTGAGATACGCACCTAAGTTCTCTTGCTAGCTACATTGTTTATTATTATCCTGTAAATCAGCAATTGGGCAGCCGAAATGAAGCAACCAAAAAAGAAAGAGGAAGAGCAAGTCCATGGTGGCTGACTGACCTGGCGGCCGCCTCATTGCCGGAGCAGGAAGCGCCGGAAGATTTTAGGCAGAGTAGGCCAACCTGAGCGCCACCGTCCTTGCAGCTTGTCTGCACATCTCACTCCACCGCCTCCAACCCCCACCTCGAGCGGCACCTCCAAGCCTCCTCCATACCTTGCGCCTTCTGCGCCCCCTCGACAGCTGTCGGCCCATCCACCTGAGTTGCTTGTCCATGCCTCCACCCCCTGAAACCGCCCCGGAGCAGAGTTTCCCCGACCCCCTTCGCCTCGCGCTTGGAATCAGGGTGGTCAAGATGAGGCCGGTGCCGGTGGCGGCAGCGGGGAGGAAGCGCAGCTGACCAAAAAGACGTGCCAGGGAAGAACAGTCGAGCGCACGGGATGGCCGCCGGCACCTGGAAACCTACCGCGGAGCTCGAGAGAAAGATTTGAGGCGGCGCTGACCGGCCGGAATCCCTGGAGGCTAGGGTTCGTCGTGGGAGTGGATGGGCCATGCCAAGGAATCAAGAGAGGAGAAGGAGGTAGTGTTGGGGCTTTGGTCAGCACCTCGAGAAGCCACCGGAGCCGGTCGGATCTGCCGGCGACGCGGACAGCGGCAATGGGGAGAGAGGAGGAGGGGGCGTTGGTCGCGCTCTGGCCGCTCGTCTGCGAACACGCTTGAAGACGCCTGTACAGGCGCAAAGTGTATGACCCACATGGCAGCGACACCAATCCGCAGATGGCATGAGAAGCCTCCGTCGGCACCCGGCGTAAAGTTTTAGGTAATGATGGCGCACAACATAAGTTGTTCTTGTAGGATGTAGGATAGCACTATGATGTGAAACCGATTGAACTTTCCTTGTTGTTGTCCGTCGGAGGTGGAGGGTCGGGACAGCGAATTTGATCTTTGGGCATTTTTGTGAAACACAAAATATTTAAAGATGTGCCCCTAGGCCGTAGCAACGCACGGGCATTCACCTATTCTAATAAAGACCCACTTCATGGCCGGCACGGGCGAGAGGGAGCCCGCGACGGAACATGGCGAGTTCCTGGAGAGACCACCTGTCCACCTCCTCCACCCGGCGGCGACCAACCTTCTTTTGTGAAAAGGAAAATCCATCTGGCGCGCCGTGTCCATCGTCTCAGTTTCTTCAGTCGTCGCCCGCCGGTACCACTACCGGTTCCTTCCACCATGCTGCCTCCCACTTCCTCCCGCTAGAGCCACCCTCCTTCCTCAATCCACGTCCGCAGCTAGCTTAGAGATCCCCATACCCTGCTCCCCGCGCCGCTCCAGGTCTCCATTTCCACAACCTCCAGCTCCCACGCTGGCCTCCTCCGCCGGCAACTCCCCCAGTCCGGCGAGCTCCCGTGGCGGCCGGATGCCGGTGCCGGCACCTCCCGCAGCCCGGCGCGACGCTGCCCCTGCATCCCACACCGCCGCCACGCCCTCTGCAGCCCTGCTTTTCCTGCCGCCGGAGCGCCCCGTCGCTGTCCCCGGGCACGCCGCCGACCACCTCCGTTCGTCGGCACCGCCGGATTCCCGTGCTGGCCAACGCGGCTTCCCTGCTGCTGTCTACCCCGTGCTCGATTAGCCACACACGCGGACGCCGCTCCCCATCAAGTCCTCGCGTGGGGCTCCATCTGGCTGGAGCTCAATCCGGTAGTGGACGACCATCCTGGAGCAGGTACAAGGCCCTGCACCAGCTGCTTCTAGGAAGAATGTCCAACACCTCCCGTCGGCGACATGGTGCCCGCGTCAGGAGGCTACGGCTGCGTTCCTTCAGCTGCCCGCGCAGCCGGTGAGAGGCGATGTCCCTGATGCTCCATCGCCAGATTCGCCTCTGAACTTCTCCAGGTTATGAATCTGAACTTCCATGGATACCCAACTGGACTGCCCTCTTGGCTCTGTGACGATTTCGGATTGCCAAATTCGATGAAATCATGCTGATAATGTATCATTGCCTTTGTGTTGTTCAATGTAGAACTTCAACAGAGTGACTTGGAGGATTCCAAAACATGCGACACCTTTTTTGACATCGAGAACTCGCAGCTGCTGAACATCAGTTCCATAACTCAAGAGCATTATGTCCAGCTTGTGCATTCTTTATTGATTTTCCTGATAAATTTCTTGCTAAAATAGTATTTCTGCTAATAACGCTAGATACAATCAAAGGAGACTGGAAATGGCGTAGAGCTGAGCCACGACAATGCAGATCATGAGGATATTGCAAGAAATTAAAGAGCAGAACTAGGAAAATTAAAGCCAGCGTATGAGACCCTGAGCTCAAACAAGGATAAGGAAGTTTCAGCGTTATGTGCAGTCAAGGATTTTTTGTGGAGCCAATTGAAGACAATGGACAAGGACAACACAACACTCCTTAAGATAAAAGAAGTGGAGGCAACACAAGCTACTGAAGCAGCACAAAAGCTTCATAAGAACATATACGAACTGGAAGTGGCAGCCAAAAAGAAGGACGCTGAGATTGCTAGATTCAGAGCATTAGCATTTGATGCAGGAAAAAAAAAAGGTACTGATTTGTTAATGAGGGTATGCTACTAAAAATACGCTCCTTACCTAGAAATAAAAATATACATGGGCAACCTGAGATTCTAAAATGAAAATGCACCTGTTTGTCAAAAGTCTTTGTTTCCAAGAATGAAGATGTTGTAGGCGCTTAGAGCTGCGAAGGTAGTAGGGGTGAATCACAGGAGGGCGAGTTCGTCCTCTGCGACTTGGTGCCGTTGCTGGGGACTAGATGGGATAGCAGGGGGTAGGTTTAGAGAATTTAGAGAGATCGGAAATAGCAAGGTAGAAGATAGATAGATTGTTTATTGCTTGCCCTAAACACACGGGATACGTCATCCTCTTATACGAGGACAATCTGCCAGGAAACCTAGTGCATCAAATTGACTCCAATACCTGTAGTACATAACCAGGACTCTATTTTAAGTCTGCCACAACTAACTCACGTACCCTATCCCCTAATTATTTAATCCTCTATTAAATTGAACTGGACTACTAATGCCACAACACTACTCCCCCTCTTCAGATACATCTCGTCCTCGAGCTGTAATTCATGTCGGATCTTCTTCCTCAGCATCATCAATAACTTCAAGGTAGAGAAGGCGTTGGCAACGATGACGTCTCGAGAATTTTTCGTCGCAGTTGAAACACAATCCTTTTTCTCTTCTTTCTGCCAACTCTGCTGTTGTCAATCGGCGCTGTCGAGACATCGTAGTAGTTTTCATAGACGGGGGTGCCATGAGACTACGGGTAGAGACGTGGGGGAACGGGATCGCGTTGTAGACAAAGACACAGGATTTACCCAGGTTCGGTACGTCGTGATAATACGACGTTCCTACTCCTGCAATCTCACTAATCAGGACTAAAGCCTGTGTATACAATTACAATGTGAGGTTCGATCTAGCTATTCGCTGAGGATCAACTTCCCGGCGAGTTAGCCTATAGCTTCTTGTCTTGTTATCATATCTCCCGTCCGGCTTTATATAATAGCCGGGTTAGGGCATACAGAGTAGGAAACCTAGAAGACTACAGTAACTATTAACTTGGAAAGTAAGGAATCCGCCTTCTCCTCCAAGCCAGATCACGTGGGCCGTGATCTGGGTCCTTCTAGAATCCGGCTTCTGTGCGTCAGTTTACTGGGCCGCCCAATGGACCATAGCCCACTACCACTTGGGCCACCCTGGTAATTCGGCACTTATGACCACCGTCTGATATACCCCTATTCAGTATATATCCGACAGTAGCCCCCAAGAAGGATTAAAACTCTGATTCGCCGTCTTTCGCCAAATGTGTATTGTCCGAGAAATACTGGCCAGCAGTCTTGATTCTTCTTATTCTTCTTGGAAAAGAGATGGTAACGTGAAACTCGGAATTCTGAAAATCCGGCTTTTCCCACACGATCCTTCGCGGAGAAGGAACCTCCTACGTCAGCGCTTCAATCGTGCTGACGTAAGGGACGTTTGGGTTTCACGCGGGAAACCCAGAAACGTATCTCTGACAGATTCTCGCGGGAAACGAGGAGATAGCCATAATCACCCTGTCGATTCATTTCCCGGATTTTCCGGCGAGTGACACGCGTTGATCATCCAACGGTCAAAAGAGCCGTTGGCACGTATCGTGACGGATTTCCGGCTATAAATAGCCTTCTTCGTCCTCCCGGAAAACCTTCCGCTCTCACTTCCAAGCCATTACAGCGCCCAAGCTCCCGAGAAGAGAGAAAACCTCCGAACGCGTATTACGTCCAAGACCTCACCGGAGGCTAGCCTGCGCCGCCACCCGATGGCATCTCCGCCGTCTTCTCCTGCCCGCACCGTTGCGCAGGACATCGAGGACATCATCAACAACATAGATCCGATGTTGGATTCCCCAACGCACGACGGCGACGAGCCGGTGAAGACCGCGGGCACCGCGGCGGACGGAGGAGATTCTTCCGCCGTCGTGAATCTTGCGGGCTCGATCTCCGCGCCCTCTCCGCCGTTCGCTCCCGAGACGGCGGAGGAGAAGATCACGCTCGTCGGCGACGAGCTCGCGGCCGCGGAGGCCGCCGCGTCCGCTGCCGCTGGAGCCGACGAAGAAGTGGAGGCTGCAGGCAATTGGATTGCCTGCAGCATTCCGCCATCCCTCCTTACAAACATGGAAAAGGAGAGGTTGGTGCTGAAAGGGAAGTGGCGGCTTCCAGAGGACGAGAACGAACCCATGCCGAACGATGGAGAACGAGTTCTTCTCTCCTCCCACCTTCTAAGAGGTATGGGATTACCACCTTCCGCCTTCTTCCTCCAGGTCCTCTCCCATTACAATATCCAACCCCATAACTTGCCACCCAATTCTATTCTTTATATGGCCGGCTTTCAGGCCCTCTTCGAGGGTTTCCTAGGCATAGAACCTAGGTTAGACTTCTGGCTATACTGCCTTGGGGTTAAGCGGAACTCTTCGGAGGGCGCACTCCCGACTTGCGGAACCATATCCTTCACTCTTAGGAGATTTAGGGAGGATTGGTTCCCCAAGATCAAAACCTCGGAATCCGTCAAATTCTGGACGGGTTCTTTCTTTTATCATCCCGATGTCCCTTTCCCGAAAAAGGCCATCGAGGTTCCACCTTTCTCAAACACTGCTGCCGTTCCCCAAGAGAATTGGGGAACTGAAGCCGTCCAAGTTCTGCCGCCTGATCTTCTAAGGATCAAGCGGCGCATCGCCAAGCTCACTTCCTCTTATCCGCCTATAACCGGCATGGACACAGTCCTTTGCTGGTTGGACAGGCGGATCCAGCCATTAGCCAACCATGGCGGCCGTCTCCTTTGCAAGTACACGGGCGCCAGCGACAAAATGCGACAAAATGGCGTGAACCAGTTGGTCGCATCACGCGACCAATATGAAGCGAGTCGTCCAATGTATACAGCCGACAACCCGGTTCCCAAGGTATTATATTCCGTCATTTGGGTTTTCCATGTTTTCTCGGATTCATCGCTTCTAACTCTGCTTTTTCTTTTCGACAGATCGCCGACCTTCCCGAATCGGAGCTTGCCCCCGAAGCTGAACTGGAGGCGTTGCGCGCCACCTTTGCAGGTGGGCGAAAGCGCAAGAAGATCTCTTCCTCTGAGGAAGTCATTGATCTTGACGGGGTTCCCGTCGCCACCTCCAGGTTACATCATCCGGGTTGTTTTCTTTTGTCAGAGTTTCTTTTTGTCTTCGGAGTTTTAACCTTTTCCGGGTTTTTTGTCTTGCCTTTAGCCTACCTCCCTCCAACTTAAAGCCGAAGAAGCTGAAGAAGCACAAAGTTGTGTCCAGCAGAGGCTCTCAACCTTCCCCCGTCATCGCACCGGACACACCGTCCACGATGGCGGAAGAGCATGCCACAGCCCCCACCACCGAGTCGTTGGAGCCCAGCCAGCCCGTTGTGCCGGACACGGACACGAGGGAAAGAGCGGCTTCAGAGGTGTGAAATTCTTCTCGGACAACCGATGAGGAGATTCCCACCTTTGACTAGGACTTCAAGAACCTCAACGACGGCCTAAGCGCGGCCGAAATTCTTTTTGCGGAATACGCAAAAGAGTTCAATGAAAACTTGGCGGGTTTGCAACGAATGAGCCAGGTATTTAACTCTAGCCCCCAAGCATTAAAAAAAATGTATACTTTTTGCCTTGATGCTTTTTAGTTACTCTTTTCCTTGTCATGTTTCAGCAAACCGCTGAATCCATTAACATGGAAGTTTTCAATAAACTTTCCGTCAAGAATAAAGAAGTTAGAAATCTTCTTTCTATTCTTGATGTGAAAGAGTCGGAGCTGGCATCGTCTGAGCTGCAGCTGGTGGAAACAACAGGTATAGTTTTCCTTCTGAAGTTTCTGACTCAGCCTTTTGTCTAAGTACTTTTCCCGAGTTTTATCTAAACTCGGAATTCTTTCCTTGCTTTCCAGCTGCTTTGGCTAAGGCCAAGGAGATAGCTGAAGATGCCGGCAACGCTGCCAGTCTCCGTCAGGAGAATTTGGATCTTCATAAGGAACTTATGAAGGCCAAGCAAGATCTGGAAGCCAGCAATATAGCCCTTGGAATTTCTCAATCCAAGGCTTTCGAACAGGCATAGAAGGACAAGTCCACCATTCAGGACTTGGAAAATGCTTTAAATCTGCGCCTGGAGGAAGGCTCCGAAATCGACAAGATTCTCGGTAAGTTTATTTCATTTACCAGTTTAACCATGTCTTGCTTTCTTTCTCTGCTTTTTCACCTAACCTTTTGGTTGTTTTTTCTGAAATAACAGGAGATAACCCAGATCTTACTCGGATTGATAGAATCCGAGCCTTTGGGAAGACATGGACTTCGATCAGAGCTGCTGGCATGCAGCTGATCAACAAGGACTGGGGAGTTCTCGGAAGTTGAGAAACTTCCGGGTGCTATCTTGGAGGTGGCGGAGTCTCGGGAGTCCATCCTACGCTCCGCTGCACGGGGTGGTGCACGCATGGCTCTCGGCCTCATGCGTATGCACTACCCTGGTGCAAAGTCTTGGCGCGTGGCGTCCGGTATCCCTCAAGGATACACGGAAACCCAGCGAACCACCATCTTTGATGAAATCAAAGGCCACGCCACCAAGATCGCCTCCATGGTGAACATCTCCCTCACCTATCCGGAAGAGGAGATCCCTGAAGCCCCCGAGAATGACAGCAGCGACGACGACTCGGATGCTTGAAGGGCTGTCCTTAACCTGGATGGTGGAAGTAGACAATAGGAGCATTACTGCACTTTTACAATGTAATTCATATTGTAATGCTTCTATTCTTTTGTATAAACAAGAACTCCGCCTTTTGCAGTCTTAATTATGAATTTTTTTGCAAGGTTTCCGGGTTTTAATATTCCTTTATCTTCTAAGTTCTCTGACTTATGCGTTTTAACTGTCCTTAGTGTTTGAAATGGCTCAATAGTATTATGAATCATCATGCCGAATTACTGGCTCAATAATATTTCTTTATCTTCTAAGTTCTCTGACTTATGCGTTTTTACAATCCGAGTTTCCTTTAGCCGTTAGCAGGCTGAAAATCATTCAGTTTTTTAACGCCGAGCACGCAGGCACAATTCGGGTTAACATTGAGTATTTTGTAAGATCATTGGGAAATAGATAAGGTGGAATCATGCTTTGTACTATAATAAACTTGTAAAAAACATGGATACAGGGATTCCGACAACTTTATTTCATGATCTCAAAGATGTTTACATAGAAATTGAACTAAGTATAGAAGGGACGTAACTGCTGGATACTCCAAGGCCTCTTTGTCTCTCCTAGCTCAACATCTATCTTTCTCTTTCTTTTGCGATTCGGCTTCTCGGGATCGTCTTCCGTATCTCGAATGTCGACAAGATAATATGATCTATTCTTTATGGCTATACTGGTGACAAATGGTCCTTCCCATACTGGGGCCAGTTTGTGCTTCCTTTGCTGCATCAACCTCAGCACTAGGTCACCTTCTTTAAAATAACGATGCCTGATTTTCCGACTATGGTAACGTCGTAAACCTTGCTGGTAAATGGCAGATCTTTGAAGCACAAGTTCTCGTTCCTCTTCTAAGAGATCGACGGCATCTTGTCGTGCTTCTTCGGCATCCGAGTCGTCGAAATCTTGCACTCTTGGGCTATCATGGATCATGTCCGTTGGAAGAATAGCTTCCGCACCATAAACTAGGCAAAACGGGGTTTGCCCAGTTGACCTGTTTGGCGTCGTTCGAATACTCCAAAGCACGGAAGGTAACTCCTCTACCCATGCTCCAGCTGCTCTATGAAGAGGAGATTCGAGTCTTGGGCGTATTCCTTGCAGGATTGAGCTATTCATTCTCTCAACCTGTCCATTGGATTGCGGGTGTGCCACAGATGCGAGATCTAGGCGAATTCCCGTTTGTCGGCAATACTTTGTCAACTCTCCAATGGAGAAATTTGTCCCGTTGTCGGTTATTATGCTGTGTGGAACGCCGTATCTCATGACTAAGTCAATGATGAAATTTCTGGCAGTTACACCGTCCAGCTTTTTGATGGGTTTAGCCTCCACCCATTTGGTATACTTATCAACCGCTACGAGTAGATGTGTAAGTCCGCCTCGCGCAGTTTTGAACGGTCCCATCATATCTAGCCCCCAGACCGCAAACGGCCATGTAATGGGGATAGTTTTGAGTGCTTGGGCCGGCATATTAGTCTGCTTGGCGTAATATTGACACCCTGCACATGTATTAACTATGTGCTCAACATCTGTCTTGGCTGTTAGCCAGAAAAACCCAGCACGGAATGCTTTTGTAACTATGCTTTTTGATTGAGCATGATGTCCGCAATCTCCAGCATGGATTTCTTCCAATATTTCTCATCCTTCTTCTGGCGAAATACATCGTAGAAAAAGTCCGGAAGTACTGCGTTTATACAGGCAATTGTCAATTACCGTGTATCCTTTGCATCAACGCTGTATTTGTCTCTACAAGACTTCGTCTGCTCCTTCCGGGTACTTCTGGTTGACTAAGAAGTTTAAATATGGAATTGTCCAGTCCGGGTTGACGAGCATGACTTCAATTGACTCGGAGGCCAGATGATAGTCAATATCTCCACCTTTTATGGATGGCTCGTGCAAATGCTGGAAGAATACACCTGGTGGTAGGCTTTTTACCCTCTCTGACCCCATGCGGGCTAACACATCCGCGTTCCAATTTTCCTCCCTTTTAACGTGGAGTACTTCAAATCCAAAGAAACAGATGGCGAACTCGTCCACCGTTCTCCGGTATTCGTCCATTATAGGGCTTTTTGCGTCCCAGGTTTGGTTAAGCTGATGCTGTACCAAATCCGAGTCGCCGTAGCACAAGATGCGTTTTACCCCTATTTCTTTTGCAATATGCAAGCCATGAAGCAAAGCTTCGTATTCTGCCACGTTATTGCTGGCGTTGAAGTGTATTTGTAATACGTACTCCATTGTGTCTCCTTTAGGGGATTTTAAGACTACACCAGCTCCAGCGCCTTCCTTCATCTTGGATCCGTCAAAGTGCATAATCCAGTACTCGGACTCCGGCATTGGTGTTTTCTCCATTGCTTCCGTCCAGTCGGCGATAAAATCTGCCAAAACCTGTGATTTTATTGCCGTCCTTGGCTGATACTTAATGTCGAAAGCTGCTAGCTCGATACCCCATTTGGCTACTCGGCCAGTTGCCTCCGCATTGTTAATTATCTCCCCTAGCGGTGCTTTACATACCACTGTTATGGAATGTCCTTGGAAGTAATGGCGCAGTTTTCTAGATGCGAAAAATACGCCATATGCCAGTTTTTGATAGTGTGGGTACCTTTGCTTGGACTCGGAGAAAACTTCACTTATGTAATATACCGGATGCTGGTCTGGTATGCTTTGTTTGTCTTTCTTCCGTTCCACAACGATTACCGCACTAATAACCCTGTTTGTAGCCGTGAGGTACAATAACATAGGTTCTTCGTCTTTTGGGGATGCCAAAATCGGAGCTTTCATCAAAGTTTCCTTCAACTGAGTTAACGCTGCATCGGCCTCCTCTGTCCACTCGAATTTGTCGGATTTTTTCAGCAACTTGTAGAGTGGTAAGGCTTTATCCCCCAGCCGACTAATAAATCTGCTGACGGCAGCGGCGGAACCCGTCAATCTTTGGACATCTTTCACACACGTGGGTTTGGAGATGTTCAAGATTGCTTTGATCTTTTTCGGGTTAACTTCTATTCCTCTGTGAGAAACGATGAAACCCAGAAGTTTTCCTGAGAGAACCCCGAATACACACTTTGATGGATTTAACTTCATCTTGTAAGTGCGCAAGTTTTCGAAAGTTTCTCGCAAATCCTCAAGGAGTGTGTTTTTTTCCTTGGTTACGACAGCGATATCGTCTACGTAAATATGGGCATTTTTGCCAATCTGACTATGCAAACAACGTTGCATGCAACGCTGGTAGGTTTCACCTGCGTTCTTCAGGCCAAATGGCATGGTTACGTAATAATACGTCCTGTACGGGGTTATAAAAGAAGTCTTAATTTGATTTTCCTTTTTCATGCGTATTTGGTGATACCCGGAATATGCATCCAAAAAGCATAAAAGCTCAGAGCCTGCGGTGGCATCTATTATTTGATCGATTCGCGGTAACGCGAAACTATCTTTTGGACACAATTTGTTCAAGCATGTGTAATCTATACACATTCTAAGAGCAGTAGTGTCTTTCTTCGGTACTAATACCGGATTTGCAGACCATTCAGTGTGGATTACTTCCTGGATGAAATCTGCTGCTAAAAGCCGGATAATTTCCTTGCCAATAGCCTTCCGTCTTCTTCCGTCAAATCGACGGAGACCTTGTTTGACGGGTTTGGAGCCTGGAATCACCTTGAGTTGATGCTCAGCAAGTTCCCTGGGTACGCCTGGCATGTCAGCCGGACACCAGGCGAAAATATCCCAGTTCTCACGGAGGAACTTGACGAGCTCGCCTTCCTATTTGTCGGTCATCCCAGTCCCTACGACGACGAATTTTGTCGGATCTTTGGGATCTAGGATTACATGTCTTGTATTCTCGGACGCCTTGAAGCTATCTGCTGGCTTCCGGGTTTCTTTTCCTGCCGGCATTTCTGTTGGCGATACCTCCTTGGCCAGCTCCTTCAGCTCTTCCTTTGCTATGGCTCTCTGAGCGCAAAGGGCGTTTTCTTTTTCTAGCTCGCTTGCCAGCTTAAAGTCTCCAGTTATGGTGATTACTCCTCCTTTGAGACCTGGCATCTTCAGCTTGTTATAGATATAACATGATCTTGCCATAAATTTGGCGAAAGCTGGACGTCCGAGTATTGCGTGATACACGCTTTCGAACGGCACCACCTCGAAGGATACTTTTTCCTGACGGAAGTGATCTTTACTCCGAAAGTGACATCTAGGGAAATTTCTCCTAGGGATCGTACTTGTCTGCCAGGAACAATGCCATGGAAGCGTATGTTGCTGTAACTGAGCTTGGACTCGGAGATTTTCAGATGCTTCAGCGTATCCAGATACATTATGTTAATGCTGGATCCTCCATCCATCAGCACTCTTTTTAGCCTAGTGTTCTGGACAATCGGACTTACAACAAGAGCTTGTGTGCCGGGTTCAGGGATGTTCCCGGGATGATCAGACTGATCCCAGGTAATTGGTGTGTTCGAATACTTCAAGAATTTCGGGGTTGCCGGAACGACCGCGTTTATTTCTCGAAGCGTTCTTTTGGCCACTTTGCTGACGGAGTTGCTAAGAACGTCAACAGTGCCTCTCCATCAACTCTCGGAAATTTGGGTTCGCCTTTTCGCTGTTGTTCCTGGATTTTTTCATCAGTGTCCGATTCACTGTCTTCTTTCTCAACTTCTGGCTTTTGTTTGGAGAATTTCCTTTTGGAACTCTTTCCCTTATTTCCGGATCCTGCACTGCCTTTCATGTGCTTATTCAGCCGGCATTGCGCGTTCGTATGGGTGGGTTTCCCAAATTGCGAATGGTGGACGCAGGGTTCCGACTTAATCTTCTCCCACTCTTCTTTAGTGTAGTTGATTGGTTCTGGACTGCGTCCTTTCCACTTATTCCCTTTTTCACTTCCAAAGGCTATGTTAACTTCTTTAGGTTTTGTTGTTGCATTTGAAGTTCCTTTTTTCTCAGGGCGAGGATTTTTCTTGGCCAGTATCAGTGCGTCAATATTGCCTCCTCTTGCTCTGATGTCGTCTTCGGCTGCATCGTGTTCATTGGCGGTTGTAAGCATAGATCCGAGATCCTTGTGCTGTTTGGAACCAACCATGAACGGTACAAGTCCGGGTTTTAGGCCATTGACGAAAGCATGCATTGCTTGTACGTCAGTTACTCCAGAACAACTATTCTTCATTGCAGTCCATCTGGAGATGAAATCCACGTATGGTTCATCCTCGAATTGGGTGCAACGGTTCAACTGGTTGATGCTGTTCGGGCGTTTATAAGTTCCCCGGAAATGTTGAGTGAATACTCGAGCCATATCATCCCAGCTGTCGGCAGTTCTTGATGGCAATCCATTGATCCAATCTCTCGCTCCATCCAGTAACATTAGGGGAAGAAACTTTACAGCTTCCAAGTCTGTCCCATTGTTAATCTGGACGACTGTATAGTAGTCTGAGAGCCAGGTATCCGGGTTTGTACTGCCGGTGTATTTCTGGTACGTTGGACCGACCTTGGCAAAGCCAGAATGCAGGGTTATCCTTCGGATCCTGTCAGTGAAACACTTAGGTCAAAAGTATAGATCATCCTTTTCCGCCCTATCCATGTGTGCGAAATACCTTCCGGCTGAATGGACAGAAGGGGATCTACTCCTTTCTTTTCCATTGTTGCGCGGACGCGCTTTTCCGGGATCGTTTCTATTTCTTCTGAGATCACGCCCTTTTGGATGAGGCGGAGTTCTACTCCTGTGCCTTTCTTTATCCTTAGGGGGTGTCCGAGATCTCTCACTCCTGTGAGGTACATGATGTCTTCCAGCTTTTTCAGCTGGGTGTCTCGGAGGTGGCATTGCTTTGCCGTCATTCCGGTATTTTTCTTCCCGATTGTGGGGTTTGAGTCCATCTTTCGGGAGATGGGATCCGGTTCTAGACGCTTCATCCCTATTGTCGGGATTTTTCTTGTCTTTTCTCGGATCCGCTTTCTTATCCTTTGAATTGTCTGAATCTCCAGGTTCTTCCGGTCCAGGTGCTCCAGCGGCGCAAGTAGCTGTTTTGCATAGGGCGGAGTTGTCATGCAACCTCCCTGATCACTCTTGGCCCCGCTGCTGTTGTTGCAATGCTTTCCCTAAGAAAGCATACACCCCTTGAAGTTTTTCACCATTGGAGTACATGTCATTGTTGAGGATGGCGAATGCTGCTTCCGCGTTTTCTGCTGCGGTTTTGTATATTGGTTCACCTCTGGCATCTTTGCCGTTTACCTGCTTTTGCCAAGATGGGTTATGAAACCTTTCCTTTGGCGGCAGTACTTCCGGTCTTACGATTCCGGGTAACCTTGTAGGTTTTAAGGCATATCTATTCTTTTTCTCGTACTCCTCGATTTCTTCCTTCATGAGCTTGATGTCATCCTGAGTTTTTTGGAGGTGTTCACGAGATCTGAGTAGATGTTGATGTTGCCGTTGGAAAGCTCGTCTCCTGGCTTCCAGCATCTCAGGGGATTCATTTGGTCCCACTGGCGTTTTTAACAGTTCCTGTTCTTCCTGTTCCGTCATTGGCGGAACAAGGATTTCCTTGGTTTTCTTCTCCGCGGGCTTTGTTCCGCTTGCATCTCCTACTTCCGGGCTTTCATCAGCTGGATCAGCTGATTTTTTCTTCCGGATTTTGTATTGGAGCTACTTAGAGTGTGCAGTTCCAACGCCTCGCCAACCTTATCAAAAAATGATCTGTACTGCTTAGAGTATTCTTCACCCACTCACGCTTGGATCATAATCTCTGTAAGATTTTTTTTCCAACTTCTTGTGTAAATTCACAAGACGCTCATCACCTATTATCAAAGACAAAAAGAAAACTAAACATCATTTATCAAGGTATGAAGCAAAACATTTTTTAAAAAGTATGATGCAAAACTATCTTTCTCACAAATATATCTAAAATTTAACTATGCATGTTCGGCAATCTAAGCAGAAGCTCTCGCCTCTCATTATCAACACAAGGATTTCATAAATCTCTCTTCAATGACCATACCAAAAATGCCAGAAACCAGGAAACCTTTTTTACCAACTGTATGATTAGTCATCGGTGATCCAGAGGAAGTGACACATTTTTTTTTTGAGTTATATCTTCTTCTACAGGAATAAACTGAAGTACCAACTATATATTAGGTAGCTCTTTTTTACAGTAATCATACTTCCTCTGCATAGATGGCCTTCTTAAGTCTCGCATAAACAAAAGCGAAATGGGTATGAAGGGAAATGGATAGAGATGAGGTAATAATAGTGAAGTCTACCTTGTCCTTTCTGCAATAGTGCTCTCACTGCAGATCTAAACTTAGAGAAGTTACCGACAACATGTGCATCTGATTGTAATATGTTTCTAATAATCTAACCTGTGCGACTGATTTTGTTGGACAGAGACAGTTCCAAGCATACCTAGATTTTGTTGGAATAAGGACTGCTTCAGGCTATCTCATTTATCATCAGGAACACTTTCTTTGCATTGCAAGAGTCATGTAGCTCTATAAGGTCAAACAAAAGGAAATAACTCTCACCATACTGATAATCCAGCAACTCTCTTAGCATATTCCATGCATGACAAATCCCTCGTAGGCTCATCATCCAGTAAATCAACTTTGGCTTAGTAAATTTTTCATATCAAAGATTGCAGAAGCACTATAAGAATAGACAGTGGTGTTATAAAGTAGGTCAGTGTATATTTCAGATCGTTACTATGCAGCATGTTAATGGATACACAGTTTGTCACAACTCAAATTTGAAATACGGAGGCTGGAACAATGCAAAACAATTTTAGATACATCAATTGAACTGGACGTATGGATATTTCAAATTTAAAGGAGGCTTTAGTGTAGTAAAATGATAGGGGTGACTATGTTATAATCTGTAAAAGTAAAATGAAACAATACTGAGATAACCAAAATATTATTTGTTTGAGATAGACTGTAACCTTAATACATGCAACAAACCGGATAACACTAACATGGTATAATTTCTGTAGTAAATGGAAACCAATTTTGGTATTAATAAATGATCACTGTTCAAATAGCAAAAAGGGAGAGGAGACCGAGAGGAGAAAGGGATGACATGCGGGGTTGTGTTGGGCCTAATTTCCGTCTCCATGTACTTCCTTCATAATTTCCTTCTTCATGTAGTACGAAAGGATACATTGTCAAGAATCTAAAACACAAGAACACGTAAATCAACATTTGTGTTAAAAATATAATCTACTGGGAATAAGTTAGTACAGCCTGTGATATCACGTCTGTACCCAGAATGAACCATATACATCTATTGCATGTTTTGTGCAATGCTAAATGAGAAACTCGAGACTTAAAGGTACACTGAGTACTCTCTTAATACACAAGATCTGCTAGTGCAGAATTTGCATTTCCTAGAACAAGGTAGAATACATCCAATTCCTAAAAAAAGGAGGGGGGGATGTTAGCAACAATTGTTAAAACCGGGACAATGTGGGTACATCCCCATCAAGTTAACTGAACAACCATAAAGTGTGGAAAATTCTTAATGAAAGTGGCCTGCTCAATGTCCAATCAGGGGGCATACAGAAACCACGGGAAATTGATCTCCAATAACGGGAAGTAATTTTCGTTATTATGCGCATATCCTTGTGTACTAAAATCCATTAATTTTACCTCTTATAAGTATGAACGGAGTCATGCAAGTACATAACTATTTAATCAAGTAAGAAAAACAATGATCAGAGTACAAGGAGACATGGCACTGTTTCATATACCTTGGACGTAGTGGGAGTTCAAAGTCTCCTTGCGCACCATGTTGATGACAGAGTCGATGAGCTTCGCGTCCTAGGTATAGTGGTCCTTGCCCCAATTTCTGCTGGCACTGGATTGGCATTGAATGTAAGTTTTCCGTGAGGAAAATGTTGTCGATGGGCCGGAACGGAGTGAGTCCATGTGGGCGGGCGTCCATGCCTCGAAATCCTACATCATCGGATAGTAGATCAACACAAAATTGTTGCATACCAGATGGATTACAAAAGACGTAATAGGAAATAGTTCCACTGTAATTTTGAACCCAAAGGCTTAAGCCAAAATCAGAAGAGGCTACTTCACAAGCTCCTCTACAGAACCATGGTATAACACTCAAAGTTTAAAAAGCTTAGAGATGCATATAAACTGATAAAAATAACCTTCAGACCCTTTCCCTGGATCTTATCTTTATCTTGTCGCCGATCAATTTTTTCTGCTTCCTCTTCTTTTCTTCCTAATCTTTTCCAAACATAGCTCTAATCGTATCAGGAATGCTCCATCCACAAGGATTTCCTGACACGACGCTCTAGATGAGAAACATGTCTGAGGACGCCCAGATCCGACTTCACCCACGTGGTGCGCACTCGATGCCAATGGAGGAGTGAGTGGCTTGGCAGGAACTGGACTGTTGTCGATGGTACAAAAGCCGGCCATGAGTGAGGTGTTCCCTCGACGAGCCGCACGTGGAAGAAAATGGCGAGGTCGGCTTACTATGCAAGGATGATGAAGCGAGCTCACATGGCCATGCGAGGAGGACGCCGACAACCTCGGGGTGCCACGCGCGTGGAGGAGGAGGACAAGATCTGTTGGGGGCTCGTCTTGCCACGCGAACATGGACGGCGAGAGGGATTTGGGCGGAGGAGACAAGGTTGTGGCAGCCAAAAAAATCGACAGGATCGCCCTAGATTCAACCAAAACCTTATACAAAAAAAAAGTCACGAAATAAGGAAGATAAAGTGAGGAGGTCGGATCCGCTCCTCCATGGCCAGATCTTGTGCGCCTATCCCCAAACCAGGTCTCGAGCCGCGCCTCTGTGCTGCTGCTCTTGTTCATGATTTGGGGATGTCATCGGGCCTCCAAGTCCCAGAGACCTTTGGTAGACTGGGAAAGTCGATGTGGAGGTTGGAGGCGGTGACAGACGAATCTGCGCAGTGGAGGTGGTGATGGACGGATCCGGCGACCTGTGTAAGAAGGCGCTGGAGTAGGTGTGTGAGGCACCGGATGCGTAGTGGTGTCGCGGGAGGAGAGAGGGAGAGAGAGGAGGGCGGTTGGGTGTGTCGCGGCGGCGATGTGATTAGAGGATTTTTTTTTGAGATGGTGATTACGGGATTTTGACTTGCGTAATTAAGGGATGTGTGGGAGGGTGGGAGGAGGCCTCGACGGGGACGGACGAAGCGAAACGCGAAGTGGACGACGACAGGACGCAGTTGGTCGACGGTTGAAGGAACGAATTCCTTCTTTTAGATAGGAAAGAAAAGATATGTTCACCTCGGGACGGTTCACGTAGGCATCGGGAGAAGACTAGGTACTTTGTTTTATAGGAAGTACATATGGTAACTTCGCTAAGTACACTAAATTACCACGGGAGTGCAGGATCTCGGTCGGGAAGTACGCATGGTTGCATCTGGAAATACACAATTTTTTCAAAAAAAATTGGAGGTACACAAAATTAAGGCCAAGAAGTACAAAAGCTTGGTTTCTGAATTGAAGTCCCATTGACCTCTGGAAAATAACAAGTAGAAGTCCCATTGACCTCTGGAAAATAACAAGTCGTCCAAAATAATGTTTCAACGAGAATTACACATAGTGATATCACGAAATACAAATCTACAATATAGGGAAGAGCATGTTCACCATGAAGTGCAAAAAATAAACACGGAAGTAAACATGGTAATAAACCCATGGGCAGTACAGACTCATCATCCGAGAAGTTTGAGTACCAAAAGAAAGCGGTTCGAAACCTTACATGGATAAGTCTGAAGCCCATAAACTAGGCAGTTCGGTATCTCATACACACATAAGTTCATCCTCTGTACGGAGAGAAGTTCACAACTCTACAAAAGAGCAGTTCAAAACTTAACAAAATGTAGTTCAAGTCAAAATTAGAGAGAAGTTAACGCACATATCGATAGCAGTTCAGTCATATAAACAATGCAGTTCAAGTACATAAAATAAACAGTTCAAGACCATACATAGAGAAGTTCCAAGCTCATAAACAGTGCAGTTTGGGTTCCAAAAGAAAGCAATTCAAACCCTTCCATAGAGAAGTTCAAAACTCATAAACTAGTCAGTTCAATATCCCATACACACAGTAGTTCATCCCTCTATGTAGAGAAGTTCACAATTCTATTAGTGAGAAGTTCACACTTTAAACACAATGCAGTTCAAGTAAAAATAGAGATAAGTTCAGGCCCGTACAGATAGAAGTTGAGGCATACACATAAATGTAGTTCAGGTGCCAAAAGAAAGAAGTTCATAAGTATGTCTAGAGAAGTTCAGTACTTTGTTTTTTCGTAGATATATAGTCTCTGACTCTCTCTTTTCAACGCATAAAAATCACTCGATTTGGAGGTCGGATGAGTGGCCAAATAATTTTTTGAACAGGGAAAATAGGGTTGACCAAATTTTGACCAAAAAAATAACCCACGTAGAAATCAAATTTTGAGTTTTCTTTTACCTGTGAAAACGATAGATTGAATAGATGTGTCTTTTCACCCTACACGATTTGAGTGGTCATTGAGCTAAAACAAATACTGTAGGAGAAAGTTATCGTTGTTTTAGTAAACGCAAACCACAAAAACAACATCCGGCAGTAAACAGACGCATACCGGGAAGTACAAAAGCTTGGTTTCGGAAGTAGAAGTCCCATTGACCCCTGAAAAAATAACAAGTCTTCCAAAATAATATTTCAATGAGAAGTACACATAGTGATATTATGAAGTGCAAGTCTATAATATAGGGAAGTGCATGGTCACCATGAAGTGCAAAAAATAAACACCAAAGTAAACATGGTAATAAACCCGTCGGCAGTACAAACTCATCATCCGAGAAGTTTGGGTACCCAAAGAAAGCAGTTCGAAACCTTACATTGAGAAGTCCGAAGCCCATAAATTAGATAGTTCAATATCTCATACACACAGGAGTTCAACCCGTGTACAGACAGAAGTTACAATTCTACCAAAGAGCAGTTCAGAACTTAACAAAATGTAGTTCAAGTCAAAATTAGAGAGAAGTTAATGAACATATCGATAGAAGTTCAGTCATATACACAACGCAGTTCAAGCACATTTTGTTCACATCAGTTTTTACTAGATTTGAGTATTTTTGAAATTGTTTAAAAATGTTTACAATTTGAAAATCTACGTGAGACAAGGAAAGACGCGGAATTTTGCTACCTTTTCAATGGTATATCATTTGCTCAATTTTGATAAACGGTTAAAAAGGTATTGTTGTTTTAGTAAACACAAATCACGAAAACTCCGTCGGGCAGTACATATGCGTATACCGGGAACTTCACGAATGTGTCCAGTGAAGTTCAATACTCTATTTTTTTGTACTACGTTAGAGATTAGTGTATTTTTGAAATTGAATTTAATCGGTGATGAATTATAGAATACCGTAGAAGAGAAAAAAGGTGCGGAATTTCAATAGCTTTCCAGCGGCATATCATTTGAATCGTTCCGATTTACGGTTGAGAAAATATTTAAAAATACTTTATGCGTGACATTTCGTTGATCATGTTTTTTAGAAATAAAAAAATTATCATAACGAATTTGAAAAAGAGACAAAATGGAAAAGATAAGTAATTTCACTAGATTTTCAACGGTATATCATTTGCTCAATTCTGATAAACGGTTAAAAAATATCCAAAAAATACTTTCACAGCAGTTTATAGCAGATTTGAGTATTTTTTAAATTGTTTAAAAATGGTTACAAATTTGAAAACCTACGTGAAAAGAGGAAAGGTGTAGAATTTCACTAGGTTTTCAAAGGTACATCATTTTCTCAATTTCGATAAACGTTTAAAATGTTATCGTTGTTTTAGTAAACAAAAATCACGAAAACTCCGCGGGTAGTACACAGACATATACTGGGAAGTTCACGTGTGTGTCGGGTGAAGTTCAATAATCTATTTTGTATACTACGTAACAGATTAGTATATTTTTTGAAATTGAATTTAATCGGTGATGAA
Source organism: Alopecurus myosuroides (assembly GCA_028641055.1). Lineage (NCBI taxonomy): Eukaryota > Viridiplantae > Streptophyta > Magnoliopsida > Poales > Poaceae > Alopecurus > Alopecurus myosuroides. Next base: position 193,444,486 of record CM054058.1, read on the forward strand.
TTAAAGAAAACCGTAGAAGATAAAAATTTGCGGAATTTCAACAGCTTTCCAACGACATATCATTTGAATCGTTCCAATTGATGATTGAGAAAATATTTAAAAAATACGTTCTGTAAGACATTTTGCTGATCGTGTTTTTTAGAAATAAAAAAATAACCGTAACGAATTTGAAAAAAGCGACAAGATGAACAACATGCGTAATTTCACTAGCTTTTCAACGGTATATCATTTGCTAAATTCCGATAAACGGTTAAAAAAATATCTAGAAAATACGTTCACAGTAGTTTTTACCAGATTTGAGTATTTTCAAAATTGTTTAAAAATGGTTACGAATTTGAAAATCTACGTGAGACAGGGAAAGATGCGGAATTTCACTAGCTTTTCAACGGTATATCATTTTCTCAATTCCGGTAAAAGGGTAAAAAGTTTTTGTTGTTTTAGTAAACAGAAATCACGAAAACTCTGTCGGGCAGTACACAGACGTATACCGGGAAGTTCACGTGTGTGTCGGGTGAAGTTTAATACTCCATTTTTTTATACTACGTTACAGATTAGTATATTTTTAAAATTGAATTTAATAGGTCATGAATTAAAGAAAACCGTAGAAGAGAAAAAGTTGCGGAATTTGAATAGCTTTCCAACGGTATATCATTTGCATAATTCTGATTTACTAGTTGAGAAATTATTTAAAAAATACGTTCTGTGTGACATTTTGCCGATCGTGTTTTTTAGAAATAAAAAATAACCGTAACGAATTTGAAAAAAGTGACAAAATGAAAAAAATGCGTAATTAAACTAGCTTTTGAACGGTATATCATTTGCTCAATTCTGATAAACGATTAGAAAGTTATTCAAAAAATACGTTCACAATAGTTTTTACCAGATTTGAGTATTTTTGAAATTGTTTAAAAATGGTTACGGATTTGAAAACCTATGTGAGACAAGGAAAAACGCGGAATTTCACTGGCTTTTCAACCGTATATCATTTGCTAAATTCGGATAAACGGATAAAAGGTAACGTTAAAATTATCGCATTGAACTGTCCCTACAGCGGGGCTGTGTTTTCCTGTGAGAAGATCAGAATTGGTTGTAGGACACTATTCTACACCTAGTTGTAGAATAGCTCGCAAGTATATATATATATATATATATATATATATATATATATATATATATATATATATATATATATATATATATATATATACCGGTGCCCGGTATCAAATACCGTACATTTTAGGTATGTAGACATTGTGAATACCTCGGGTATGTATACCTTGCGTATGTAGTACGTATATATTCCCCTAGGTATGCACATAGTTGGATATAGTTAACCAAAACAATCGTGGCAATCACGCTTTATAATAAAATTTGCATGCCACGTAAACTAGAATGACCGACTTTAACAAATGGAATTGTAAGAATATTGGGCTGATTTACCACGCACGGAAGACACAGGCACATGATATTCGACTTGATTTATGATGACATGACATAATCTTTTGGTAAACAGCAGCACATGTCAGACTGTCAGGGTCTTTCCTGCGTTACAAATTGACCCAAATATTCTTACTTTGACAGAATTAATTTTGTGGTTTTTTGTTTATGCCATACAGTTTTTATGTCGCACCAAGCTTAGTTAGATCATTCATTTGATTTTTATTCTCCATTGCATCTGATCAACTTCCAAAAATGTGTCAGTTTTATTATGCTTATATCATGAAAAATGCTTATCTTAGGGGGACCTAAGACTCGCTAACGTAGGTCCCCTCAGCGAGCGAGCGCTGATTTTGGCGGGCTCATTTAGCGTATATAGGCCCAATTAGCATCAAGTTAGTATTTTGGGCCCAGTTTTTCATGTCTGGGCATACAAACCACGTGCAGCATTTACTTTGCTAAGTGTTCTTCGTTATTTCGGACAATGTTGCGTACGTGTGTAAAATTTGTTATAAATTCGCACATTTTTTTGTTGAGAAACCACAAATGAGATGTTGCAATGTTTTCTGGATGATTTTCTAGAAAATGTTTATAATGTTTATTAGAATCCATTTGGAATGACATGTTTACGGGCTCCTTGCATGTTGTAAACATGTAACTTTTTTGTTGCTGTCGTTTTATCTTTTTGTTGAAATAGGTGATGATTTTTGTTGCAACTGAAAGAGTGACAAATTATTTTTGTTGCTTACCAACTTTTTAATTGATGCAAATAATATTTTTTTTTTTTGCAATAAGTTGTGATTTTTGTTGAACTGTTGTAACTTTTTTGTTGCAACGCAATAACATACTGTTTAACTATTATTTGTAACATTACTTATTTTTTTCGATTTTTTTTTGAATAATTTGTTGCAATACTTTTTTTTTGTACACGGAACAATATTTTTTTGTTGCGATACCTACGAATTTGTTGCAATGGCATTTGTGCTGTAATTATCAAGATGTTCGGGGGCAACACAATATACCCCTTCGTTTAATTGGGTCTGCAGTGGAGTGCGGGTTCTATATACAAAAAGTAGAGGGGCTAAAATGCAAAAAAACAAAACGCCATATGTGGCCGTGCGATGATGATCCAACGGTCCGCGAGGGGACCTAAAGTTGGGCGCGCTAGGGCGACCTACTGGTAGAACCTGGGGATCTACCGGGTCGGGGACGTAGTCTGTAGGGGAAGGAGGGGGTTGTGTGGAGGCGAGGGGCGCGCGGCCGGCGGCTGGGCGCCGTCGCACGGGAGGAAGGGGGCGGCGGCTAGGGCAGGGGAGGCGGCGGCTGGGAGAAGGCCGACTCCTCTGGGAGGCGGCAATAATGATATTGATTATTGCTTATTCAATCACGAAGGGATACATGTGTTTATATAGGAGGACGGCCTCCTCTAAACCATAATTTACTTGGGCTAAGCCCCTAATTTACTTGGGCTAAGCCCACAACTAGCCACTCTTCGACTTCTTGCGTGTATACTGTAAACCGACCATAACATCTCTCCTCGCCTTCTCAAACAGCTCGTCCTCGAGCTAAACTTCTTGAAACTGCCGGCGGAACTCGTCGAGCTTCTCCCAAGTCGCGTCACTCGCCGGAAGTCATGTCCACTGTACCAGGACATGCCAGACATCACGGCGCTTCTGGGCCTTCAGTACCTTCTCCGGAGCTAGAAGAAGTCGCCCCCGTACCGTAGGGGGTAAAGCTGGTGGCGCCGCAGGTGGGTCGCCGCGGTAGGCCTTGAGCAGGCCCACGTGGAAGACGTCGTGAAGCCGGTACCGTAGGGGGTAAAGCTGCTGCATGGCGTTGGCCCGCTGCTCGTGGGCCCGTGCGTAGTACATGGCGGACTGCAGGTCTTGAGGCTCCCTTAGCTCCACGTCGACGCGGATGTGGTCAGGCAGGCCCCCGACGAAGAGATCGGCTCGCTGGCGGCCCGAGACGTCAGGCGCATGACACGTCAACGCCTGGAAGCGGTCCGCGAAGTCCTGCACCGTGCCGGTGAAGGTGAGGCGGCCGAGCTCGGCCAAACGACTGCCGCGGACCGGCGGCCCGAAGCAGCGGAGGCACAAGTCGCGGAAGCGCTCCCATGACAGCATACCACCATCGTCCTGCTCGAGGGCGTAGTACCATGTCTGGGCGGCGTCGCGGAGGTGGTAGATGGCCAACCATGTGCGGTCGGATGCGAGTGTCCGCTGTACCCGGAAAAATTGCTCGCATTGGTTGAGCCACTTGAGAGGGTCGACGGTGCCGTCGTACGTGAAGAACTCGAGCTTGGCGAAGCGGGGCGGCTGTGGCCCGTGGTGGGCGGCCGCGAAGGGCGCCCTCGTGGCGAACGGGCGCGGCGGGGATGGACGGAGGGGTAAGGGACGAGTATGCCCCGGCGTACCCCGGAAGGCCCCCGCGTGCGGCGGCCCCGTATGACGGCGGCGGCCCCGCGGAAGGAGGCGCGGCGGCCCACGGCGGTAGCGTGGCCGGCGCCATGGGCGGCGCAGACGGCTGGCCGGGGTCGAAGTTGGGCGCGGTTGCCCACGACGGCAGCGGAGACGGCGACGGCGGGAATTTCAGCGCGGTGATGGGGACTCCTTGCTTCGGCGGCGCAGAGACCGACGGGGGCTCCGACCGCTGCAGGAGCACGGCGATGGCGTGCTTCATGTCGGAGACCGAGTCGGTGAGGTCGCGGAGGCCCGTGGAGAGCTCCTGGATGGAGAGGACGGGACCAGGCTCCCGCGCCGGCGCGGCCGGGGCCGCAGACGCCGACGGTGGCGCCATGGTGGTGGATGCTCCCGACGAGGCGATCGTGGCGGCGGTGGTGGGCGGTCCCAAGGACATCGCAACCGAGGAAGCTGATACCAAACTGGTAGAACCTGGGGATCTACCGGGTCGGGGACGGAGTCTGTAGGGGAAGGAGGGGGTTGTGTGGAGGCGAGGGGCGCGCGGCCGGCGGCTGGGCGCCGTCGCGCGGGAGGAAGGGGGCGGCGGCGTCTGGGAGAAGGCCGACTCCTCTGGGAGTCGGCAATAATGATATTGATTCTTGCTTATTCAATCACGAAGGGATACATGTGTTTATATAGGAGGACGGCCTCCTCTAAACCCTAATTTACTTGGGCTAAGCCCACAACTAGCCACTCTTCGACTTCTTGCGTGTATACTGTAAACCGACCATAACACCTACGCCTAGCGTTCGCCTTATATCATGCTCGAAGCTTTGGTAATAAAGTGATCCGAATCTTGGAATCTCTGTGAGAAAATATTGGTACTCGGTCACTTAGATTGTAGTATGTACAACTGACAGAATGATCAATACAAAGAGAATTTGTCATAAACTAAAACCTAAGATGTGCCTGATCTCTTCTCTTAGCATCAAAATATCAGCCCAGTACTACTTTGGTGAACCTGCAAAAAGAGAAATAACAAAGCTGACCACCCATGAATATCTTCAAACTAACAAAGTGAAGAAGATCAAGATTGAAATAGCTCACTCTAAGTCAGGCAGGAATAAATTTGAAATAGGCAAATTCCTAAACAATCTCGAGTTTATCATTAAGCAACCAAACAGTCTATAATACATTTTATGGCAGCCAGGCTTAAAATTTCAATAATTTCCAAACTGGATCTTGTTGGTAGCACTACAAACAGAAGGTGATAAGAAAATACTATTAGTAGCGTAGTGAAAGACAACTGAAGAAGGGAACCATCACACGTTCAAACATGCAGCAAGCAGGCATAGAATCCTCATGCATTTTCTACATTCTTCTCACCAATAGCAGAAACTTAAATCTCTATAACAAACATGTGCAGAGTACCGTGAATTCACACTAGTTCATGAAACCAAGGAATTGGCCAAAGATGGTCATAAGACCGCCGCAAGTATGGGGGAGTGGGGTTCTGCAAACAGGATTTTTTTTTGCAAAATTCCAAACATCATGGTTACAATTTTGCAAACTTCTTATAGTGACCGCCAAGCTCAGAGAAACAAGGAAATCAGCAGGCTAAGCCTTGTAAAATATTATGTCAGATGTGACAACTTGCAAAATAGACTCGGTTAAGTCTAGGAGGGTTCCATAATCTCGTTAGCTTGACCGATCTAATCCATAATTAAGGTCACATGACCATAGGGCTATGACAGTGATACGTACAAATGTAAAAAGCATGAGAATAGTTATCTGCCCTTGTAGTTGAACAATTAGAGGCCAATTGACAACATATCATTTTGCATGTATAATATTTTTGGGGGAAACTCATACACTGCATGATTAGAACTATTGAAAGTGCAATATGGTCAACTAGAGGGGGGGGGGGGGGGAATAGGTGACCTACAAAATTTTACTTCTTTTTCACTTTTAATGGGGGCTTTAAGAAAGTAAATGCTTGATTACCTAAATGTGCAACTATGTGAATACCCTAAGTGGTACGGAACAAGTAGCAGCGAAAATAAAGGAACGGTACAAGATAAGAACAAGTGAAAAACACGGAGATAAGGATATGTTTCCCGTAGTTCCTTCTTAAAAGAAGTACGTCTACGTTGGAGAGGTGGGGAGCCACCTAGGCGCTCCTCAATAGCACGGATGTGCACACCTTGTTCTCCTTGAGCTTCTCCGCTGAGGGAGATTCTCGTTTCCACTATGAGGTCGACTTGAAGGCGTTGACCAAACCTTTACAAGGGGTTGAGGCTACTCCACAAGTGAGATGGAGGCTCTCAACAATCGAAGCTTCTTGCTACAAGGTGGAAGCTACAAGCACTAGGGTTTCCCTTGGATGACAAAGCAACCAAGTGATTACAAGATCCCAAGAGTTGTGGTGTGGGTACACACGTTTTGGCTTGGTGGAAAGGTAGATCTAGTCCTCCTCCATGAGATCCTTGAAGGGCATCGAGTTTGGTTGGAGGAGGAGGGAGATCGGGGCGTTTTGAGCTCTACAACAATGGAGGAGAGAGAGGAATGGACGAGCTACCTATCTAGAGGAAGAAGACAGCTATTTATAGGCTCCTCCAAATTCTGACCGTTGCAGTCCTGCGGGACCGGAATATTCCGGTGTAAGGACCGGAAATTTCCGGTGTGCCTGGGCCGAAAATTTGAATACTCCGGGGGCGGATATTTGAAATATCCGGGGGCGGAAATTTCCGCCCCAATCCTCCGCCCCCATCTCTGTGCGCAGGCAACAACTTGTTGATGAAAAACTGCTAAGGACCAGGGGTCGGATATTTGCTCCGGAAGTTTCCGGGGCAAATTTCCGCCCCACCTTCTGTGCGCGGGCATCAACCAATGAAGAAAAATTGCTAAGGACTGAAGGCCGGAATATTGAAATATCCGGGGGGCGGATAATTGAAATATCCGGGCCCGGAAATTTCCGGACAGAATTTCCGCCCCCATCTCTGTGCGCGGGCAACTTGTAGTGATCCAATTTCTGCTAAGTCCCAGAGGGCCGGATTTTTGCACCGGAAATTTTCGGGGCAAATTTCCGCCCTGGCTTCTGTGCGCGGGCAGGGAAAAGACTTAGTCGTATTTGAAGATGCCAGGAAGGGGCCGGAATATTCCGGTGTGGGGACCGGATATTCCGCCCTGTAAGTACCGGAATTTCCGGCCTGCATAATGAAAAATCCGGTGGCAGTGATTTCCAGAATATAGCTCTTCTCTTTGATCTTCCGACAAGAATATAACAATGAGCATCTGAGATAATAGCTGCACAGTCTAAACAACATTGTTAGATAGGAGATATCCGTGTTATCATCATCAACAAAATCATTAGAGGGATCATGAGCTTTCAATCTCCCCCTTTTTGGTGAATGATGACAACACGGGTATTTGCGGGGAAGTAAACTAACAATGCAAGATATGAAAACATCACAGATAGCATATATAGGAGACATGCCTCCTAATAATAATAGTTCACCATGAATAACGAGTACGATAGAACGAAGTTGGAAAAGACGCACGAAATAGGAAAAGCCAACAAAGAACGAAAGAAACCCTCCCAAGCAAATCACCGCGATCATCTAGATCTTCTCCCCCTTTGGCATCAAGATACCAAAAAGAGAAAAGAGAGAGCTACGTCCCATGGAGCAAACTCTAGGCCTGGGTGTCCTCGTCTTCCTCTTCATCTTCAGTATCGGTGACATCCTCCATGTCCTCATCATCATCAACACCGATATCCCAGTCAACGTCGCGGTTGTTCCAGTTTTTGTAGGCAATCCTGGGAGGAGGAAGTGGTGGCACATTGGGAGCCTTAAGAGCAGTCATGATGTGATGCTGGTTCTCTAGGATGCTGCGGCGCTCCACATAGGCACTGTAGTTCTCCTTGTGGAGGCACACATTCATGCACAGTACCTTCTCAATTGCACGAACAAGCCATGAGAGCTTCTTCTTGCCAGGAGGAGGAGGACGCATGCGAGGATCACGATGTCCCTGTCCAGTGGAGCCAACGTCATGAGAGGCCTGCTGAGTGTGGACGGACTTCTTGTAGAGAGTAACATCCTTGTGGTCCTCACAGTCTAGCTCTAAGTACGCACGGAGTTGTTCAGGATAGCGTGCCTTGATGAGCTTCATGATATAGGGAGCATATGGAGGCACTTTGCGGTGGAAGAGAGCATAGTGGAGCTCATTGAAGATGAAATCCATCACATCAATCTTGTGAGTCTCCATGTCAGTCATGTCACTCTCAGAGAAGGTCAAGTGGGCGTGGTACATGAGGTTGACCAATCCACCACGAATAGCATCGTTATTGCCCGCACTCGGAGCAATGGACTCCCTGAACATAAGCAGAAGAATGTCATAGACGGCAAATAGACCTTTAGCCGATCCAATCGTGCCCCGAGGACCATACAGCTCAGCCAGTCTGTTCTTCTCATACTCTTCCCCATGGACATGCATGCGGTGACCCCGTGGAGTGTTGAGGCCAGCAAAAGGATACTCAAGCACAGAAGCAAAGTCATGGAAGTTGGCGGTGAGCAGGTGAGGGACAGACATCCAAGACATCTGTCGTGGTGGTGTCACGGCAGATGCCATAGGATGGCTAAAGATGTGGGAACGATGGACGCTGGAGGTATTCGGGGAGGGATTACGCGACGAATAGCCGCGTAAGGTAAGATCCACACAACACAAACAACACGATGTACCCAGGTTCAGGGCCCTCGTGAGGAGGTAAAACCCCTACTCCTGCCTTTCTCTATGTATTATGATGTCTCTCCGAGTAGCCACAGTACAAATGGTATCTCTACCGAGTAGCCTCTCTCTCCTCTCCGAGTAGAGCTAGGTCAAGAACTTAGGGTTTCTAGGGCTCCAGAATGAGCGTGGAGCAAGATCCCTCGCGCAGGAGGCGGCGGGGCACCTTATATACACGGTGCCCAGCCGGATACGTCCAAATCTAGACAAGTGTCGACATAGTGTGCACATCGTCCTTTCTCCGAGTACCCGCTGACAGCTTTGGTTCCTAATCTTGGCTGCTTCCGTAAAGTCGTTGGGCAAAACTAGGGGACAGACTGGTATCACTGTACCTAGGCACAGAGTAGGCCCCCCTTATCCTGCCACGGCCTGCTTCCATGCTGTCACTGTCAGGCAGGCCGGTCCCAGATGAACAGTAGTTCGAATGCTGCCAAGTACGGACCCAGGATACGCGGGATCCTGTGTCAGAACGGCTCCTTTGACTTTCTGGCCCGAGTAGGTTCCCGCCAATTGTTCCCGCCAATTGTACTCGGGCCAACCCTTCTACTCGAAAGGATAGAACTTGATTGATATCTCCTTCTGGTCATCTTGAGGTGAGACCGAGTAGCAGTCGACCGGGTAGCGAGTACCAGGTAGTCGGCTACTCGACCAAACCTCTCTTCTGTAAGCTGCCTTTACCATATGTCTTTACCCTACTCGGGGGTAACCCCCCGACAACATCCCAATCTCTTCAGAATCATCAATGACAAGTGTGGCATAGAACTGCTGGATGAAGGTGGTGTTGTAGGAGCATCTAGTCTCCATAAGCGGACGCAGACCAAGTACCTCAGCTAGCTGAACAGAGTTGTTGAAGTAGGCGGGGTTGGCAGCCAGATGAGCAAAGTTGATCACCTTCATGGGGCACACTGGTTTGCTCATCACAGTGTACACCTTCTTGAATAGGGTCTCCTGCTCAACATGCCAAAAGCACGTATCAATGGTGGGGTCCTGAGTACCCTCTATGTACCATGCCTTGGCCCTCCATGCCTTAAACTCCGGGATGGACATGGTGGCCACGTTGAGAGCGGCCTTGCCTTGCTATCTGCCGGCCTTGCGAGTAGCCCTGTCAGCATCACGTTCACGCTCATATTCCCTCTCAGTGTCCCTCGCACGCCGGCGAGTCTCATTCTCATCCACAAAGGTCCCCTCCTCATTTTCCCTCAGGTGACGGAGTCGCTTGCGGGAGCTAGTCAGTTTGCCGGGCCTAGAGCTTGAGCCATCTGCGAGGAAAGCCAAAAAGGTGCAAAGAAAACCAAAAGAAGAATAAAAAACGGGGGCTCACAACTTGAGGAAATGAAGAAAGTAGATGTCTGTTCGAGATTCAGTACAGGCCGGAAATTCCGGTCGTGGGTGCGGAAATTCCGGAGTGCGGAAATTCCGGCCTCAGGGAAATTTCCGGGGGGCGGAAATTTCCGGCCTTCGAAATTTTCGAATCCAGATCTGAATTTGGGCCTGTAAACGAATCTAGAACGATGGATTGAAGTGCTGAGATGAAAAACTAGGGTAGATGTGATAGTTGTGTGAAGATTAGACGGTACAATACCATGAAGAACACTAGACATGAGATCGAATCATCTAATCAACCATAGATTACGGAGAAAACGGAACACATACCAGGATCCATGGGGTAGGAACGGTTGTGCGGTCTCTTGATCCGCAAAAGGTGAGTAGAGGACAAGGAGGGGAGGCAAAGGGGGCCCCCAGAGGTCTCGGAGGCGGCGGCGGCATCTGGAGGCGAAGTGGAGACGAAGGGAGGGAAGCAACCTGGAACTGCTCCCTCCCGTCGCCCTTATATAGCCCCAGACCAACCACACCGGAAATTTCCGGTATTAAGGCCGGAATATTCCGGGGTCCGGACATTTGGGCCGGAATATTCCGCCCAAATATCCGGTGTGCCTTCTGCGAGCGGGCATGCTGGATATTTGGGGGATTATTCGAGTCAGTCTCGAGCCCGGAAATTTCCGGGACTTAAGGCACGGAATATTCCGGGCCCCGGAAATTTACCCCGGAAATTTCCGCTCAAATTTCCGGTGTGCCATCTGTGAGCGGGCACATCGGAAATGGGCGAGATTTTCTGGGACAAATGTCAGAGGGCCGGAATATTCTGGGCCCTAGGCCGGAATTTCCGGTGTACCTACACCATCCGAGTTTTTGTGGAATATGGAACAAGTTGTGAGCCTCCAAAAATGAGAAATACAAACAAACAAGCACGAACACGAGTAAAACATCAAAACACGACAAATACAAATATCAAGGGAAAATGTTGGTGGCCGAAGCCACCGTGTTTGAGTGATACCAAGAAGTCGCGAAGATGTATCTTGGACTTAAAAGTATAACTCACGTTTTAAGCACAATAAGTCACAAATTGACTAGATATGCATGACGTTTTGATTGTTTTGCGCATGATAGGTGGAGTGTTAGTCCATTGGTTGAACCACGCTCCCCCTATGTCCATGCCTACATCTAAACTCGATAGAACATATAGTGAAGGTACTTATGCAAGGTTTCAAGAGAAGTTTGACGCATCGATCACATTTAGTTCATTCCTCAAACCGCGAAATCTAGTTTCATCAAGGGCTTTCGTGAAGATATCCGCGAGTTGATCCTTGGTTGCCACATATGAGAGATCAATATCACCCTTCTCAACATGATCCCGAATAAAGTGATGTCGTATTTCAATGTGCTTCGTCTTAGAGTGAAGAACGGGATTGTAAGCAATCTTGATGGCACTCTCATTGTCGCATAAGAGAGGAACTTTGTCAAAGACGATGCCATAATCTCTCAATGTTTGACGCATCCATAGTAATTGAGCACAACAACTCGCCGCGGAGATGTATTCGGCCTCGGTGGTAGAAAGAGCAATGCAGTTTTGCTTCTTAGATGACCAACACACCAATGAGCGCCCAAGGAATTGACATCCACCGGATGTGGATTTCCTATCCGTCTTCTCTCCCGCATAGTCCGCATCCGAATACCCAATGAGCTGAAAACTTGAACCCTTGGGATACCAAAGACCGAATTTTGGGGTATGAACTAAATATAGAAAGATGCGCTTAACCGCTTCAAAATGACTTTGCCTCGGAGAGGCTTGAAACCTTGCACATTTGCCTACGCTATACATGATATCGGGTCTAGATGCACAAAGGTAGAGCAACGAGCCAATCATGGAGCGGTATACCTTTTGATCTACCTCTTTACCATCCGGGTCGGGTTTTAAGTCAATGGTCGTGGACATGGGGGTCTTCATAGGTTTGGCTTCATGCATGTTGAATCTCTTGAGCATGTCTTGAGTATACTTGGCTTGCTTGATGAAAGTACCTTCCGAATATTGCTTGATCTCAAAGCCAAGAAAATACTCCAATTCTCCCATCATAGACATCTCGAATTTGTCCGTCATTAGCTTGCAAAACTCATCATTGAATGTGACGTTAGTAGAACCAAAAATGATATCATCCACATAGAGTTGGCATATGAACAAGTCACCTCCAACCTTTTTGGTAAAAAGGGTGGGATCGATTAAACCAACATTGAACCCACGATCAACCAAAAACTCTTTAAGATGCTCATACCACGCACGTGAAGCTTGTTTAAGTCTATAGAGCGTCTTATCAAGTTTATAGACATGATCGGGGTGGTTGGGATCCTCGAAACCCGGAGGTTGCTTGACATAGACCAACTCGTGGATGGGACCATTCAAAAATGCACTTTTCACATCCATTTGTTGCAACTTAAAGTTATGATGAGAAGCATATGCAAGTAAGATGCGAATAGATTCAAGACGAGCAACGGGAGCGAATGTTTCACCAAAGTCGACACCTTCGACTTGAGAAAAGCCTTGAGCTACCAATCTAGCTTTGTTGCGGATGACGATGTCGTCCTTGTCTTTTTTGTTCTTGAAGATCCACTTAGTGCCGATGACGTTCTTGCAATCTTTGGGTCTCGGCACCAACTTCCACACTGTGTTGCGCTCGAAGTTGTTGAGTTCATCGTGCATTGCTTCAAGCCAATCTTGATCTTCAAGAGCTTCATACACCTTCTTTGGCTCAATGTGAGAGACGAATGCATGAGCTTTGCTAAAGTCCGCTAGTTGCCTCCTTGTGACGACCCTTCCACGAACTTGCCCAAGAATCATGTCCTCCGTGTGACCAGCACGAGCAAGATTATCTAGCCTCCTCTTTGCTCTACGAGCTAGCATCTCCTCCAAAGTTTCCTTGGATAGAACTTGATCATCACCTTCATCATCGGAGACATGTCCACCTTGATCTTGATCATTTACGGGAGGTGGATCCCTTAGGTGTCTAGTTGTATCATCATCATGTGTATCTTGTTCTTCATTATGAGCTCGGCCTTCATCATGAGCTTGGCCTTGATAATTTGAGTGATCTTGATCATTAGCATGGCCTTGAGGTGAAGCATGAGGGGTTGGTGCATCTTGTTGGGTAGCTTGGTTATCAATGGATGTAGTCAATGGCTCCACTTGAGTGGAGCATAGTCCTTCTCCCTCCGTCATCTGGTGTCCCTCAATGGGGATTATTTCACCAATCCCCATTCTTCGTATGACGATGGGAGGAATTGCATCTCCTACAAAACCATGATCTATACGGCCCCCTTGGGACCCATTATCCTCATCAAACACCACGTCTATAGCTTCTTCAACTTGTCCGGTGGACTTGTTGTAGACTCTATAGGTGTGAGCGTTTGTGGCATAACCAACAAAGATACCCTCATAAGATTTAGTCTCGAACTTTGAAAAGTGTTTACCTCTCTTGCGAATGAAGCACTTGCATCCAAAGACCTTGAAGTATGACACATCCGGCTTCTTGCCCGTGAGAATCTCATAAGGGGTCTTGTTCAAGATCTTGCGGAGATATAATCGGTTGCTAGCATGGCAAGCGGTGGAGACGGCTTCGGCCCAAAAATTATAAGGAGAAGAGAACTCCGCAATCATGGTTCGAGCCGCATCCATAAGAGTCCGATTCTTTCTCTCCGCCACACCATTTTGTTGAGGGGTGTAGGGAGTAGAGTATTGATGAGCAATTCCTTCCTCACTAAGAAAACCCTCCACGGTGTAGTTCTTGAACTCGGAGCCATTATCACTTCGGATAGCCATGATACTCGTATTATGTTGGCGTTCCACCAAAGTAATGAACTCGATGACCCACTTTTGAGTCTCACTCTTCCTCTTGAAGAACTACACCCAACAATATCGTGAATAGTCATCCACAATCACCAAACAATACTTTTTGCCCCCAAGACTATCATATGATAGGGGACCAAAGAGGTCCAAGTGAATGAGCTCGAGGATCCTTGAGGTGGTGATGTTCGTCTTGGTGGGGTGTGCTTCTCCATGTTGCTTTCCTAGAACGCAGGAGCTACACACACGATCTTTGGCAAACTTAGCATTTGTTAGTCCTAGAACGTGATTGCCACTTTGAAGGTCATGCAACGTTCTCATATTGGTGTGGGCTAACCGGCGATGCCATAGCCATCCCACATCAACTTTAGCCATTAGCCATGTCGCGGCACACGTGTCTCCTTTAGAGAAGTCCACTACATACATGCCGTTCTCGACATGCCCAACGAAGGCTACTTTAGGAGTCGTTTTCCAAGTGACAATCACATTCTCCTTATTAAAGAAAGAGGTAAAACCACTCTTAGCAAGTTGAAGAACCGAGATGAGATTATAGCCTAGGGACTCAACAAGAAGAACGTTCTCAATTGACAAGTCATTTGAGATTGCTACCTTGCCTCGTCCCAATACCTTTAATTCGGAGTTATCATCAATAGTGACGCAATTGAGGTGAGGTAATGGAGGTTGAAGATCACTCATTGCGTCATTGCTTCCGGTCATATGTTGGGATGCACCACTATCCACCGTCCATTTGCTCGACCCGGAAGCACTTCCCTACAAGAGATTAGTTTCTTGATTTAGGGATCCATCTTTGAATGTGTCCTCTCATGTTAGCGACAAGGGTCTTAGGCACCCAAATACTCCAATGATAATCATGACCATAAGAAATACCAACATATTTAGCATATACATGACCATCTCTAGATTTCATAAGAACATAAGATGGATTGTATTTCCCGGCAAAGTTATTGTGAGTGGTGCTCCCCCTAGAGGTTTCACCACCCACAAAGGTGTTGGTCTCCTTGCTTTTTGCCACCTCTCCCTCTTTCACAAATCTTACTTCTTGTGAGGGAGAGGTAACTTTCTTCTTGCTCTTCTTCTTCCACTTCTTCTTTGACTTGGCTACATAGCCAAGTCCCTCCTTTCCCTTGTTGACTTGTTGGGAAGCAATCTCATGGGGATTCTTCTCACTTCCTACAAGATTAGTTATACTACAAGCATAGCTAGGCAAGATGTTTGAGCTAAGAGATGAAGTGGACACAACTTGCCTATTAGATAGTTGAGCTAGAAGTTGGTCACGGGATTTGGTTAACTTGTCATGAATTTCCTTAAGAGACATGAACTCCTTTTCGAGTTTTTCATGACAAGTGCCAAGTTCCTCGTGAGCAATTCCTAGCTTCAACTCTTCATGTTCTAGAGTTTTAATAATAGCAAGAGATTGTGCATTTTTCTTCCTAAGCATGGAGACACTTATGGCAAAGTTTTCTTCAAGACAAGATAACTTCTCCTCAAGAGAGGCACGAAGGGAACGCTCATTTTCAAGCGCTTTTTCAAGCTCTTGTTCATTGCAAGTGTGGCCTTCATGGCTTTCCACAGTCAAGATGATTTCCTTCTTTTCATCTACAAGAGTGTTAGCCTCATCAAGTTGCCTTAATAGGGCATTCACCTTTTCCTTAGTCTCAACTTTAAGGCTTGATAGCCATGTGCCTAACTCATTAGACTCACTATCCTCCTCGCAAACATTTTCAACACAATCTAATAACGAAGGAGGGTTAGTGATAATGATCTTGGAGTTGGGAGAGCATACCGAAGTGGCTTTTGCCATAAGACAAGTAGGTCGGGTAGCTACATTCTCATTGGGGGATTCAAATAGGGAGATCGAAGGAGTTGATGCGGTGGCCATGGCGATGTGAGCGACTCCACCTACTTCATCTTCTCCTTCATCTCCGGAGATGTAAGTCTCAAGCACCGCCCCGTCTTGAACATAGAGGGCCCTTGGCACCCTTCTAGCGAAGTTCTTGTTTTGAGGAGGCTTGGCCTTGTTTTTGCGAACAATCTTGCCTTCGTTTTCTTCTCTTGGCTCAAAGGGGCACTCCTTGACGAAATGGTTTGCGCTACCACAATTGTAGCATGTCCTTGGTCGCTCCCCCGTCTTCTTGTAGTTCTTGTTTCGTGGAGGCCTTGGAGATCCGGCCTTGTGAGCTTCCCATCTATTCCAATATCCATGCATCGCAAGTGCAATACATTTGTGAGCTCCAGTGTAAGTGTCCTCATAGTCTTCCTCATCATCATCATCTTCTTCACTCTCATCAATTCGAGCCATAGCCTTTGACTTCAAAGCGAGATTGGGTGTTCTTCCTTGGCCACGAGAGCGAGCAAGAGCATTGTCCGCACTCTTGTGTGAGAGGGAAATGGCTATGAACTCACTTAGAACACCAATTGAGTTGAGGGTATTGTAATCCGCTCTTGTCCGGATGCTAGTGGAGAGATTCTTCTCAAAGGGGGTAATTTCTTTGACAAATTTCCTCTTGATCCACTCATCGGAGATTTCTTTTTTTCCAAAGTCCCTCAATTGGTTGGCAAGGGTGACAACTCTTCTATATAGCTCTTCGGGGGTCTCATCCTCAAGCATGACGAAGTTCTCAGAGTTGTCAATGGCCACGTCATACTTGGAAGATTGGATGCTAGCATTTCCCTGGAAGAAGGTGTCAAATTTGTCCCAAGCTTCCTTGGCGGTCTTGCAACTAAGTATGTGAGTGAAGTACTCCCTTGGGAGAGCCTTTTGGATCATGACAAGTGCGGTCTTGTTGAGTTGAGATTCTATGTCCTCCCTTGGAGTCAAATTGCTTGGGTCATGAGGATGAAATCCATGAACCACACTTCTCCATAATGCGGTACACGATCCTGAAATGTGAGATTCAATCTCAAACTTCCAAGAGGAGAATTCGTTAGTGTTAAGGATGTGTGGAACTCCAACATTAAGGATGTGTGGCATGGAAACGATTGGGTGGATAGAATCATAGTTTTGTGGTGTGGAACTTTCGAATTCGAGCCCGAACCATTAGCCTTATGAGACTTGGAACCACCGTCACTCTCCTTAGCTTTGGCTTTAGCCTTTTGTGCGGCTTTAGCCCTAGCTTTGGCAATGTTCTCTTCGAGTTCGGAGATGTCCGGATTTGTTTCCTCATCCGAACTATCCACATCGAAGACGTGAGGAGAGTGTGACGGTTTCTTAGGTCTACCCATCATGTTCTCCAACATCTTCTTGATGGAGGAAACCTCCGAGCCCAAACTAGAGCTAACCTTGGACAATTGGGTTTGAATGGGACAAACCGTTGTCTCTAGGTTGGCTATAGTGTCGGCCATTTTGGAGAGCTCCTCCTTAGAAGATTCGGGATCATCGTTGAACATTGTACTCTTAGGCGGTTAAGCCCGATAAAAGAGTCGAGGCTCTGATACCAATTGAAAGTGCAATATGGTCAACTAGAGGGGGGGTTGAATAGGTGACCTACAAAATTTTACTTCTTTTTCACTTTTAATGGGGGCTTTAAGAAAGTAAATGCTTGATTACCTAAATGTGCAACTATGTGAATACCCTAAGTGGTACGGAACAAGTAGCAGCGGAAATAAAGGAAGGTACAAGATAACAACAAGTGAAAAACACAGAGACAAGAATATATTTCCCGTAGTTCCTTCTTAAAAGAAGTACGTCTACGTTGGAGAGGTGGGGAGCCATCTAGGCGCTCCTCAATAGCACGGATGTGCACACCTTGTTCTCCTTGAGCTTCTCCGGCGAGGGAGATTCTCGTTTCCACTATGAGGTCGACTTGAAGGCGTTGCCCAAACCTTTATAAGGGGTTGAGGCTACTCCACAAGTGAGATGGAGGCTCTCAACAATCGAAGCTTCTTGCTACAAGGTGGAAGCTACAAGCACTAGGGTTTCCCTTGGATGACAAAGCAACCAAGTGATTACAAGATCCCAAGAGTTGTGGTGTGGATACACACGTTTTGGCTTGGTGGAAAGGTAGATCTAGTCCTCCTCCATGAGATCCTTGAAGGGCATCGAGTTTGGTTGGAGGAGGAGGGAGATCGGGGCGTTTTGAGCTCTACAACAATGGAGGAGAGAGAGGAATGGACGAGCTACCTATCTAGAGGAATAAGACAACTATTTATAGGCTCCTCCAAATTCTGACCGTTGCAGTCCTGCGGGACCGGAATATTCCGGTGTAAGGACCGGAAATTTCTGGTGTGCCTGGGCCGGAAATTTGAATACTCCAGGGGCGGATATTTGAAATATCCGGGGGCGGAAATTTCCGCCCCAATCCTCTGCCCCCATCTCTGTGCGCAGACAACAACTTGTTGATGAAAAACTGCTAAGGACCAGGGGCTGGATATTTGCTCCGGAAATTTCCGGGGCAAATTTCCGCCCCACCTTCTGTGCGCGGGCATCAACCAATGATGAAAAATTGCTAAGGACTGAAGGCCGGAATATTGAAATATCTGGGGGGCGGATAATTGAAATATCCCGGTCCGGAAATTTCCGGACAGAATTTCCGCCCCCATCTCTGTGCGCGGGCAACTTGTAGTGATCCAATTTCTGCTAAGTCCCAGAGGGCCGGATTTTTGCACCGGAAATTTCCGGGGCAAATTTCCGCCCTGGCTTCTGTGCGCGGGCAGGAAAAACACTTAGTCGTATTTGAAGATGCCAGGAAGGGGCCGGAATATTCCGGTGTGGGGACCGGATATTCCGCCCTGTAAGTACCGGAATTTCCGGCCTGCATAATGAAAAATCCGGTGGCAGTGATTTCCATAATATAGCTCTTCTCTTTGATCTTCCGACAAGAATATAACAATGAGCATCTGAGATAATAGCTGCACAGTCTAAACAACATTGTTAGATAGGAGATATCCGTGTTATCATCATTAACAAAATCATTAGAGGGATCATGAGTTTTCAACTATCACCAGCTAGTGAACCACAGGTGCAAGGGCTACATAAGTACTCAATCTGATTAGCTAATACATACACATATTTCTCAAAAAAAAACTTAAGCAGGAACATATCAGCGTTATTAATTTAACGCTGGGCCTCTTGGCTTTCTATCTAAAAAACAGGAACATATCGCCAAGCAACATAGATAGAGAAGGCAAGGAAACAAAATTGTTGAATCCAAAAGAGTTGGACAGTTCACAAATACATCTAAATTGCTCTCAACTGTGCTCTAATGCGCTCATCTCTATAGTGCCACTGCATAATACCGTTACAACTAGCACCTAGTATTAGGAAATATGCATCAGGTTATTACTGTCAAATGAAACCAACTCGGCTTAACTTTATCATCCTACCATCTAAGCCACTTGACATCAGAACTTATTGCTTGAGTGAGGCTCAAATTACCTTAAGAAGGTTATGGAGTTATTCCAGGTCATGCAGACTACCGAATAATCATACAGTCAACTCAACAGAGAATGACAGGTTGTACACATAAGATGGAAATTAACACTAGATACCAGATGCAAGGATTCCACCCTTAATCCAAATCGGAACACCTCAGAAACTAACCATGGTCAAGCATTGCCAGAAGATCCAAATATAATTTATATGAGAGGTAGCTTTTTTTTTTTTTTTGAAAGGCCAACAACTGTTGGATTTCATTGATTTAGCAGGGGGAACTAGGTACATGCGGTAAGACTAAGCTTTGGGGCCTAGCCGTTCCAGAAAAGCAAGAAGAAATAAGAAAATAAAACATCTAATGGCTCACTTAAGAGCTTCATGGGGGTTCGAATAGCAGTTTCTTAAGTTCCTTGGCACCCGCGAAAGCCCACCCTCTCGCCTCGTCTTGGATCCAATCCACTAGACGAGCTGGGGGCCACGACTTATGCTCGAAGATGCGACGGTTACGTTCCGACCAAAGACCCCAACTGATCAGCAGTAGAAGGGATTTGATTCCTTTGCGAGATCCCGGCGACGAGGAGTGGATGATGTTGCTCCAAAGCCCTTGGACTTCGGAGTCGGACCATCTGCTCGTCTCCAGACTAGAGCAGCCCGGCTTCTGCGAAAAGCGGGTCCAGACGTGCCTTGCGTAGGGACAATCGAACAGAAGATGGAAGCTCGATTCCAAGTTACGCATGCAGAGTGGGCAGAAGTAACCATTGGGCCACTGTCTCCTTTGTAACCGATCAGCTGTCCAGAGCCTATCGTGCCAAACTAACCAGCCGAAAAACTTGCAGCGCGGGAGCGCCCACGCTTTCCAAATGGCCTCGGGCGCGGAGGAACGCACCTGACCGGCGAACTGAATGCGGTAGGCGGAGCGGGTGCAGTAGGTACCGGTGGGGGAAAGAATCCATCTAATCGTGTCCTGGACGCCGGTGATCGGCCTGTGGTCGAGGGAGTGAAGCAGCCGGCTTGCCTGCATGAAATCACGCAGCACCTGGGCTGTGAGAGGGGTCCGCGGGCGCAGATGGTGGACCCAGCTAGAGTCGCGAAGCGCCGCGGCCACAGTGGCGCCCTTGCGCCTGGACATGGAGAAGAGGGAGGGGAATTGCGTGCGTAGCGGAGCATCGCCTAACCAGACAGAGTCCCAGAAGGAGGCCTGCTCGCCGTTTCCAATAGTGACCCTGGTGGCCAGTTGAAAAAGCCTCCTGTCTTCGTCATCACATGGGATGGGGAGCCCAACCCAAGGTCTACGGGGAGTCGACCATTCATGCCACAACCATCGGAGACGTAGCGCCCGACCCAACTTTCCCAGGTCTAATAACCCTAGCCCTCCCATGGACTGAGGGGAGCAGACCTTGGACCATCTAATCTTGCACTTGCCACCTGCAATGGCAGTTTCCTCAACACCCCAAAGAAAGTTACGACGCAGCTTGTCCAAATCTTTGATGAACTTGGCGGGCGGCTTCAGCGCTGTTAGGGTGAACACTGGCAAAGCGCTCAGCACTGATGAAACTAGCGCCTTGCGACCGCCTATATTGACGCTTTTGCCGATCCAGCCGGATAGACGGGATCGTGCTTTGTCAATAACGTGCTGGAGATCGGCGTAGCGTAGGCGACCAAGGGTAAGGGGCATCCCTAGATATTTGATCGGGAAAGGAATCCCTCTTGCCTCCGAAGGGGATCAGAGCGTCGTCAATGTCCGTCTCCTCGGACCTACAAAATTCAGCAATAAATTCATTGATGAGCTTCTACATGAACAAATGAACTGGTACGTTTCTATCCATACATGTACATAAACTGCAAATTCTTCGTTTCTCTATCTGCCCAAACAATCAATGAAGAATGAACTAGGATTTGCCGAATGCACAAGAAAAAACAGACAAAAAAACTGAAACATTCGCTAATGTACATTGCTAAATGCTAATTAAGGAAACAATATACGGTGTTTGCCTTCCGCGTATAAGGCAAAACGCGAGCTTTAATTGGAAAAAATCTAACTCGAAGTTGCATCTCAGACAACAGGTAGAGTGTAGTAACTTAAACCAGGAAATTACATGATGCATCCCATCTGGAAGGGCCTTACTATAAAATACACATGAACTTAAACAGATCTAGAAAAGAAGAGAAACGAGAGTACTTGGGGAAAAAATAAGAAATTTACGCCTGATCATTCAGAGTCCGTACTGCTCCTACAGAGAAAATAAGCATTCACAACTAACCTTATTGGGGGGCATCTGGAGGAAAGGGATCTTGGACGGGAACTGAAGTTTGGGGGGAGTGCCGACATCGCTCAAGGTACAGAGGCGGTTTAAGATTTCAGCGGCCAGTGGAGGTCGGTGACAGCGGGTGCTCGTGAAGAGCAGGTCGACATAAGGTGACCATGTTCGATTCCAGCCGACAGTGAGACCAAGCGGCCAACGAGCGGCTGCTTCTCCAACTGGGGACGCTCAACGCTGAAAAACTTCCGATGCAGGCTTCCCGGGAAGACACCCAGTGCGACAAGCGGACGACGCCGGAAAGCACGCCGCAAGCCACGGGAACCAGCCGCTCACGACGCCAGGGATTCCACCCGCCGGTCATGCCGCCGATTTCCGCCTACGAAAACATCACCGTCCACGACTACTGTCGCTCGCATATCCACAAGGCCGCTCGCCGCTGACGACGCGGCCGCTCGCCCACCGCCGCAGTCTCAGTTGCATCGCTTGCCGCCGGCCGCAATCTCCAAATGCAGTCGCCCCCGGTCGCCTCAACCCGTCCAATCCGAAACGGCCAGCCGCACACGACGCCCTCAATGGTGTCCAGCTCAGTAACCTCACCACCCAGATTAGGATATAAACCGTCGCCGTAAAAATATGTTGGCTCCAATAAAAAATAGGGTGGGTGGCACCACGATTCGGCGCAGAAGGTGCGGTGGAGCTCGGACAACTGACCCGGGTGTACAATTATTTATTCTCCTAACAGAGTTTCTAGTGTCGCGCTATTCGACACTCAGGATGCAGAATAGTTATTCTACATCCACCATATATCTTTTAAACCGTACATGATTTTTCGTCACGTAAATTTTGTCGTATTCGTTATGTCGAGTAGAACGTAAGAAAGTATATACATGACATAAACATTTTATTTACGTGAGGCTACAAAAAGAACACGTTTTTATGTCGTTTTTATGAAATTTATGTTGCTATGACTCATATTTTTCATTTTTATGCCGAGTTTTCTCTTATGTATCAAACATGAATGTAAATAATTGCATACGTAACATAGATTTTTGACTTAGGAACGTAAAAAAATTATGGGTGCCAAATAAGTTTTCTACACCTAGGGTGCCAAATAGGGTGTGTGTATATATATATAGGACAAATTCAGTCTACTCCCAGGTGTAGGTACACCCACACCCTATATATATATATATATATATATATATATATATGAGTCATGTTACTCAATATACCACACGTACGAGGGTACTATACCCCTTTATTATTTTGCATATACCTTATTAATCATTCTAAGATACCGCAGTACAATTTGTATGGAAAATATCATCAGAGTCCTCGGTTTTTTCAACATACCATTTGTACGTACCAGGGGCGGATCCAGGCCCAGGGCAACATGGGCCATGGCCCGGGGCGTGGCCAAAATTCTTAGTTACCATCTGTAAAAAAAAAAATTTGGCCCGGGCTATAGTCTATACTGGCCCAACATGCAAGTCTTTCACAGGAGGCTCAGGCGCTCAGCTAGGAAAAAACAACGATCGCTAATGCCTAATCGCTAGCTACGTAACTGCCTGTACCCTACCCTGCTCACGATCGCTAATCTCAGAAACGCGTGGGCGCCGCCACCCCCTCCGGCCTCCGCCTCCTGCTCGCTGTCCCGCCCGATCGGCCGTGCTCGGCTCCGCCAGACTGCAGGTCTTTCCGCGGCAGCGCGGCCGTCCCGCACCTCTGCTCGGCTGCTCGCCTGCTCCATCCGCGGGCCGTCAGTCTGCAGGTCTTTCTGCTTCTGCCGGCGTGCTGTACTCCTGTTGGTAAATCTGCTGTTAGTACTTGGTAATCCATTAAGCTATAAACACTTTGACATCAGCTAGTCCCTTGCATCGTTTTTGCTCATTTGTTTATAAATGCATGCTGTACTTTTTCAGGTCCGTTGCAACAGTCCGCATCGATTTTGATAGCATCGTTTGCACGACACTAGTAGCAGGCACTTCTTCGCTTGAATCCATTAAGCAATATAAGTTTCGGTAGTAGGCTATACTTTGTTGATTTAACAATTTTTTTGCCATCAATTCATGTTTTAGGTATCAAGATGAAGAGATTTTTTACAGCGATTTCAAAACCGAACCCATCAACACATGCAACTTCTCAAACCGGAGAAGCTCCTCAAACCGAAGAACCTTCTCAAGTCGAAGAAGCTACCCAAACTGAATCACCTCCTCAAAGCGGATCTTCAATCTCAACCGAAGGAAGTGACAATCTTGCACATCGTGTTGCCAATGCCAATACTCGTCTCGGACTAGGTATTAATATTGTTGTTTCAGATCCCGGTCTAAGAACACCTATTGAGGACTTGGATCCAAACATTAGAGATGTTGCTAGAAGAGAGTATGTTAACTTGGGTCCATGTCAACCTATTGGTCACAAATATAAGAGGACACCTTTTGGAAAAGCTGGTAGACTTAGAAGTTTTCATGATAGTTGGTACAAGAATCATCGCGATTGGTTGGAGTATAGTGTTGATAAAGATGCGGCATTTTGTTTCTATTGCTTTCTTTTTAAGCAACCTAAAGCAGAAAACTTTGGCATTGAATCTTTCACAAAGGTGGGGTTTAAAAATTGGAAAGATGGACCTAGTGTTCTTGATACACATGTTGGTAAACCCGATAGTGCCCATAATAAATCTAGACAATGTTATGTGGCTTTCAAAAATCAAAGGCAATCTGTAACACATGTGATTGAGCGTGGTACCATAAAGGAGCAAAAAGAATACAAAGCTCGTCTTATCATTATTTTGGGTATTATCAGATTCCTTTTGTTGCAAGCACTTGCATTTCGTGGTCATGATGAGACTTCTAGCTCAAAGAACAAGGGAAACTTTTTGGAGATGCTGAATTGGTACAAGAAAAAAGATCCAAGTGCTAGGGCTTTGCTTGATAGTGCTGGTGGGAACAATTTGATGATTGCTCATGCGATACAGTTGGACTTGTGTCGGGCTTGTGCAGAAGAGACCACCAAATCCATTCTCGCTGATATTGGAGACAGGAAGTTTTCTTTACTTGTTGATGAGTCTAGAGATGGGTCTATAAAGGAGCAAATGGCTATGGTTTTGAGGTTAGTTGCTTGTCTGTTTATTTTTTTTATTTACATGTTAGTTAATTGTTTTGCTTATGATTATTTGTCTTATGCAGATATGTTGACAAACAAGGGTATGTGATTGAGAGATTTATCGGAATTAAGCATGTTCCTGACACGAGAGCCGCTTCACTAAAGGCAGCCTTGGATGGTATGTTTCGTGATCTTGGCTTATCTATGTCTAAATTAAGAGGGCAAGGTTATGATGGTGCTTCTAACATGAGAGGCCAATTTCGTGGGCTGCAAAGGTTGATATTGGATGAAAATCCATATGCATTTTACATTCATTGCTTTGCTCATCAGTTGCAGCTAGTGGTTGTTGCCGTTGCTAAGTGTTGTTCATCTATATTGGATTTCTTTAATTTCACCACTTTGATTGTCAACACTGTTAATGCTTCTTGTAAAAGACATGATGAAGTAGCCCAACATCAACATGACACTATTGTGAGCCAACTGGAGTCTGGGGAAATTTTTTCAGGAAGAGGCAAAAACCAAGCAACCAACCTTGTAAAACATGGGGATACTCGATGGGGCACACACCATAAAACTTTGTGTAGATTTATTATGATGTGGGAATCTGTTCTTCATGTACTAGAGAACGTTCATGATGATGCAGAGAATCTTACACAAAGAACCACAGCCGGTGGCTTGATATCTCAGATGGAGAGTTTTGAATTTGTTCTCATATTACATCTCATGATCAGACTATTGGGCAAGACTAATGAGTTATCGCATTGTTTGCAAAAGAAAGATCAAAACATTGTTCGTGCTGTGAGTTTGATTGGTGTAACATTGGAGAAACTTCAAGGTATACGAGAAAATGGTTGGGATGAACTCTTAAAGGAGACAAATGATTTTTGTATCAAGTATAAAATTGTGGTGCCAAACATGGATGATATGATACCAGCTCGTGGTCGCTCAAGGGGTCGTGGAAGTACAATGGTAACTTATTATCACCGCTTTAGATATGAGATATTCAATGTTGTGCATGACCAAATCCTTGTTGAGTTGAATAACCGCTTTGCTGAAAAATCTACTCAATTGTTGAGGTGCATTGCTTGTCTTGATCCAAAGAATTCATTTGCTAATTTTGATGAAGACAAACTTGTTCAACTTGCTGAGATGTATGCTGATGACTTCTCCATGTACGAGATTTCTTTTGTCCTTAGAAACCAACTTGAGACATTCATTGCTGATGTGAGAGGTGATCCAAATTTTGTTAGTTGTCATGATCTTGGAAATCTTGCTGTGAAGATGGTTCAGACTGGTAGAAACACGGTTTTTCCTTTAGTGTATCGCCTCATTGAGTTGGCATTAATTTTACCGGTTGCTACAGCATCTGTGGAGAGGGCATTCTCAGCTATGAACATTATTAAGACCGAGTTGAGGAATAAAATGGGTGATGATTGGTTGAATTACAGCATGGTGTGCTATATTGAGCGAGATGTATTTCACTCTATCAATGATGATGATATATTATATCGTTTTCAAGCATACGAGTCACGTAGAGGAATTTTACCTCCTCGCCGTTTTAGTAAGTTCTTACTTCTTACATTTGTGTCAATGATTAATTGATTGATTAACTATTCATTTGATGTCCGTGCCTTTACTTATGATTTTTTTTCTTGATTTTGTTTCAAGGTATTGATTCTTCTTCTAGTGGTGATCAAGTCATGGGAGGCTCAGATGAAATAAACCAGTAATATGGTGGTCTGGTACTGTAGTTTACATTCCCGTGCTACTATTATTGGTTTTTAGTATTTCTTTCTCTTATGTACGTTGAGCACGTTAAATATTGGATATTTGGATTCGAAAGTACGCGTTCATCTTTACAAATTTTTTTTTGCTTTTAAGAGAAAAAATTTAGTAGTTATTTTTTACGCTTTGTTTTTTGCCCGGGTCTTGCTCCGTTTCTGGATCCGCCACTGGTACGTACATAAAAGCAGTATATGTAGACATAATATAAAATATGTAGAATCTAATATTTTTTTTCACAAAATTCATTTTAGGGTATCTAGTATTAATTAGCGAAGTATACTAAAAATAACAATGAGGTATAAATGGTTCATTTTGTGGTATATTTGCACGCGAGAGTACGTACACACAGTAGTACTGAACCATTTTCCTCACCGGTAGAGGCAACACTATTTTGCAATGTATCATCACACTTTTAGTATTCATAACTCATAATAAAATATCTCTGATGTATAAAATGAATGCTCTTGCGAGTGTAGCAATATGTAGTATAGAAATGAAGCACGTCATAAAGTCACATAATGTAGATGGATGTTGTATGGCAATATGACGTCTATGGAAATGCCGTGGTAGGTAGGTATGGTGCCTGTTTTGAGGAAGATATTTGGGCTTATGTGTAGGAGAACATGATGAAGTCCTCCCACGGGGTTTGGACGTACCGACGAAGTTTGCATCTACTCTCAATGTGAGAATGGGCAATGCATAGTACCATAGAGGCTAGCAAATATGGTTAGTGGAAGTGCCATGAAATCATAATTTAGAACTCACAAGTTTAAAGATCCCCACTAGCAATATGATCTTACAAGACATAATGAAAATCACTCCAAGAGGGTATGTGGAAATGACAAGTCACTTTTGGCTACCCCGACCGTAGCACGTAACAAAAATCATCACCGTTGCTATTTACATTGGAAGTCATGTATCATTATATTATCAACTAGTTATTCGAGTGTGCCACAGTTTCAAGCTTTTAGACCAACCAATAATTGTTTTTTACTTCACTAAACCATCAAGTATACCCAGTTTACCCATTAAGCATATTAATATCTCAAAAACAACATCAAGAATTCAAGTGAAACAATTTAATGATCTACAAGCTTATGCAGTTTTTTTCTAGTACCACTACCACAAGCACAACAATTTTCTGTTCCAACCAACACCAATCAACTTATTCGAAACAAATCTCATAGTAAATATTCATTAAAGACCATAAAGATAATAATATACATACTAAGAAAAACATCAAGATCTGAACAAAATATGAGTGAAAAACAAGAGCTAAACGCAGTAGTAGCAAAAAGTGAACACTCACAGAGTAATAAGAGTGAAAACTAGAGTGTTCTAGACAATGAAAGAGGAACGGGTATTGATATGTCATAAACGTATCCTTAATTTCTGATGTTCCATGTGTTTTCATGCCATATGCTACATGTTTTCTTTACACTTTATACTATTTTTATCGAATTCGTGGGACTAACCTATTGACAAGATGCCACAAAGCGAGTTCTGTTTTCTGCTGTGTTTTAGTTTCAAAAAAGTTCTTCTGGAAGTATTCTCAGAATTAGATGATTTGAAGACCAGAAGTCTTAGAATTCCCGGAGGATCCGTAGAGTCCAAAAGAGACCCAGAGGAGGGCCACAGGGGCTCCACACCATAGGGCGGCGCGGCCCCCCGACTGTGCCATGGGGTGATGTGGCCCCCCTGGCTGCACACCGACGTCGCCCTCTCGCCTATTTAGTCTCCTTGAAGGATTAACCCTAAAAACCCGAGGCTTTTCCAAGAAAAATATCCGTAGCTGCCGTCATCGTCAACCCTAATTCGAGAGGGTTCTGGAGCTCTCCCCAGCACCCTGTCGGGAGGTGGAATCATCACCGGAGGGCTCTACACAACCATGCCCACCTCCGAAATGATGCGTGAGTAGTTCATCCTTGGACTACGGGTCCATAGTAGTAGCTAGATGGTTGATCTCTCCTCTTTATGCCTAATGTTTAGTCTTGTGAGCTTCCTGATGACCCACAAGTATAGTGGATCACAACAGTTTTCGAGGGAAGTAAAACCCAAACTTATTGATTTTACACAAGGGGAGCCAAAAAATATTTATAAAGCCTTAACAACTGAGTTGTCAATTCAGCTGCACCTGAAAGTAGACTTGCTCACAAAAATTTATCAGTGGTAACAGTTTTATAGGAGTAGTAGTAAAATAACATCAGGAGTAAAATTGTAACCATGGTAGCAATTGCGGTAAACAACAGGATGAAAATAATGTAGGCATAGCTATGGATGAACGGGCGTTGCATTGATAAGATAGTTCATATAATAATCAAAACATGGGCATTGGAGATAATAATAATAATAATAAAGAATCAAAGTTGTAGCCAACCATAGGCATGTGTTCCAATATAGTCATACGTGCTCGCAATGAGAAACTTGCACAACGTCTTTTGTCCTACCAGACCGTTTGCAACGGGGCCTCAAGGGAAACTACTGGTAATTAAGGTGATCCTTTTAATAAAGCACCAGAGCAAAGAATTAACACTCAGTGAACACACGTGGTCCTCACATCACAGCCATCCCCTCTGGTTGTCCAATTTCTGTTACTTTGGGGCCTCGGGTTCCGGAAAACAATGTGTGTAAACAACTTGTAGGTATGATCAAGAAACATGATTATACGCATGAAGCAATAACATATTCAGATATGAGATCATGGCACTCGGGCCCCAGTGAAATAAAGCATAACAAGTTGCAACAACGGTAGAAAACACGAACAATAGATACTAGACCCTATGCCCTAACAATGTGGAATTATTACATGAACGATATCATTCAATCCCTTCCATCCCTCTCAGCCTACAATGGGGATTACTCACACATGGACGGGGCAATCATGGATGGTTGATGGAGAAGTGGTTGCGGTGACGACGGTGATGATCTCCTTCGAATCCCCGTCCCGCCAGGGCGTCAGAACATTAACTTCTGATCCTCGAATTGAGTTTCGAGGCGGCGGCACTGTGTGGTGTTTCTCTGGAATATGACGAACCTCTTGATGTTTTAGGGTTACGAGGGGGTGCCTGGGGCCCGCACACCACCTGGTGGCGCGACCTAGGGGGTGGATTTTTCTGGCCCCGGGGGTCTTCGGGTGAAATAAGGTCATTGGGATCTTTTTTGGGCAATTTCCCGAAATTTGATTTTTCTGCACAAAAACAAGACAACGAGGTAATTCTGCTGAAAACAACGTTAATCCGTGTTAGTTGTATCCAAAACTCACAAGTTTAGAGGCAAACAATAGCAAAAGTGTTGAGAAAAGGAGACACGTTTTGGACATATCAACTCCCCCAAGCTTAGTTTATTGGTTGTCTTCAAGAAATTCAGTTACAACTAAGTGCGATAAAATAACTTTTACGAACACATTTGTTTCATATGCTGTAGATTTACTCACTATATGATCAAGTGCTTAGGCAATTCATAAGAAGAAGTATGCAATATAAAATCACTTAGTAGTTATGCAAACCATGAAGAGATACCAATACACTAATAATGAACAACATGAAATGTATCAATCTATAGGATTGCAATGCTCATAATAGGGTATGATAAAGTGTACTCGCTTGCCTTTAATAATGGAGCAAAACATAAATGCTAGGGCACCTCTTATGTTCAAGTGAAGACTAGAAGTAAAGATATCAAAGATAAAAAACATCAAAGTTATACCACGATTAACCGTATTCTGGGACAAGCACATTACACTAAGAATGACAGCCATGCTCTCAAGAAGGTGCATAAAGTGAGAATGTGAAGAATCAACATAAAAATAAAAGAAAGGCCCTTCGCCGAGGGAAGCATGGATTAACTGATGTGCTAGACCTTTTTGTTTTATTAAACAAAGGTATTGAAAACATTTTTAGAGAGGTGTATGTTTATGTGAACGAATGGTAAACAGACAATACAGTACATCACAAGACAACTAGACCTTGCAAGAGCGGCTCCCATTGAAGGACACATCTGGTATAGAAGGTCATCCCTCTTCTCTTTTGTTTACACAATTATACTTAGAATGATAAATAAGGAGAAAAATAGTGACAAGAATTTATAGTAACCAATTTTGGGGCTGGGCACCCCATTCTAGCTCTTCTATCATTTGGATAAGCGGATGAAGTTACTAGCCCAGGTGTGCAAAGTCCAATCAACAAGTGAGATACATATTCTCTATTTACATCCTCATGAGCTAAAACAGGGGCACAAAACAGGAATAATTTTTTGAAGGTTTTAAAGGTAGCACATGAGAAATTTACTTGGAGTGGCGGTGAAATACCACATATAGGTAGGTAGGGTGGACACATTTGGAAAACTTTTGTTTTTGGGTTGAATGCACGAGTAGAGCTCATACTCGGTACAGGTGAAGGCTAGCAATAAACGGGGAGCGACAATAAAGAGAGCAACAACTGTCATAATCATGCTTGTGATAAAACAAAATTAACGTGGGCATAAAAATGATACAAATACTCTGAGGCAAAATAAATCATGGAGGCTTAATTGACTTTTTGTTTACAGTCGTATGCATGCGTGATCATGTGTCAAGTCGATTCAAGCGAAACAATCAGAGGGAGATACCACAATGTTATTCCCTTCTATGAATAAAACAATGCAAGCAAACATTTATACGACATGCCATCTAATATTAATAAGTTGGAACTAAACATGAGAGAGCACGAACTACTAAGCATCGATTAAATAACATACACCGTACATGAACAAACTAAGCATGTCCACATGGATGAGTATATGGATCATATTTTTGGGGTTTTGAATTTAAAACAAGAACAAAAGAAACAAACAAACAATGCAAAATATTTTTGAATTTTTGAATATTAAACCGAAACAAGAAAGTAAAGAAAACCAACAAAAGAAACTAAATAAGGAAATAAAGAGAACCAACATAAATACTTTTGGTATTTTTGTGTTTTAGAAAGAAAGAACAAAACAATAAAAACAAAAAGAAATGAAAGAAACGAAAACAGGGATATACAAAGGACCGACAGAAACATGGTATATAGATGAGTGTGATGTCGGTGTACCTCCCCCCAAGCTTAGGTTTTTTGGACCAAGTGGATATCAATACCAAGTAGACCATGAGGTGGCGCCCCCATAGTGTGCCGAGGATGAGCCATCCTCCTGATGTGAGCTCGAGGACGCCCCAGTGTATTGCGTGGTGTAGTCCTTGGAAGGCGCATTCTACCTCATTTGCTGCCTATGGAACTAAATCAAGCGCATCTGCTCTTCTAGCTCTAGCGTGACCATGGTATCCTGTCCACTTTGAACAAAACTGACTGCGGCAAAGTAACTTCCCTTTCATCTCCGTCGGTAAATAAAAATCTATGTACTAGATGTTCAGCAGTAGAGTTGGTAGTAATAAAATGATGAGCCTTCATGGAAACAAGATCAAGTCTAAAAGGAGCTATCAATTCATCATTGGGCGAAAAGGGAAGGTCTAGAGCAGTTACTATATGTGTAGCAATAATGCCCCCATAAATGGGTCCTTTAGCAGCTAGGCGGTGAGCAATGAGCGAACCAAGGTTATACTTATCGCTATAGTTAAGTGCGGTAACAAGAAAAGCAAGATGATAGTTTGAAATATTGCTAGTGGTCTCCCTACCAAGGACACTAGTAGCAATATAGTAAGTGAAATATATGATAGTAGGAAGTTGAATATTCCTTATCTTGTCGCGCTGAGTTCTGCGGTCATCATCATTGGTAACTCCTCGATAGAGCTCCATCAAATCAGCGGGTCTCTCCTGAATCCTCCTTGCTGTCCCAAAGGTGCTGATACCTATAATGCTATAAAAATTCTCCAAAGACAGGGAAAAAGGGATACCATAGGTCTTAAATGCAACAGTTGGATCATATTGTGAGTTATGGAATTTATAAGTCTCAACAAAAGTTTTTGTCAGAATAGCATATTGGGGACTTTCATCATTCATGTAGTTGGTTAGTCCAACCCTATAAATTAGCATCAAGAAGTCATCAAGTATACCTGCAACTCTCAAGAATGTATAGCAAGGGAAACTAGATGGATTAGCAATTCCATCGTCTCCCGCATCATCGATACTAGGTGCAATGACGTCCTCATTGTAGGATGGTATCAATAGAGTAGATGAGCGTGAGGGCCTTGTACTCCTAGGGGAATCACTTCTAAAGATCTCTCCAAATTTGAAGTTGCCATTTCTGAAATTTTAAGCTAGCATCACAAAAATTTATTTCAAGCAACTGTATGATAGGAACTACTATAGAGACTTATAAGAAGGCTAAACATGCATCAAAACTAAATTATTTCACACAAATCAAGCATTCTAGCTCACATAAGCTATCACCTACAGTACCAAAATTCTTAAGAAATACTCCACCAAATAAAATTCTACTTGGATAATCGGAGGAGTCACATACGAGAGAGCAAATGCACCAAATTTCAGCAACAAAGGTGGGATGAGCAAAGAGATAGAAAAATCTCGAGGAAGAACAATAAGAACTCGGGTTCCAGGAGATGTATTAAGTTTGGGGTGAGAGAGAGAGGAATCTTTGGCAGGGAGAGAACTAGTGGAGGGCCAGGGGACCCCACACCATGTGATGGCGCCACTAGGGGGATGGCCATGCCACCCTGTGGTGCGCCTGCATGGTGGGTCCCCCTGGGGTGTCCCAGGTGTCTCTCTGCCTCATTTTTGACATAAAAATTATTATAATTTTTCTGAAATTTTGCGAGAAACTTTATTTTCGAGGTATTTTTAGAATTTAATAATTAATTTAAAACTAAAGGAGGAATTGCGGGTCTTCTTAATCAACCCTCTATTCGGCACAAGAAAAAAGCCTTTTTCTTGTGCCGATTCTTCTTGTATCAAAATAAAAATATTTTTTCTTCCTAATTCGTCAAAGATTACTATGTTTTTATTTATTCGGGTCTCTCTCTTAGATCTCTTTTTCTTTTGCTTAGGTTCAGGCGAGGTAATGGAAAAATTTATTGTGATTGTGAGCAAATAGATGAAAAAAAAACCAAATCCAGAACTACAGAGGTTCTAAGACACTCCAATGGGCAAATAACCAGTGAAAACAAATGTGGAAGTGGCAAAGACAAAATTATGGGTGGTGAAAACATGCATAACCATAGTAATCAAGATGAAAACATGACCATGGATGATAGAAAACATAATTATACTAAGGTATCATGGTTAGAACATGGTGAAAACATAATGGGGAAGGTGAAAACATAGTGAAAACATTGTCCTGTTCATTCAAAATCACTTTGTTAACAAGGTTGATCAAGTCTTGTTACCAAAACAATTTTTATATGAAGCTAAACTTTGCTTATCACTAAATAATTATGTTACCTCAACCTTGATAGACATAGTCCCAATCATAATAATTTCATATTCTTTTGTTGGCATTAGAATGGGACAATAGAATTCTCCAATCTTGATGGTCTCAATATTTTCAACTAAATTTAGACCATATCTCCTATCAATCTTCTTGGGAAAATAAACTATGTGCTCTTTATCATTAACATTAAAAGTTACTTTCCCTTGATTGCAATCAATAACAGCCCCTGCAAGGTTAAGAAAAGGTATCCCAAGAATAATAGATATATTACCATCTTCAGGCATTTCCAACACAACAAAGTCAGTTAATATCAAACAATTAGTAGGAACTTGAACAGGAACATTCTCACATATGCCAACAGGAATAGCAGTAGATTTTTCAGCCATTTGCAAATATATATCAGTGTGTATCAATTTTTCAGAGAGCCTCTTATAGAGAGAAAAGGCATAACACTAACTCCTGCTCAAAAATCACATAAAGTAGTTCTAACATAATTATTTTTAATAGAACAAGGAATAGTGGGAATACCAGGATCTCCAAGCTTCTTTGGGACCTTGCCATTAAAAGAGTAATTAGCAAGCATACTGGAAATTTCCTCCTTAGGAATTTTCCTTTTGTTAGAGACAATATCCTTTATATACTTTTAATAAGGAGGTAGTTTAATAGCATCAGTAAAACGAATTTGAAAAAACAAAGGTTTCATCCATTCATAGATTATAATGTTCTTCCTCCTTTGATTTGTGTTTCTTATTAGGAAAATGCATTGCTTTTGTTACCCAAGGCTCTCTTTCATTGCCATTTTTATTAGCAATGAAATCCTCCTTAGTATACTTTGCAATTTTAGTTTGCTTTTCGGGTTCAACTTGAGTTTCTTCTTTATCAGAAGCATCACTTTTATCATTACCACTTTCAGCTTCAGCAACAGAGATAGATATCCTATAAGGATATTTAGCAGGTTTAAGAGATTCTACAATAGTTTTATGTCTCTTCTGTTTTTCTTAGAAGGAGAACTTTTGTTTGTAGGTTGATGAGAATCTTGTTCAATTCTTTTAGGACGTCCTTTAGGATACGAGGTGCCCTGAGTAGAAACACCACTTCTATTAATTATTTCACAAACATGTTTTTCTCCAAAGGCATTAGCTAGCAAATATTTTTGCACTTTAGTGAGTTGATCAATTTGAGTTTGAACCATATGAAAAGGTTTATCAAGCATTTTAACATCATTAGAGGTTCTCTCAATAATACCATGCAAATTATCAATAGCTCTAGAGTTTTCCATAAGGTGATTTTGCATTCTCATATTAAAGTTGTCTTGCTTAACAACATAATTATCAAATTCATCTAAGCATTGATCAGGTGGTTTAGAGTAGGGAATATCCCTATTATCAATGTATTGGAGAGAGTGTACCTAACAATTGATGGATGAGGAATTGGCTTACATAATTCAACTATAGGTGGTAGATTCTTCACATCTTCAGATTTAAGACCCCTCATTTTAAGAGATTTCTTGGCTTCCCTCATCACTTCATCATTTAATTCAATCATCCCTATCTTCATGGGTGTTGGTATTGGTGTTGGCTCTGGTGTTGGTGTAGACTCAGGTATAGTCGAATCATCATGATTTTTGGCTATTTTAGCCAATAATTCCTCAACTTCTTCTGGAGTTCTTTTCCTGAAAACACAACTAGCACAACTATCCAGGTATGTCCTAGATTCAACAGTTACTCCGTTATAAAAATATATCTAGGAGCTCATTTTTAGGTAATGGATTGCCAGGGATAGCTCTTATTTAAGAACAAAACCTTGACCAAGATTCAGGAAATTTCTCTCCTTCGATTTGCTTAAAGTTAAAGATATTTTGCAAAACAATATGTTGAGCACTAGCAGAAAAATATTTTTGAAAGAAAACATTGACCAAGCCCATAGGACTATCAATAGATCCAGGTGACAAATTGTTAAACCAAGTTTTACCTTCATCTTTGAATGAGAAAGGGAAGATCTTGGTAACAAATTAAGTACGTAACTTAGTATCATGAGAAAATAAACTACTCAAAGATGAAATCTCATTCATATGTTCCATAGCACTTTTACTTTTAGTTCCACAAAATGGTTCTTTCTCAACAATAGATATATAAGATAAACCTAGAGATAAATCATAATCCTTATGTTTAATGTATATGGGAGATGTAGTAAACTTAGCATCCGGAGAAGATTTATATTTAATAGCATGTCTTGCAAGAAGACTCTTAAGAGCACTTGCACTAGTAGTAGCTTGAGATTCCTTAATAAAGTCATCATTAAGTTCAATGTAGGTTTCCTCAAGATCATCACTAGGAATCTCAGGTGAATTAACATGTGTACCAACATTTTCAACAGGAATTTCAGTGTTTTAAATTTGTTTAGCTCTAGCAATTGTAGCATCTAGGAAAGGACCTAGTGAACCAGTCTCATCAAGCATAGTAGAAGCATCATCAGTAGTATCAGAAGCATTTTCAGACTCAGCAGAAGTAACAATGTGTGTAGCATGTGGTGGTGTAAGAATCTTACTCATCATAGACGGTGAATCAAGAGCAACAGAGGTGTTGTGAGTTGTACCTCTCCTTGTAGTGGATGGTAATATAGGAAATTTTCCACCACGAGTCTTACCCATGTTGAAAGGCTTGCAGCGAACAATATCACGTTCAAGTGAGCAAATAAATAAAGCTATGCTCCCCAGCAACGATGCCAGAAAATAGTCTTGATGACCCACAAGTATAGGGGATAACAATAGTCTTCGAGGGAAGTAAAACCCAAATTTATTGATTCGACACAAGGGGAGCCAAAGAATATTTATAATCCTTAACAACTGAGTTGTTAATTCAGCTGCACCTGAAAGTAGACTTTATCGCAACAATTTATCAGTGGTAACAATTTTATAGCAGAAGTAGTAGTAAAATAACAGCATGAGTAAAATAGTAACATAAGTAGCAATTGCGGTAAACAACAGGATGAAAATAATGTAGGAATAGGGATGGATGAACGGGCGTTGCATGGATAATACAGTTCATATAAAAAAAAAATGGGCATTGCGTATAATAATAATAAAGCATTCAAGTTCTAGGTAACCATAGGCATGTTGTTCCAATATAGTCATACGTGCTCGCAATGAGAAACTTGCACAACAACTTTTGTCCTACTAGCTCGTTTGCAGCAGGGACTCAAAAACTACTAGTAATTAAGGTGCTCCTTTTCATAAAGCACCGAAGCACATCATTGACACTAAGTGAATACACGTGATCCTCATATCACAGCCATCGCCTCCGTTTGACCCAGTTTCTGTCACTTTGGGGCCTCGGTTTCCAGACAACAATGTGTGTAAACAACTTGCGGGTATGATCAAGAAATAGAATTATACTCATGAAACAGTAACATGTTCACAGATCTGAGATCATGGCACTCGGGCCCTAGTGAGAAGCATTAAGGATAACAAGTTGCAACAACGGTACAGAACACTAACAATGAATACTAGACACTATGCCATAACAATCTGGCTTTATTACATGAACGATATCATCCAATCCCTTCCATCCCTCTCAGCCTACAACGGGGATTACTAACATGGACGGGGGAATCATGGATGGTTGATGGAGAAGTGGTGGCGGTGACGATGGCGATGATATCCTTCGAATCCCCGTCCCGACAGGGCGCGAGAACAGGAACATCTGATCCCCAAAATTAGTTTCGAGGTGGCGGCGGCGCTCTGGAATATGACGAACCCCCTGATGTTTTATAGTTAGGAGGCATAAGTAGTCGAAAGGGGAGCCCGAGGGGGTGCCTGGGGCCCCCACACCACCTAGAGCCGCGGCCTGGGGGCAGGGATGTTGTGGGCCCACCTGCCCCCACCGGGTCTTGTTCTGTCTCCGGGTGTCTTCGGGTGAAATAAGTTCATTCGGATCTTTTTTGAGCAATTTCCCTAAAGTTGATTTTTCTGCACAAAAACAAGACACCAAGGTAATTCTGCTGAAAACAGTGTTAGTCCATGTTAGTTGTATCCAAAACTCACAATTTTAGAGGCAAACAATGGCAAAAGTGTCACTGCCCTACTTGATCAAGATCGTATTATTGTAATGCATGATGTTGTGTTTGCTGGAATCCGATGAATATTGAAAGCTATGTCTCTTGATTATAATCTATCATTTTATTTTCATGTGTATGTTATGTATGATCTTGCATGCTATCCGTTGTTAGTAGATGCTCTGGCCAAGTAGATGCTAGTAACTCCAAGAGGGAGTATTTATGCTCGATAGTGGGTTCATGCCTCGTTTGCATCTGTGCTCGAGTGATAGAAATGTGACGGATGGAGGATGTGTTGTTTCCATTAGGGAGAAAACAAGGATGTTTACATTGTTTACATTACACACTTTGCTTACTACGATTATCTATTGCTTGCAACTTAATACCCAAGGTTTGCTCGGATGACATTCCGAGGGTGGATTATTAGTCA
Source organism: Alopecurus myosuroides (assembly GCA_028641055.1). NCBI lineage: Eukaryota > Viridiplantae > Streptophyta > Magnoliopsida > Poales > Poaceae > Alopecurus > Alopecurus myosuroides. The sequence continues at coordinate 193,482,665 of CM054058.1, forward strand.
TAGACGCAGCTGGATGACAGTCTATGTATCTTGTTGTAATACCTGATGAATTACATAGTAATCATCATGTCATGCATATGCACTACGGTGCAGCCTTTATACCTGTCCATTGCCTAGCTGTAATTTGTTTACGACACATGCTATCTATCTGTCTTGGGAGATACACCTCTAGTGAACTGTGGACTAATGACCCACAAGTATAGGGGGTGTATCGTAGTACTTCTGATAAATAAGAGTGTCGAACCCAACGAGGAGCAGAAGGTGGTAACAAGCAGTTTCGATGAAGGAATAACTGTAAATACTGGAAAATAGATTTGTAGGGTTTTTTGATATTGTAGATAAGTAAAGTGCGAGTAAATAAAATGCAGTATTAATAATTGCACCAAGTGGCCCAATCCTTTCTTCAGCAAAGGACAAGCCAGCGAGTTTACTTATGATTAATACACGTTCTCGAGGATACACGGGAGGTTTCTGTCAAGTGCTTTTGTTCCATGCAGTTGAATAATTTTGGTGTTTTGATAAGTGTTGTGTGGGTGAATCTATGCTAATGTACCGTCCCATCCAAGACTAATACATACTCCCTCCACTCAGAAAAACATGACTTTCATTTGTCTAAAAGTGGATGTATCTAGACACTAAAACATGTCTACATACATCCGCTTTGGGATAAATGGAAGTCATCTATTTATGAACGGAGCGAGTACTTGTGATTATACCTCTTTTAAACATCCGCAACTACAAGAAAGTAATTAAGAAATAAATCCAACCACAACTTTAAACTCCTTGATCCTACGCTCCCTCGTGTAATGGTTTCCTAAAGGTGGTTTAGGTTTCTGTCACTCCGGCAACCCCACAGTTAGTAGCCAAAACACGATGCATTCCCATAGGCCCATAAATGGTGAAGTATCATGTAGTCGACGTTCACATGACACCACTAGAAGAATAAACACCACAACTTAAATATCAAACATTAAATATTACTCAACATTACTTCACTACTAACAACTTGACTTCTCCCATGTCCTCAAGAACAACACGAACTATTCACAAGACATCATATGCATCATGATCAGAGGTGATATAGTGGATGATAACAATCTGGTCATAAAGTGCAAACACCGATAAATCTCACAAGCATCAATTACTAACAAGTAATCCACACCGGGAGAGAGATCTAATGCAAAACAACGATAGAGGTCCCTAATTGTTACATCGGGATGAAGGTGGATGATGAGGGTGATGGTGCTGGTGGTGGTTATGATGATGATGATGACGATCTTGATGATGACCAGAGAGATGACGGTGATGATGGCGGTGATTTCCCCTCTCCGGAGAGGAATTTCCCCGGCAGATTTCTCCCTGCCGGAGAGATTTTCTCTCTCGGGTGTTTTCCACCCCGAGGCGGCGACGAAATAATTCTTCGATGATGGAAGGAGGCTTAGGGTTTCCTGGGGGACAGGCACGCCAAAAATATCCCCCAGAGGTGGGACAGGGTGGCCACACCCCAAGATGGCGCGACCAAGAGGGGGGGCGCCACCCCATGGTGTGGGGCCATGGTGGCCCCCCTCTTGCTCTCCTTCTGGCTGGGTTCCTTCTCTGAACTTTTAGGACACCCCCAGTGTCCCACTTCTTCTTCCGATGTTCTGAAATATGGTATGCTGACGGTGCTTTTTCCATCAGATTCCAAGTCCCGGTGCTTATTCTCCAAAAAATATAAAACATGCAAAATAAGATAAAATAACATAAGAGATGCATCATAACATGAAATATATCGACGAATAACTGAAAATTATGATATAAATAGTGATGCAAAATGGACGTATCAACTCCCCCCAAGCTTAGACCTTGCTTGTCCCCAAGCGATACTGAACTCAGAAAACATGACCACATGTTTATGGAGTGAAGAATCGATAAACAAATACGGACAAGAAGCATCACATCTATCTATGCACCAATCACTATAGACAGTAAATTCCTCTTATATAACCTAGCTTGAAACGAGTAATGGAGTCACAAACAAAGATGCAAATGAGAGAATCAAAATTGGTAATGGCAAACTTCATTCTTGGTCAGAGAACATTTAATGATATCCTGCTTATCTTAGGTGAAGTCTTTATAATAAGGCTCATCTTTTAGAGCTTAACATGTTTAATTATAACAATTCTTTTACACTGATTCATAGCTTTTCAAAGTAATGTTCATTCAGATAATAAAGCTGGAGCTAAACAAAGAAGGATAGAAAACATGATTGAATAAATCAACATATATATGGTGAGATCACAACAACTCAAATGCTTGCTGGAGACAAAGAGAAATGGGTTTATTGAATCAACATGAAAGTAAAAGAAAGGCCCTTCGCAGAGGGAAGCATGGATCACTCATGTGCTAGAGCTTTTATTTTATTAAAAGAGGTATTGAAAACATTTTTAAGATAGGTGTATGCTTATGTCAACGAATGGAAAATAGACAATACAATACGTCACAAGCCAACTAGACTTCATAAGAGCGGCTCCCATATGAGGGACTCAACTGGTGTAGAAGGTCATCCCTCATTCTCTTTTGTTTACACGATTATGCTTTGACTGATAAATCAGGGACAAAATTAGTAAAGAGAATTTGTGTATTAGTTTTGGGGCTGGGCACCCCGCTGCCAGCTCTTCTAGCATTTGGATAAGTGGATGAAGCCACTATTCCAGGTGTTTGAGTCCAATCAACAAGTGAGATAAATATTCTCCATTTACGTCCTGGTGAGCTAAAACATGGGTACAAAACAAGAATTTTTTTAAAAGTTTTAAAGGTAGCACATGAGCAATTTACTTGGAGTGGCAGTTAAATACCACATGTAGATAGGTATAGTGTACACAATGGCAAGGTTTTGGGGCTCAAGGTTTTGGGTGCACGAGAAGCATTCCCTCTCAGTACAGGGTTTTTGGCTAGCAAGGTCGGGTAGCAAGCATAAGAGTTGAGGGAAAACAAACATATATACATATGATGAAACCAATCATGCAATCTCCATTGAAAGCCCAAGCGATCTTAACTTGTGAATACTGAGTTTACGAGCTAATAGGAAAATTTGTTTTTCTTATACTAGCATCTCAAATTATTATTTCTGCTGACGCAAGCTAAGTTTTCCAAAACCAACTAGATTAACTTGATAATCTCTAGAGTGATACCAAATACTAATAACAAGCTCAACCATATGACAGAAATTGAAAACTAAAATGATATGTGCAGAAAGTAAATGATGAAACTTCTCATTAATATTTCAAAACCGGAAAATCACACCAATGGATACAACGATAACCAACTAAGGAGAGATACTTCCATACTGCAAACATCCTATATGATACCCTCTCTACTCATGATATGACTCTACTGAAAAAGAAAAAAAGATGAAAGATAGTGACGTGATACCGCGGCACTCCCCCCAAGCTTGGAACAAGCCGAGAGGATGCCAAACCCAATGACGAATCAATTCTTCAGTGGTGGTGGTGAGTCCTTATCAATGAGCTTATCAATTGATTTCTTCAGATCTTAAATCGCGAACATAAGCTTATGCATCACCTCCGTATTGCGGTCAGTACAGTTTGCATGCCTGTCGGACTATGAATCCCAACCACCAAGATTTCCCCCACTCTTCCTTAGGTTGAGAGCTTCCTTCATCTGCACTGTTAGAACGATTGATATCCCACATAGAGGGCAAATCCCTCTGGGGCACCTTTTTGTACTGATAATCATGAATTAATGAGTGGAAGTGGTTCTTAATGCCCGCAGCTGGCGTTCTCGATGCCAAGGAGTGACGTGGAACCTTCCCTCCGGTGCTCATCCGCGCACCTCTCTTGAGCTTCAAGGGGTTAGCCACCACTCTGATGCTTGCGAAGGTGGCGCATGGACGCACTCGCGAGGTTTCTTCTACATCTTCTTCAGCTCCACTCTCGATCTCCTCCTCCTCCTCCAGGTCTTGGGCATCATCTTACTTCGGCTCCTTCCCTTTGTTGTCGCTGGCGGAGACCATGATGCTTCTAAAACCGAAAACAGATCCTGGCAGAAACAGCTCGAAACAGAAACACGACGAGAAAACGATATACGGACCTCGTTGGATCCGGGGGATTATATAGCAAAAAGTTTCATAACAAAAGAAAAGTCCAGGTCAAAAAAAAGTCGGAGAGAGGCTCCGGGGCGCCCACACCATGGGCTAGCGTGGCGAGGGGTGGGCCCGCGCCACCCTATGGTGTGGAGCCTCCGGGCTCCGTCTCCGTCTCCGCCTCGTTTCCGGCTCATAATTTTTCATATTTTCCAAAAACAGTAAAAATAAAAGTTGGAAGATGTTTCGCTAACGTTTTCTTACCAAAACTAATACCTATTCGAAAACCGACTCTGCAGTTTCTGAAATATGCTTCTTAATAAACTCCTCCTGGATCATGGCTTGAATACAATCAAGATTTTCATTATAAGGATCTCCGGAGATATAATGCTTGAGTCTTTGGCCATTCACCACTTGTGAAGTGTTGTCTTCAAGGGAAACAATTTTAATTTCCCCTGAACGATATACTTCTTCGATAACAAAAGGTCCTTCCCATCTCGAGAGTAATTTTCCCGCAAAAAAAATCTGAGACGAGACCTATACAATAGCACTTTCTTACCAACATGAAATTCTCTTTTAATAATTCTATTATCATGCCATCTTTTAACTTTCTCTTTAAAGAGCTTAGCATTTTCATATGCTTCACTCCTCCATTCATCTAAAGAACTTAAGTAAAGCAACCTTTTCTCACCAGCAAGTTTAAAATCTATATTTAGGTCTTTCACTGCCTGATAAGCTTTGTGTTCTAATTCTAGGGGCAAGTGACAAGATTTTCCATAAACCATTTTACAAGAAGACATGCCCATGGGATTTTCATAATGAGTTCTATAAGCCCACAAAGCATCATTTAATTTCTTAGCCCAATTTTTCCTAGATTTGTTAACAGTCTTTTGCAAGATAGATTTGATTTCTCTATTTTATAATTCTACTTGCCCAGTAGTTTGAGGATGATAGGGTGAACCAATTCTATGATTAACATCATATTTATCAAGGGTTTTTGTAAAACCACCATGAATAAAATGAGAACCCCCATCAGTCATAAGATATCTAGGCACACCAAACCTAGGGAAAATAATGTCTTTAAGCATATTTAACGAGGTTTCACCATCAGCACTTTTAGTAGGTATAGCTTCTACCCATTTAGTAACATAATCAACAGCAACAAGAATATGAGTGTAGCCTTGTGAAGGAGGGAAAGGACCCATAAAGTCAAAACCCCAACAATCAAACGGATCAATAACAAGAGAATAATTCATAGGTATTTCATTACGTCTAGAAATATTTCCACCCCTTTGACATTGATCACAAGATAAAATAAATTTTCTAGCATCTTTAAAGATAGTAGGCCAATCAAAACCTGATTGTAGAACCTTATGTGCCGTTCTATCTGTAGCGTGATGTCCTCCATAAGCACTACTATGACATTTCCTCAATATCTCTCGTTGTTCATTTTCAGGAACATTTCTTCTCATAATACCATCAACACCTTCTTTATATAAGTGTGGGTCATCCCAAAAATAATGCTTCAAATCATAGAAGAATTTTCTTCTTTGCTGAGCTGTAAAGGTAGGAGGCAAATACTTGGAAACAATAAAGTTAGCATAATCAGCATACCATGGACTCTCTTGAGAGCTCACTTTTATTGCAGCTAACCGTTCATTATAAAAACTATCGTTGACAGGAAGAGGATCATCAGGAATATTTTCTAATCTAGACAAATTATCAGCAACGGGATTTCCAGCACCCTTCCTATCCACAATATGTAAATCAAATTCTTGTAAAAGAAGCACCCATCTAATAAGCCTAGGCTTAGTGTCTTTCTTTTCCATTAGGTACTTAATAGCAGCATGATCAGTATGAATAGTAACTTTAGAATCAACAATATACTGCCTAAATTTATCACAAGCAAAAACTACAGCTAGGAAATCTTTGTCAGTGGTAGCATAATTCTTTTGATAAGCATCAAGAGTTTTACTAGCATAATGAATAACATTTAACTTCTTGTCTATCCGCTATCCAAGAACATCACCTACACCATAATCACTAGCTTCACAGATAATTTGAAACGGTAAATTCCAATCAGGTGGTTGAAAAATAGGGGCAGATATGAAAGCCTTCTTTAAAATTTCAAAAGCTTCTCTACAATCTTCATAAAAAACAAAAGGTACATCCTTTTGAAGAATATTAATAAGAGGCTTTGATATTTTAGAGAAATCTTTAATAAATCTTCTATAGAAACCAGCATGACTAAGAATAATACGAATACCTTTGACATCCCTGGGACAGGGTATTTTCTCAATAGCTTCAACTTTGCTCTATCAACTTCAATAACTCTTTCAGAGATTTTATGTCCAAGAACAATTCCTTCATTAACAATAAAATGCAATTTCTCCCAGTTAAGAATGTAGATGCCCCAAACCGGAAGGTCCAGAACCCCTCATATGCATACATTCACGATCCCAAGAAATTCAGTCGTGAACAACATACGAAGTGGTACACAGATACATTATCCATTACATGAATAACAACAGTCTTACAAGCCAATGGTCACATGACCAAGTCTTTACTAACTGCCACGCAGGGCAGGCAAAGTCTCACAACTCACACACAGAGGAAAGTAAACACACGTAGGTAGCCCATGTCACGCCGTCACCGACAGGCTGCTGACCGGGAGCCGGGCCTAGTTCGCATAATCGTCAGAATAGTGACCCTCCTCGTACTCCTCCTCCGGTGGTATCTCCTCAAAGTCTGGCCAAGTAAATAGCCAGGGGCGAAACCAATATGAGTACTTTTGAATGTACTCAACAAGTCATCCTTCATACACTTACAAAATGCATCATGCTTATATGGTGGATAGGTAGGCTATAATTAGGGCACACTACCTATGGTGTACATCTAAGATGACATCATAATTGCATTTATTTTATCTATATCTTCGTTGAAGAAGATACTTCAGAAGAAAATAATATAAGTTTTCTTTCTCCTGTAGATATCGCATGTACAAGAGGTTTTATAAACTTGTTTTATAAAAGAAAGTTTTCTTTGCAAAACTTCCTGGAACAACATGTCCAGATCCTTCACCGGTACCTCTCTGGTACGAGTCTTTGTTCAAAAACACATTTTGAAAACTTGACACAATACTAGCTACATGGCCTTTCAACTGACCATATCCGAGGGCTCGGCTATTCTGAATAGTTTTACTCTGCAGAGGGGTACACATTCCACTAGATCCAAATGTCTGTCATGAACCACCCATGGATCGACACAGCGATATGCAAGCATCAGAAGAATGATCCTAACTGTCCACTCTGACACAAGCTAGTATATGGCTATCCCTTCCATTAGGTTTATTCCCCCTGGCACCATGTCGCACATCGCCAAACAGGGGGCCCAATTGTCGCATCCAGAAGGAAAATAAATCCCACACTGTGTATGTCCCGTTTCTCCCTCCTGGCGACACTTCGGTTCAGAGTATCATCGTCTCTATATCTTTTTGGGATAGAACACACACTAACAAGTTCAAGTATCTAGATAGGCCCCGTACCCATGTTGGGGGTAGAGTGGCAGTACTTCTTGGTTGTCCAGCGAAGACTAGGTTATGTGCCTTTTGTAAACATTTTAAAAACAACTCTTTAGCTCCCCCGGTTGTCGCACCCGGACTTCTAGGGGATACTCATCGGTCCGAACTGAATAGTAGATGCTTGGATTATGGGGCTTATCTGCTCCCGCATCCTCTTACGAGTAGGCCAACACTTATGTGCGACAACCAAACTCTACTATTCACCGTCGATGTAAACTATCCCATAGAAATCAGGACACTCCCATTGACGTACTTCAAACCATTCACACATGGTAAGTCAACGGCATTGAACAAATGATAACACAACAGATCTCTACGACACAAAAGATTGAAATAAGTTGCAAATGGCTCTCATTAGAGCAGAGATAGCAAATACAATCATTCAGAGGACACATGTCCCAACAATACATCATTACATCATAGCGGAAGCATTCAACATGTCTGAGTACAGACAAGAACCAAATAGGCCTAAGAGGCCGGAAACGAAAAGACGGAGCCCATCCACAAAGTCTCGGATCCTGCCCGGGTCCGCTATCTACTCGTCAGCAGTCTCGTCAAACTCCACGTAGTAGCCGTCACTTGGATCCTCGTAAGCGTAGTCTGCGGAAACCACAGCCCCAAAGGGGTCAGTACAACAACGTACTGGCAACCAAGACTCACAGTTCACCAAAGTGTAACCCGTCAACACCAAGTACAGATGCCTTGGGTTCAACGGAAGATAGGGGTGTGAAAGATGCGGCAACTGGCTGCGCTAACCAACTACAGAAAACTATAACTTCCAGCTAACAGAAAGGAGATAAGATAGCGTAAAGTAACCAACTGTTGTTTAACACCAAAAAAACCCATCCTGGATCTCGCCCTCTTATCCAAAGAAGCAATCCGAGGATAACTCACACAGTTGGATTAATGAATAATGGATCAAGTTTGTTGTGTCAATAAGTCTATTACTAGTCAATTCATCAATAGTTAGGTGTAAGTTGTTCTGAGTACTTGTTAGCCAGTATTTTCACCAAGTCAACCATAACCGCGGAAAACACGGCTTCTCGAGAAGATTTATCCTTGCAGGGTTGCACCAATTTGGCCGTACACGCAAGAATAACCCGCCAGATGGGATGCCTCCCACCAAGCGGGGCACTCTACACAACTCAACTCTTCTTCGCATCAAGCCCAAAGCACCTTGGGCGCACGGCTAATCGAGCCCAGAAGAAAATGGACCCTCATAGCACTCTAAGAACGTGTCCCCCTATATGCCGACTACAAAAGTTCCACCCTGCGCTGGGCTCGCAAAAACATGCATGCGGCAAATGGAAAACACGAACTAAATGAGGCGATTTGGACGAGATGCGAATCGAATCTAATTGAGGGGGGCGCCCATACTCGCTTCCCACATGCGGTTAGTGCGCTCATCATGGATCAGTAGACAAGACCCTTTTCCTATTAGGGTCGACACTAGCAGGCTTTAAAACCACACAGGGCCTCCTGCCGGTGCCTTAACAGCATATTATTAATAACAGGTTGATTGATTAACATCGAGCTCCCAGAATATAATAGAAGTATAGTAACTGAAAGTAACGGGTAACAGACTCGAGCAAAACAACCTGAGCATGCTAGTAAGACACTGGCTCAAACAATGGGGTTGTAAGAGGGGAGATGAGGCAATATCAGGGTTAAGGGATTCATGTGATAGGTTCGTAACAGAAACAACTACCACTAAGGCTAGCAGAAAAGAACAACGGAAAGTATCGGTAACCAATGTTGAAAGGAACACAGTGGTTCATGTGAGTGATAACTTGCCTGCAAACCCAGTAGCCGGGTACTGAGCTAGATCCTCAGAAGGGGTGTCGTAAAGATCGTCGGTATCAACGTCGTCGTCTATCCGAGAAGAAGCAAAACAAACAATGCAGAACGATAGACAATCAATATCATGGCATAGTGCACAATCATGGGATGATGCATGTCAAGTTAATGCTTGCATCAAAATAAACTAGCTAACATGATAACACAATTTAAATGGACCCATATGCAATGGGACTGCATATGGCAAGGGTCCATGAATTAAGTGGAAACAAATGATCTACAAGTTATTATCATGTGAAAGTTTGATTAGCATGATGCATGCATGATGATAACAACAAAATAACAACAATAGATGCAAGTGGAAAAGAATTCAACAAGTTTGGAAAATATTTATTAAGTTTGGAAAGTTTGGGTTACTTAAAGATATCACACAAGCAATTGTTGTTTTCATCAAATTAAAGTGTTCCGAACAATTAACAAAATTCATATTTGAAAAGAACACAAAATTTTAGTTGGATTACATGTTTCAATTATTGAAAAAGGCATTAGGATGAATTTATTATGACTTAAACAATATTAGACAAGTTTTAAATGAATTTAAAACAAGTTTGAATATTATTTGAATTTTATTTATTCAAAACATAAATTCAAATTCACATTTGAAAAGTTCATACTTTTCTAGTTTGAAAACATATTTGGCATGTTCAAAAATAATTTATTTTGAGCAAGTTATGATTTTATCAAATTTAAATGAATTAAACAAGGATTAAATTATTTAGGCAATTTAAATTATTCAAACCATGAAACAAAATTTATATTTGAAAAGGTTAGTTGAAATAGCATGGAAAACATATTTTATTTGCATTTATTGGATTAAGAATGAATTAGTTATTGATTTTATCAAATTGCAATTGAATTATTTGAATTCAAATTTGAATTGCATTTGGAAATTTCAAAACAGGAAACAAATGATACCAATGGGTAGAGAATTAAATTTAGAGTAGTGTGCATATTTTACTTTCATTATTTGAGTTCATAAAATAAAAGTTATAAGGTTTTTAAAACCAGGGACCAATCTGCTAAACAAAAAGGACTTGGATTGGATTACAGAAAATGTTTTAAACTTTTTATACGCACATAAACGTACCCTAGGCACTGCCAGGGGGGCCCAGGGTATCGCTGTGCTCACGTGGCTACTGTGTGGCTGACAGGGGGCCCTCCCTGTCAGCACTTGGGAGAAAAAAAGGTGGGGATTTTTTTCCGTGCGAGGCCAGGGGCTCGAACCCTGCACCTCTCGCTCGTGTGCGCGCTTACTGAACCAGTGCGCTGTTCGCGTTTCTTGTCAGTTAACAGAGATGCAGTAAGGATATCGTTCAGATCCAAGTGTTAACTGAAACTAGCTGACGCGCGCACACGACTGCACTTCGTCAGAGATGCGATCGCCGGCGGTCAGCCGTGGGGCCGTGCTGCGCCGTGGATGGAAGCGATACGTGCAAGGAAACGTTGCGGGTGTGTGCGCGATGCGGAAGAAGAGGGAGATGGGAAAGCACGGTGGCCTCACCGTCGTTGTCGCGGAAGCAGAGGCTCGGGGTGGCGCGGCCGGCGGCGATGTTGATGATGGCGGCGGTGATTCCGGGGTTCACCGAGCGCGTGCAAGTGTCCAACAGAGAGAGGAGGTGACGGTGGTTTGTTTCCTGGGTTTAGGTAGGGTGGAGGAGCGTCATGGCGGAGACGGTGGACGGAGATTCAGACGGCGGGCTTCTCCGGTGAGGTGGCAGAAGGGGAACGCGACGAGGAGAGGGAAGAATGGCGGCGCGAGCTCGGGGAGCGAGGGAGACTAGGGTTAGGCGGCACCAGGGGGTCTAGGGGGGTTCTTATAGGGGCCACGGGGCTCTCCTGGCCGTCGGGGGCGCCGTACGGCGACGTGGCACGGCGGAGATGCGCGCCGTACTGCGGGACGACGATGTCGGCTAATCGAAGGGGTACGCGGGCCAGTTGCGGTGAGGTAAGTTGCGGGCTGGGCCGGGTAGCTGCTATCTGCCGCGCGCGTTTTCTTTTTCTTTTTTTTTGCTTTTCTGTTGTTTTTTTGTAGCAATAGAAATTGGAAGGAATAGATGCTTTGGGGTTTGCCAAAAATTACAGAAAAAATTGGGTGGCCTATTTAGTGTGTTAGCAAACATTTGGTCATTTTTATGGTTCAAAAATTTCAACATAACAATGCTGTTTGTAAGTGGGTTTAGTTTTGAAGTGTTTATTAATTATTTGATTAATCTTGAAACCACCAATTTAATAAGGTGAACAAATAACTTTAATTGGAAACAAAATAGTGTATTTTGTTTTGGGTAATTTCATAATTTGAAAAATGGTGCTGTTTGAATGTTTTTGATAGGAATTTGAATAATTTGTTAATTAATGAATTAATATTGAAAACTATGTTTTATTTAGGGTGACCCCTATTGATTAACATAGAACAAATGTGATTATAAATTGTTTGGTACTTTTTAACTTTCAAATTAGGTGCTGTTGATGATTGCTTGAATTTGAAACCAAGTTGGAAAAATAATTAATTGGAATAGAAAAGCACCAGTTTATTAGTTGATCCAAATGGAATAAAATGAACACAATTTGGTTGTTTTTATTTGAGATTTCTAATTAAAAGGTTGTAATAGAGCAAGTATGAAATAATGTTTGGAAATAAGTTGAATTTCAAATGTGAAAACAATTAAGAACAGATGCAAAACAATTAATAAATAATGCAAACAAATAATTAAACATGATGACATGATGCAATACTTTAATTAAACAGGAAATCAAACATTCTAAGGGATATTTTCATACTTGGGATGTTACAAAACGCCCCCCCTTGAAGGAATCGCGCCCCGAGATTCCTTACTGAGAAGTGAAAAGGTCCGGATACTTCATTCGAAGATCCTCTTCGGTCTCCCACGTTGCCTCTTTATCGGAATGATGCGACCACTGCACTTTCAAGAACTTGGTGCTCTTGTTGCGAGTCTTACGCTTGGTCTCTTCGAGAATACGAACAGGGTGCTCCTCATAAGATAGATCATCTTGCAGTTCAATGGAATCATGATCAACTGCATGATCTGGATCTTTGAAACACTTCTTGAGCTGTGACACATGGAACACATCGTGCACCTTGGATAGATTTTCTGGAAGTTCAAGACGATAGGCATTTTCTGCCCGCCTTGAGAGAATGTTGAAAGGACCAATGTATCTTGGTGCTAGCTTTCCTTTCACACCAAAACGATGAGTGCCTCTGAGGGGAGTTACACGGAGATATGCCTTGTCACCAGGTGCATAGATCATATCCCTGTGCTTGCTGTCATAGTAGCTCTTCTGACGAGACTGAGCAATCTTGAGAATGTCACGAATGATACGAACTTTCTCTTCGGCTTCCTTAACAATGTCAGGGCCTAAGAGTGAACGTTCACCAGCTCCAGACCAATTGATTGGACTCCTGCATCTGCGGCCATACAATGCCTCAAATGGTGCCATGCCTAGGCTTGCCTGGAAGCTGTTGTTGTAGGAGAATTCAGCATATGGAAGGCAATCCTCCCATTTCATGCCAAAGGAGAGACCACATGCTCTGAGCATATCCTCGAGAATCTGATTGACTCTTTCGACTTGCCCCTGAGACTGAGGGTGATACGCTGTGCTGAACAGAAGTTTAGTGCCCAATGCTTCTTGAAAACTCTTCCAGAAATGTGAAGTGAAGATACTTCCATGGTCTGAGCTTATTTTCAATGGAACACCATGAAGAGGAACGATCCTTGCTGTGTAGAGCTCTGCTAACTGGCTAGCTGAGATAGTTTCCTTCACAGCAAAGAAGTGAGCTACTTTAGTGAGACGATCAATAACAACGAAGATTGCATCGTTGCCCTTCTTGGACTTTGGAAACCCAGTAACGAAGTCCATTTCAATCATGTTCCACTTCCACTCAGGAATTTTCAGAGGTTGGAGAAGACCGGCTGTTTTCTGATGAACTGCTTTAACACGTTGACAAACGTCGCATTCAGAAACGTATTGAGCAATTTCACGTTCATGCCAGACCACCAATACAGAGTCTTAAGATCCTGGTACATCTTTGTACTTCCAGGGTGGATGGAGAGAGGAGTTTCATGAGCCTCCTTGAGAATAACATCTTTGAGACTTTGAATCTGAGGAACTGCAATGCGTCCTTCGAAGAACACAGTTCCCTTGTCATCAATTGAGAAGGACTTGAATTTATCATTGCCTTCTTTGATGTGCTCTACAATCTTCTTGATTTCAGCATCACGAAGTTGTTCAGAACGAATCTTGTCCTCGAGAGTTGGACTGGCTGTCAAGCTAGCAAGATATCCTTGAGGAACAAGACCAAGGTTCAGCTTCTGGAATTCTTCATGAAGTGGAGGTTGGCTTTCCATGATCATGAGATTATTGCAATAGGACTTGCGACTGAGAGCATCGGCCATAACATTAGCCTTGCCTGGAGTGTAAGAAATGGTGAGATCAAAGTCTTTAATCTTTTCAATCCATCTCCTTTGCCTGAGGTTTAGATCCGGTTGAGTGAAGATGTATTTCAGACTCTTATGATCGGAGAAGATTTCAGTTTTGTTACCCAACAAGTATTGTCTCCATTTCTTGAGGGCAAACACAACTGCTGCAAGTTCTAGGTCATGAGTGGGATAGTTTTTCTCATGTGCATTCAACTGACGTGAAGCATAAGCCACAACTTGAAGTTCTTGCATAAGAACTGCACCTAGACCTTGGAGAGATGCATCGCATAATATCTGGAAAGGTTTGGTAGTATCTGGGCCAACCAGAACTGGGGTGGAAGTGAGTTTAGTCTTCAAGAGATTGAAACTCTCATCACATTGTGGAGACCAAACGAACTTCTTGTCCTTCTTTGTGAGATCAGTGAGAGGTTTGGCAATCTTGGAAAAGTTTTGGACGAAACGACGACAATAACTAGCCAAGCCAAGAAAACTTCTGACTTGCTTCACCGTCTTAGGGGGTTTCCAATCAACAATTGCCTTAACCTTTTCTGGGTCAATGGCTATGCCTTTGGCAGAGATGATATGACCAAGGTAAGCAACTTCTGGAATCCAGAATTCACATTCGGAAAACTTGGCATATAGACGATGCTCGCGAAGTTTCATGAGAGTGAGACGAAGGTGTTCTCCATGCTCTTCCTCGGATTTTGAGTAGACCAGAATGTCATCGAGATATACCACAACGAACTTGTCGAGGTATTCATGGAAGACAGAATTCATGAGTCTTGAGAACGTCGCCGGTGCATTAGTGAGACCAAAGGACATGTCGGTGTATTCATATAGACCGTACCGAGTGGTGAAAGCTGTCTTAGGAATATCTTCCTTTCTGATCTTTATTTGATGGTAACCCATCCTCAAGTCCAACTTTGAGAATATTGAGGCTCCAGCAAGTTGATCAAAAAGATCATCGATACGAGGAATTGGATACTTGTTTTTGATGGTTTTCTCGTTGAGAGGACGATAGTCAACCACGAGTCTTTTTGTTTGGTCCTTCTTGGCAACAAACAGAGTTGGGCAACCCCAAGCGGAGGAACTAGGTTGAATGTAACCTTTCTCCATGTACATATCGATTTTCTCCTTTAACAATTTCAGTTCAGGAGGAGCTATCTTGTATGGATGCTTAGAGATTGGAGCAGTACCTGGCTCAAGCTCGATCACGAACTCAACTGCTCTGTCCGGAGGCATCCCTGGCAACTCTTCTGGAAAGACGTCAGGGAATTCACAAACCACCGGTACATTCTCAATTGCAGGAAGAGGTTTTGCATCGAGATTGAACAGCTGAGCAGAACTTGTTTCATATGGAGAATAGACTATCTGGCCAGCCGGATGGAACAGAGTTATTGACTTCTTAGCACAGTCAATTGTAGCTTTATTGGCCTTCAACCAATCCATGCCCAGAATGACATCAATGTCAGAATTTCCCAGTAACATGAGTGAAGCAAGGAATATGCGGCCTCCAATTAGGATCTTATTGTCCATACTTATCTTGGAAGTTAACATTTGCGGTCCCGGAGAGTGAACAGTGATTTGATTGCTTAGTGGAACTAGAACTAGGTTGTATGCTTTTGCAAAGATCTTCGACACAAAAGAATGCGATGCTCCAGTATCAAACAACACTTTAGCTGGAAAAGAGTTTACGGGTAATATACCGAGAACGACGTCAGCAGCTTCCTCAGCTTTGTCGGCCTTGATATGATTCACCCTCGCGGTCCTCCCGACAGGCCTGTTGTTGGAGTTGAAGGCTTTAGCCGGAGGAGCACGAACCATTGCCTGGTTGGTGTTGGGGCGAGGAGGTGGAGGTAGCTGCCTCTGAGTTCACTTATCAGCGTAGTGTCCAGTTTCCTTGCACTTGTAGCAAGTGACGACACGAGGAGTGCCTGGCCTTGGCTGCCCCATTGGAACCCTCTGACCATGCATCTGAGATGGGTTGGGTGGGCGGGGAGCAAAGCCTGGAGAAGCTTGGGCATATGGAGCCCGAGTGACAGCAGCATTTGGCACCCAGATGCGGCGCTTCTGCGGAGGGGTGGTCATGTCGGAGGAGGAACCACCCTCACGCGAGTGCTTACGAGAATCCTCGTACGCCTTGCGCCCATTTTCCTCATTGAGCGCGGTGTTCACGAGCTCCTCGAAGTCCTTGCACTTGACATTTGTGAGAGCGTACTTCAGTTCCGGGTTAAAACCTCGGCGGAACCTTGCCATCTTCTTGGCCTCAGTGGACACTTCGTCACCAGCGTATCGAGCGAGGCGATTGAACTCAGTCTGATAGCTGATAACGTCCAGCTTGCCCTGCTTGAAAGAGCAGAACTCTTCACGCATCCTTTCCATGAGACCATCTGGGATGTGGTGCTTCAGGAAGGCTTCCTTGAAACAGCCCCAGGTGATAGGATAGCCAGCTCTCATGGTCTGGTAGTTCTCCCACCAAGAAGCTGCCTGACCTTTCAGCAGGTAGGTGGCATACTTGACCTTATCTTCCTCAGCAACATGTGCGATCTCCAGAGTCCTGGCTATGTCACGGATCCAGTCATCAGCATCCAGGGGCTCGCGTGTTGCCACGAAAGCTTTTGGGCCCAGGCTGAGGAACTCCTTGATGTTGACTCGTGGAGCATTCTGGTTGTTGTGCTGGTTAGCCTGGAACTGGGCCATCTGCGCCACGACCTGAGTCATCTGAGTCAACAGCTCCGTGATCGGAGGTGGCTCAGGCGGGGAGTTCCTGGTTGGAGGCATCCTGAACAGAAATGCATTTTAGCACAACAATAGAAAAGGATAGACTTGGTAACCGAAAGATAGATTATTCCGACGCATGAATAGATAACCAACAGGTACATCATCACATGTTCAAATACATCAGAATATCCAACACACCATAAATGGTTCGAATGCCAAAGGATAACTAAACATAGCTAGGAACGGATACATCGGTACTCCAATGCTCATCACGCAGGACGGCGGCGAGTAGTACGACAAGAGATACGGTGAGGAGGAATCCCACGGAAGTAAGTAGATCGACGATCCACGTAGAGCGGGACTGCTCTGAGAGCGACTCTCGGGGTGGTGAAGTAGAAAGCATCCTCTCCCTGTGCTCCAAAGCGAGGAATCCCAGTGTAACCAGCACCGAGGTGGAGTAGTGGACCTCTGATCGGCTCGTAACCTCCAGCATCTGGCAGAGGAAGACCAGCTGGCTGAGCGAAACGCGCAAAGCGCTCGTCTCCAACGAAGTCTGTGGTGTAAGTCGCCAGACGCGTCAAAGCAAGGTAGAGCTGCTCCCTGACTGAAGCCAACTCCTGAGACAGTGTGGAAGCAACTGCGTCACTGTGCCTCACAAACTGAGCAGTGGTGTGCAGCCTGGAGCTATCATCCTTGTAGGTATCCAGGTTGCCGTGGAGAGTGAAGTGAACTCCCGCCGACGTAATGTAACCACGGGGAATGTGACGGTAGATGGAATCATCAAACCCCCAGTAGTCAGCACGAAGGACGGTGAGACTCACGTACGCTGCCTGCTGCACAGCCATGTCCACTGTGGAACCTACTGCCTCGTAGCGGTGGACTATGCTCCTGCCATCATCTGACAGAATGTAGACGATAGCTCGGTAGTAGGTCTGGTCAAACTCTCGCTGCTGCTCGTAGACCTGGTACTCTGGTGCCCAATAGAACCCCAAATAGGTGACCATGTCCCTCAGCATCTCCGGATAACCGGCGGTGCTCTCACAACGAGTCATCCGAACCACCTGCGGGTAGAAGCTGAGATCCATCTGCAGATGATTTGGGAGGTTTTGATTAGACGCCGGTAGAAGAATTGAAGTGGAAAACAACAACAAGATTTCAACGGACGAAAGGTTCTTTAAAAGAACAGGATATCGAAGCAACATCGGGAAAACGAGACCAAAACTCCTGAGGTACTACGGAGAACCCAAAACACGTGAAATCCTAACTTGAAAGTTTAGGTGAGAACAGAAAACAACGTTGCACTTCCTTACCAGAAAAGGGTGGGTGGGTGGGGAAAGAAGAAAAATGGCAGAATTCCTACTCTCACGTTTCATTTTTCCTATATAGCTACAAAATAGTTTCTAGACTCAACTGCGACCAGTAAAAGGGATCCTACAGGCAGACAGGCTCTGATACCATTTGTCGCACCCGGACTTATAGGGATACTCATCGGGCCGAACTGAATAGTAGATGCTTGGATTACGGGGCTTATCTGCTCCCGCATCCTCTTACGAGTAGGCCAGCACTTATGTGCGACAACCAAACTCTACTATTCACCGTCGATGTAAACTATCCCATAGAAATCAGGACACTTCCATTGACGTACTTCAAACCATTCACACATGGTACGTCAACGGCGTTGAACAAATGATAACACAACAGATCTCTACGACACAAAAGATTGAAATAAGTTGCAAATGGCTCTCATTAGAGCAGAGATAGCAAATACAATCATTCAGAGGACACATGTCCCAACAATACATCATTACATCATAGCGGAAGCATTCAACATGTCTGAGTACAGACAAGAACCAAATAGGCCTAAGAGGCCGAAAACGAAAAGACGGAGCCCATCCACGAAGTCTCGGATCCTGCCCGGGTCCGCTATCTACTCGTCAGCAGTCTCGTCAAACTCCACGTAGTAGCCGTCCCCTGGATCCTCGTAAGCGTAGTCTGCGGAAACCACAGCCCCAAAGGGGTCAGTACAACAACGTACTGGCAAGCAAGACTCACAGTTCACCAAAGTGTAACCCGTCAACACCAAGTACAGATGCCTTGGGTTCAACGGAAGATAGGGGGTGTGAAAGATGCGGCAACTGGCTGCGCTAACCAACTACAGAAAACTATAACTTCCAGCTAACAGAAAGGAGATAAGATAGCGTAAAGTAACCAACTGTTGTTTAACATCAAACAAACCCATCCTGGATCTCGCCCCTTATCCAAAGAAGCAATCTGAGGATAACTCACACAGTTGGATTAATGAATAATGGATCAAGTTTGTTGTGTCAATAAGTCTATTACTAGTCAATTCATCAATAGTTAGGTGTGTAAGTTGTTCTGAGTACTTGTTAGCCAGTACTTTCACCAAGTCAACCATAACCGCGGAAAACACGGCTTCTTGAGAAGATTTATCCCTGCAGGGTTGCACCAATTTGGCCGTACACGCAAGAATAACCCGCCAGATGGGATGCCTCCCACCAAGCGGGGCACTCTACACAACTCAACTCTTCTTCGCATCAAGCCCAAAGCACCTTGGGCACACGGCTAATCGAGCCCAGAAGAAAATGGACCCTCATAGCACTCTAAGAACGTGTCCCCCTATATGCCGACTACAAAAGTTCCACCCTGCACTGGGCTCGCAAAAACATGCATGCGGCAAATGGAAAACACGAACTAAATGAGGCGATTTGGACGAGATGCGAATCGAATCAAATTGAGGGGGGCGCCCATACTCGCTTCCCACATGCGGTTAGTGCGCTCATCATGGATCAGTAGACAAGACCCTTTTCCTATTAGGGTCGACACTAGCAGGCTTCAAAACCACACAGGGCCTCCTGCCGGTGCCTTAACAACATATTATTAATAACAGGTTGATTGATTAACATCGAGCTCCCAGAATATAATAGAAGTATAGTAACTGAAAGTAACGGGTAACCGACTCGAGCAAAACAACCTGAGCATGCTAGTAAGACACTGGCTCAAACAATGGGGTTGTAGGAGGGGAGATGAGGCAATATCAGGGTTAAGGGATTCATGTGATAGGTTCGTAACAGAAACAACTACCACTAAGGCTAGCAGAAAAGAACAACGGAAAGTATCGGTAACCAATGTTGAAAGGAACACAGTGGTTCATGTGAGTGATAACTTGCCTGCAAACCCAGTAGCCGGGTACTGAGCTAGATCCTCAGAAGGGGTGTCGTAAAGATCGTCGGTATCAACGTCGTCGTCTATCCGAGAAGAAGCAAAACAAACAATTCAGAAAGATAGACAATCAATATCATGGCATAGTGCACAATCATGGGATGATGCATGTCAAGTTAATGGTTGCATCAAAATAAACTAGCTAACATGATAACACAATTTAAATGGACCCATATGCAATGGGATTGCATATGGCAAGGGTCCATGAATTAAGTGGAAACAAATGATCTACAAGTTATTATCATGTGAAAGTTTGATTAGCATGATGCATGCATGATGATAACAACAAAATAACAACAATAGATGCAAGTGGAAAAGAATTCAACAAGTTTGTAAAATATTTATTAAGTTTGGAAAGTTTGGGTTACTTAAAGATATCACACAAGCAATTGTTGTTTTCATCGATTAAAGTGTTCCGAACAATTAACAAAATTCATATTTGAAAAGAACACAAAATTTTAGTTGGATTACATGTTTCAATTATTGAAAAAGGCATTAGGATGAATTTATTATGACTTAAACAATATTAGACAAGTTTTAAATGAATTTAAAACAAGTTTGAATATTATTTGAATTTTATTTATTCAAAACATAAATTCAAATTCACATTTGAAAAGTTCATACTTTTCTAGTTTGAAAACATATTTGGCATGTTCAAAAATAATTTATTTTGAGCAAGTTATGATTTTATCAAATTTAAATGAATTAAACAAGGATTAAATTATTTAGGCAATTTAAATTATTCAAACCATGAAACAAAATTTATATTTGAAAAGGTTAGTTGAAATAGCATGGAAAACATATTTTATTTGCATTTATTGGATTAAGAATGAATTAGTTATTGATTTTATCAAATTGCAATTGAATTATTTGAATTCAAATTTGAATTGCATTTGGAAATTTCAAAACAGGAAACAAATGATACCAATGGGTAGAGAATTAAATTTAGAGTAGTGTGCATATTTTACTTTCATTATTTGAGTTTATAAAATAAAAGTTATAAGGTTTTTAAAACCAGGGACCAATCTGCTAAACAAAAAGGACTTGGATTGGATTACAGAAAATGTTTTAAACTTTTTATACGCACAGAAACGTACCCTAGGCACTGCCAGGGGGGCCCAGGGTATCGCTGTGCTCACGTGGCTACTGTGTGGCTGACAGGGGGCCCTCCCTGTCAGCACTTGGGAGAAAAAAAGGTGGGGATTTTTTTCCGTGCGAGGCCAGGGGCTCGAACCCTGCACCTCTCGCTCGTGTGCGCGCTTACTGAACCAGTGCGCTGTTCACGTTTCTTGTCAGTTAATAGAGATGCAGTAAGGATATCGTTCAGATCCAAGTGTTAACTTAAACTAGCTGACGCGCGCACACGACTGCACTTCGTCAGAGATGCGATCGCCGGCGGTGAGCCGTGGGGCCGTGCTGCGCCGTGGATGGAAGCGATACGTGCAAGGAAACGTTGCGGGTGTGTGCGCGATGCGAAAGAAGAGGGAGATGGGAAAGCACGGTGGCCTCACCGTCGTTGTTGCAGAAGCAGAGGCTCGGGGTGGCGCGGCCGGCGGCGATGTCGATGATGGCGGCGGTGATTCCGGGGTTCACCGAGCGCGTGCGAGTGTCCAACAGAGAGAGGAGGTGACGGTGGTTTGTTTCCTGGGTTTAGGTAGGGTGGAGGAGCGTCATGGCGGAGACGGTGGACGGAGATTCAGACGGCGGGCTTCTCCGGTGAGGTGGCAGAAGGGGAACACGACGAGGAGAGGGAAGAATGGCGGCGCGAGCTCGGGGAGCGAGAGAGACTAGGGTTAGGCGGCGCCAGGGGGTCTAGGGGGGTACTTATAGGGGCCACGGGGCTCTCCTGGCCGTCGGGGGCTCCGTACAGCGACGTGGCACGGCGGAGATGCGCGCCGTACTGCGGGACGACGATGTCGGCTAATCGAAGGGGTACGCGGGCCAGTTGCGGTGAGGTAAGTTGCGGGCTGGGCCGGGTAGCTGCTATCTGCCGCGCGCCTTTTCTTTTTCTTTTTTTTTTGCTTTTCTGTTGTTTTTTTGTAGCAATAGAAATTGGAAGGAATAGATGCTTTGGGGTTTGCCAAAAATTACAGAAAAATTTGGGTGGCCTATTTAGTGTGTTAGCAAACATTTGGTCATTTTTATGGTTCAAAAATTTCAACATAACAGTGCTGTTTGTAAGTGGGTTTAGTTTTGAAGTGTTTATTAATTATTTGATTAATCTTGAAACCACCAATTTAATAAGGTGAACAAATAACTTTAATTGGAAACAAAATAGTGTATTTTGTTTTGGGTAATTTCATAATTTGAAAAATGGTGCTGTTTGAATGTTTTTGATAGGAATTTGAATAATTTGTTAATTAATGAATTAATATTGAAAACTATGTTTTATTTAGGGTGACCCCTATTGATTAACATAGAACAAATGTGATTATAAATTGTTTGGTACTTTTATAACTTTCAAATTAGGTGCTGTTGATGATTGCTTGAATTTGAAACCAAGTTGGAAAAATAATTAATTGGAATAGAAAAGCACCAGTTTATTAGTTGATCCAAATGGAATAAAATGAACACAATTTGGTTGTTTTTATTTGAGATTTCTAATTAAAAGGTTGTAACAGAGCAAGTATGAAATAATGTTTGGAAATAAGTTGAATTTCAAATGTGAAAACAATTAAGAATAGATGCAAAACAATTAATAAACAATGCAAACAAATAATTAAACATGATGACATGATGTAATACTTTAATTAAACAGGAAATCAAACATTCTAAGGGATATTTTCATACTTGGGATGTTACACCGGTGAACAAGGTCCCGCCTTTCCACCGTGGACTTTTCATAGAACAATTTTGTTTGCAAAAGCACATTTTAAAATTGTCCACTTAGGGACTCAAGATTATTGTCTTAGGCGGTATTTATATACCTTATGGTGGCTAAGGGATTGGTAACACCAAGTTGACTAATGGCAAGGTGATAATATACTATATATTATTAATAATAATATTCACTCAATAAAATAGTTTTTGATAATCAAGTTTTTGAAAACTTCAGAAGTAGATGTTGCATGATAGATAATGATAAGTAGGAATAACATAAAGCTTTAAGGATGGATTTCCTTGGAGGAGTGGAGTTTCCTGTTCGTGAAAACAGCAAGAGTGATAGTAGTAGCCTCCGACACCAACTATCTCTCCTTCGGGTTCTATCGCCGTAAAATAAAAATAATAACACTGAATCAAAACCATGCCAATTAAACAATGACACTCAATTATACATACAACAAGCAATGCACACACATAAATAACACACAAGTTCACAAAACAACCTATACAAGCATACACTCCAAAAAGAATAAAATTCATTATTATTACTACACTACCATGGTTGAGATAAATCATTCTCAACCAAATGAGATGGAACCAGTGGGTGTCCCACTAAGTTCTCCATGTCATTTTAGAGGTATTTAGCCTCTGGTTCAACTTGTGGAAAAACAAAATATTCTAAGTAAAAATACTACAAGATATTCTAGTGAAAACAATACTACTAGTAATAAATATTAAATCTACACATGCATCCCTAAATAAGAAAATGTATCCTTACACAGATGAAAACAATTAATAACTTGGACAAAATCTAGCTAAGCATTTCCATTCACAAGATTAAATAGAAATAAACTAGATATTACTTCTATGCTCATACTAGTTTCGAACAAATCCTAAACATGAATAAACTTTCTAACATGGTAGATCTATGAGAAAAAAACATGATAACACCCAACACAACATATAAACATGCTAGAAAACATAATAACAATAGTAAGCAATTATTTACAAATCAAATCTACACATTTTATTTCTAACAGAAAAGTACAAAAACTTAGATCTATTGCCAAAATAAATCTAGAGCTCTAAAAATCACACAAAGCTAGGATATCATAGATCTGTCCAATATCTAACAGATCCAATAGGATTCACATCAAAAAGTGTTGTAAAATAAATCTTAAAAATCACAGAACATGCTACTAGACTTTTACCAAAGTGGATGCCATTTCCAAATGGTATCTCACCTTGATGTGAGGTCAAGTTCTACTGGTAGATCTAGTCAAGGGCTACTCCAGTAATTTTAGTTTGCACATTTTGAGCAATCCAATCAAAAGTTATTTTATTGTTTCCCTAACAGACAGTGCTCAGTTCATCATTTTTCATTCGTTCATACAAGGTTCAAATCCAGTTCTGCAAGTTGAATCCGTTCAAAATTTCGTTCATCCACCTCAGGTAATTTTTGTTCATTTTATTTTTGAGCTTAACAATTTTTAACACGATTAAAGCAAACTAGCATATTCAGTTCATTTTTAAAAAGGAAAAAGAAAAACGTCCGCGGGCTGAGCAACGCACGGGCGCGCGACCCACTAGCGCTCTGTGGCCCGCCTCGCTTCCACGTCGCGCGAAGAGCGCGTACCGTTTCGCGGTTCAAACGTGGCAATTGATCTCTAGATCAACAGCGCACAGCCATCGTCTCCTTCTCTCTCTCTCTCTCTCTCTCTCTTTTTCTCTCCCGACAGAAACGCGCGCGGCCGGCGGCGAGCTAGGAAGCAATAGCTCACCTAGGGGGGTTGCAGACCGGTGGCGAGGGGTCGATGAAGTCGCAGGGGCTCGGGGCTATGCAGGAGCGCTGAGATCGTGGCTCGGGGTAGCTCCAATCAGTGGCGCGGTGTAGGTGTCCCGCGGCGGCTCCGACGAGTTCTCCGGTGCTCCTGCAAATGAGGAACAGCGGGAAGGCATCTGGCTCGATCCACGAGGGTGGGGGTTCGTTTGAGAGTGTCAGGGAGGGCTGGGATGGCCTCTGGCGTGCGCAACCCACCTCGACTGTCCGCGGAGGCCGCGGTGCTCCTCCGGCGATCTAGGCTAGCTGGTGGCTTCTCGAGCTCATGGCTGGGTCTGGGGTGAGTGAGTGAGTGTGTGTGCGTGTGGTAGCGAGGGCCGTAGCCTTGCCATGGCTTTATAGGGGTGGGGCAGCCGTGTGCACGCTCGGGTGGCCACGGGCGTCAGTGAGACGCGCCCGTGCGCGTCCTGGCGTGCCCATGCCGTGCACTTGCCCTTTGGACGTGGCCAGGGGCGCGACTAAGGCTGGTCAATAGCCACTAGGACGAAGGAACGGAAGAAAATCGACAGGGTGGCATTGTGGCACGCGACAGGGGCGAGCCTGTCAGGCCGTGCCCCTACTGCCCCCTCCCGTTTCACCCTCTGAACCTCACCCTCTCTCTCCCTCTATGGTCAAACTTGTTTGGTGACTAAGGAATGGAAATGATGGGCGCTGACTAGGCTTCTAGAAGGTTCAAACTGTGCAGCATTTGGATCATCCAGTAAAAAGTTATAAGCATTTGAATTTTGTGCAAACTCACTGTTTCTGCAGAAATATTCAGTTTCAGTTTTCACACTTAGAAATTTTCTAAGTGTTGGTTTAACAGAGTGGATTAGCCAATTTTTTTAGTTGTTTGCATGAACTAAATTATATTCAAAATTTGTTTTCCAAGTATGGTTGTATTAAGCAACATTTGTACTTTCATAAAAAGCAAAATAAAACAAATTTGAAGTTCAAATGCTCAATGAAAACAAGATGGAAAATAGCTTGTTTGTGTTTTTCTCTGTTTTCTAGAATACACAAAATCTGCCTTATTTTCTTAACCCAAAAACATCAAGCAATTGATTGTTTCTGTAATTTAAATTTTCAAACCAAGTTAATCATTTTGTAGTCCATATAGTAGAGATCACATCCATGCCAAGAAAACACACAATGTGACCCTCTAGCATATAGATAGCAATTGTGAAAAACACCTAGTTGGCTTATTTTTCAGAAATGGTTTTCAATAGAAATCCCTAAGGAAAACATGGGATTAATCTTATGCTAAAATGTTTTCTTGATTTTAATCAAACCAATTATTAATTATAAGTTGATTACAACATTGACACATGAATTTTCATGAACAACTTTGGAAACACCAGGTGGAAAACAATCTAGAAATATTCAGAAAACATCACAAAACAAAGTGAATGATTTTTGAATCAAATTGCTTGCATTGCATAGATAGCCATGGTTCAATATATAATGTTGGATTACACAAGTGCATTAAAAAGTTTTTGTTGGCTCACAAAAATGGTCTCCCTCATGTGTTACAAGTGTCCCAAATCTGGGGTGTGACAGATCTTCCCCCCTTAAAAGGATCTCACCCCGAGATTCGTGGGTTTAGTCTTTAAGGAAACCAGGGAACTCCTTCCTGATATAATCTTCATGCTCCCAGGTTGCTTCCTCCTCTGAATGATTCGTCCACTGAATCTTAAGGAACTTGAAAGCATTTCTCCTGGTAGCACGAACATTTTTCTCAAGTACATGCAGGGGTCGATCACGGTAGGTAAAATCATCATTGATGTCAATGGTCTTGAAGTCAATGTAGTGGTAAGTGAGATTCTTCTCAGGTACATGAAGACACTTCTGGAGCAATGACATGTAAAAAACATCGTGAAAGGCTGACAACTCTTTAGGTAGCTCCAGCTGATAAGATACCTCTCCACGACAGGCTAGGATCTAAAACGGGCCAATATATCGGGGTGCAAGCTTTCCTTTGACATGAAAACGCTGCATCCCTTTGAGCGGTGTAACACGAAGATACACGAAATCTCCAATAGTGAAGGAGACATCGCAGCGCTTAATGTCCGCGTAACTCTTCTGGCGTGATTGTGCGGCTTTAAGAAGGTCACGGATTAAAAGCACTTGTTCCTCTGCAGCTTTCAGAGTATCAAATCCAAAGATTTGACTGTCTCCTGTCTGAGTCCAGTTCAGAGGTGTGCGGCATTTTCTTCCATACAGTGCTTCAAAAGGTTCCATCTGCAGACTTGACTGATAGTTGTTATTGTAGGAAAACTCTGCAAACGGCATGCAGTCTTCCCACTTAACTCCATAGGACAAAACACATGCACGAAGCATGTCCTCCAAAATCTGGTTCACACGATCTGTCTGTCCATCAGTCTGCGGATCGTAGGCTGTGCTAAAGGCTAGCTTGGTTCCCAAGGCTTCGTGTAACTTCTTCCAGAATCGAGAGGTGAACTGTGATCCTCGATCCGACACAATCCTGCTGGGAACTCCGTGTAGACTGACTATCCGAGAAATATAGAGATCAACAAGCTGGTCTCCACGATATGTGGTCTTGACAGGTATAAAGTGTGCAACTTTGGTGAGCCTGTCAACGACTACCCATATCGAATCATTTCCTCGACTGGACCGTGGCAGTCCAGTAATGAAGTCCATCCCAACTTTGTCCCATTTCCAAACAGGTACTTGCAACAGCTGTAACAAACCAGCGGGGCGCTGATGTCCAGCCTTCACTTGCTGACAAATATGGCACTTGGCTATAAACGAGGCAATATCTCGCTTCGTTCCGTGTCACCAAAACTTCTCCTTCAAATCTTGATACATCTTAGTTCCTCTAGGGTGAATAGAGTATAAAGTGTCATGAGCCTCCGTCATGATTGTTTGCTTCAACTCAGATTCAACCGGAACACAAATGCGTCCTTCATACCATAAGACTCCATCAGAATCAATGGTACAACCGACAACTTCTTCCTTCTCCATGCGGGTTTTAGTTCCCTCAATACTCTTCTGGCCCTTCGGAGCTTTTTTGATTTGATCAACTAGAGTTGGTTTAACATCAATGGCTTCCAACATGCTATAGCTATCCACCTCGATACCAAGCTGGTCAAGTTCTTTCCACAACTTCGGTTGCCTGATCTGAATCATAGAATTCAGAGAGACCGACTCTCGACTAAGAGCGTCCGCAACAACATTCGCCTTTCCAGAGTGATAGTGGATACTAAGATCATAGTCCTTGATGAGCTCTATCCAACGGCGTTGCCTCATATTGAGTTCACGCTGTGTGAAGACATACTTCAAACTCTTATGATCTGTATAGTTTTCACACCTCTTCCCAATAAGGAAATGTCGCCATGCTTTGAGAGCATGTGTAACAGCAGCAAGCTCTAAGTCATGAGTAGGATAATTCAACTCATGTGGTATCAATTGTCGTGAGATAAACGAGATGAACTTTCCTTCTTGCATGAGAACACTTCCAAGACCAAGCTTAGAAGCATCACAATACACATCGAAACTCTTGGAGACATCCGGCATAATAAGTACCAGGGCCGTCACCAGTCGATTATTCAACTCTTGAAAACTCTCAGCACATTTGTCCGTCCAAATGAACTTGCTATCTTTCTTGAGCAACTGAGTGAGTGGTCTGGCTATACTGGAAAATCCTTGAACAAATTTGCGATAATATTCGGCTAATCCCAGAAAAGATCTGACTTCAGTCTGATTAGTCGGGGCAGCCCGATTAGCGACAGACTGAACTAGGGCAGGGTCAACAGAGATTCCACCTACGGATACTACATGTCCAAGAAATCCAACTTCTTTCAACCAGAATTGGCACTTAATAAACTTAGCATACAGTTGATGCTGTCGAAGTGTTCCGAGAACAATTCTCAGATGTTCTTCGTGATCTTCCTCACTATTGGAGTAAATAAGAATGTCGTCAATAAAAACCACGATAAACTTGTCCAGGCATTCCATGAAAACCTTATTCATAAGATTCATGAAGTAGGAGGGGGCATTGGTTAGACCAAAAGACATCATAGTGTACTCATACAACCCGTAACGTGTGGTGAAAGCGGTCTTTGGAATATCGGTCTGACGAACCTTCAACTAATGATAACCAGTACGAAGATCGATCTTTGAGAAAATTCTTGCCCCATTTATCTGGTCAAACAGGCCTTGAATTTTGGGCAGAGGGTATTTGTTCTTGATGGTAACGTCATTCAACATACGATAATCCACACATAGACGTGAGGAACCGTCCCGCTTGTCCATAAAAATGACAGGTGATCCCCATGGTGATGCACTAGGGCGAATTAGACCTTTTCTCAACATGTCATCCAGCTGCTTCTTCAACTCATCTAGCTCCTTTGGGTTCATCCGGTAAGGTTTCTGTGCTATGGGTTCAGTGCCGGGTATCAACTCAATAACAAACTCGATATCCCGATCAGGCGGCATACCGGGTAACTCCTCAAGAAACACATCCGGGTATTCACATACTACCAGAACTTCCTCAAGTGCAGGTGTGGCCATACCAGTGTGGAAGTGAGTCTCTGACTTTGACTTGGTTGTGGCGAAAACAACTTTCTCTCCTTTGCCAGATGTCATCGAAATGGACTTCTCGGTGCAATCAATAATCGCGTTATACTTTGCCATCCAATTCATGCCCAGTACTTCCTCTATCCCTTTGGATCCCTTTGGATCCCAGTACTATCAGGTCGACATGAAAAGTTTTCCCTTGTATTTCCACAGGTACCTCATTGCAAACAAGGTTGGCTTGGGTACTAGATCCAGGTATTTGTACTAACATTGGGTTGTGCATACGTGTAGGTTTCATACCACTCTTTTCAGCAAATGGCTTTGTAACAAAGGAATGCGATGCACCCGAATCAAATAATACTTCAGCAGGTACAGAGTTGACAAGGAACGTACCCATCACCATCTCAGGCGTGTCCTGTACTTCTTCAGCAATGACATGATTCAGGTAGCCTCTCATCCCACTGGGCTTCTTGTGCACTGGTCCTTGAGTCATCTTGGTTGCATTGTTATGAGCTGGTGGAGTGGTCTTTCTTGGGCACTCCCGAGCAAAATTCCCCTCCTTCCCGCAAACAAAGCATCCTCCACTGGGTTTCGGGTTCTGGTTTGGCTTGGCAGCATGGTTGGGCTTGTGTCCATTCCCATTTCCATTTCCACTGCCTCCAGGCTTGGGTGCATAAGGTGCACAGTTGTTGTTATTGTGGTGGTTGTGGTGATTGCTGTGGTTGTTGTGGCCATGGTGGTGGTTGTTGTTGTGGTTGTGGCTGTTATGGTGGTTTCTTGGTGCAAAAGTAGGCGCCCTGTGTGGTTGTGGCCTGATATAGGGTGTGAGGCGGTTTCTGGGTGCACTAGGTCCGCCTTGGAACTGCATCTTTCTCTTCGTGTTTTCGAAGACATTCTGTCTCTTGTGCTCCATCATCATCGCGGCATCCGCGAGTGACTCCAGATCCGCAAATGGAATTACCACAAGGGTACACTACAACTCATCGTGCATCCCATTCAAGAATCTCTCATTCTTCTTGGCTTCTGTGTTAGCTTCATCAGGTGCATACCGGGCTAGCAGAGTAAACTCTTCCCAGTACTTTGACACAGACATTCCTCCCTGCCTCTGTTTCAGGAACTTGTCCTTCATGATGTTCATAACCCCCTGAGGGATGTGATACTTGCGGAACCAGGCAGAGAAGTCCTCCCAAGTGAACACGTGATCAGGGACGACAGTGTCACCGGCAGTCTCCCACCAAGTCCTCGCTGGTCCGACAAGGAAATGGGTG
The DNA here is from genome assembly GCA_028641055.1 of Alopecurus myosuroides. Classification (NCBI taxonomy): domain Eukaryota; kingdom Viridiplantae; phylum Streptophyta; class Magnoliopsida; order Poales; family Poaceae; genus Alopecurus; species Alopecurus myosuroides. The sequence goes on from CM054058.1 coordinate 193,513,032, forward strand.
GAAAAGAATACCTTGTCATTCTCATCCACTCCTGCCACTTTCAGATTGTTGGCGATGGTGCGAAGCCAATCGCCAGCGTCAAGTGGTTCCACGATCTTGGTGAAAAACGGAGGATTGGTCTGCTGAAACACCTTCAGCTTCGAGCGCCCGCCATTACCGTTGTCATCGCCATTGTTGTTATTGTTGTTGGCGCTGGCAGCGGCCAACTGCTGCAGGGCAGCAATTGTGGCAGCACTCTCGGCTCTAGTGGCCTGGCGATCCTCCATCATGAGTGCCAACAATGCCTCCACCGACGGCGGGGGTGGTGGTGGTTCCCGACGCGGCGGCATGCTGTTTATTGAGACATGTGTACGGCTATGCAGCAAGACTTATTGTTTTTAGAACGCTAAAAAAAAATTAGCAACTAAAAAGAGTGTTTAAAATCCAAAAGAAAATGATAAGTGATTTAATTAGGGTAATGATTTGTTTTAAGGTTTGAGACAAATTTCCAAACACAGATATAATACAGACAAACATCGTACTAATAGCATCGAGTCATACATAGCACAACACACCAACATACATCTACCACAACTACGCTCCTCAGAGCTACATCGGGGGGATTCTACTTATAGGGTCGGCGTACATCTCACTGGCACAACTCCACAACTAAGAGGCACTACGACTAGTCCTAAGTGCTGTCGACATTGAAGAGGAGCTCCTCTGGGTCCTCCTGCTCAATTGAGTCATCGTCCTCCTGTCCGCCCTGCTCGCTCATATCCATACCCTCAGCATCTGACATGACGTCTTCGTCAACAAGGAGATCCTCGTTCTCCCTTCGGAGCTCGGTGTTCTCCTCCTCTAACTCCTCGAGTGTGGAGTCTCGAGTGGCCAAGTCCTCTCTAGCAGTCTTCAGGCGCTCACGCAGAATCACAGTCGCCTCCTGAAGTGATCCCACCTTGGTGGTGAGACGGGTACGGGCCAAACGAGTGGTCCGCAGTTGACTCGCCAAGGCTCGGGAGCGCGCAGTAGCTGTCTCGAGGTCGAGCAACGTCTTACCCAGATGGGTACAGAGGAGACGGCACTCTGCAACAGTGGTGTGCTGCAGGATGCTCATATCATCGAGACGATGCTGAGTGCAATAAAGTAGAACCTCCATGTCATCCATGTGCACACCGATACCCGCGAAGTCCTAAGACATGACAACATGTGTACCGGTCTCGTCCCTCCTCCCGAGGAACGCGAAGCTAGACTCTAAGAACTGGTAGTCCCTCAAGTGTGCCAGGCGCGCAATGGCCTCCTGGATCACTCTCACGACGCCCTTCTGCCAGGAGCGCTGAAACGTGGCGAAGACGAAGGTCTCCGCTGAAGGAGTGGTAAGAGGAGGGAGTATGGTGAACTACACAAACCACTCTCCCTCAATGGGAGTCCCGTTGATCATCCCTCCCCGCAGCTCGGGAACGGGATGGTCAAGAAGCTCGGTCATCGCTACGAGCCTCCGCTCGAAGCGAAACAGGAAGTCCCTACCAAGTCCCAACTCGCACGCCTCAGTGAAAACAACGTCCATCTACACAAAATTTTAAGTGAGATTTAGTTAGTCCCAAGTGTGCAAAATTTTAGAGTCGAACATGATATAACTTAATGAAGTCCATCCTAACTAAGGGCTCCTAGGGTCAGGATAGCTCTGATACCAACTTTGTAGAGGCCCCAAATCGGAAGGTCCAGAACCCCTTATATGCATACATTCACGATCCCAAAAATTCAGTCGTGAACAACATACGAAGTGGTACAGAGATACATTATCCATTACACGAATAACAACAGTCTTACAAGCCAATGGTCACATGACCAAGTCTTTATTAACTGCCACGCACGGCAGGCAAAGTCTCACAACTCACACACATCGGAAAGTAAACACACGTAGGTAGCCCATGTCACGCCATCACCGACATGCTGCTGACCGGGAGCCGTGTCTAGTTCGCATAATCGTCAGAATAGTAACCCTCCTTGTACTCCTCCTCCGGTGGTATCTCCTCAAAGTCTAAGTAAATAGCCAGGGGCGAAACCAATATGAGTACTTTTGAATGTACTCAGCAAGTCATCCTTCATACACTTACAAAATGCATCGTGCTTATATGGTGGATAGGTAGGCTATAATTAGGGCTCACTACCTATGGTGTACATCTAAGATGACATCATAGTTGCATTCATTTTATCCGTATCTTCGTTGAAGAAGATACTTCAGAAGAAAATAATATAAGTTTTCTTTCTCTTGTAGATATCGCATGTACAAGAGGTTTTATAAACTTGTTTTATAAAAGAAAGTTTTCTTTGCAAAACTTCTTGGAAGAGCATGTCCAGATCCTTCATCGGTACCTCTCAGGTACGAGTCTTTGTTCAAAAACACATTTTGAAAACTTGACACAATACTAGCTACATGGCCTTTCAACTTCCCATATCCGAGGGCTCAGCTATTCTGAATAGTTTTACTCTGCAGAAGGGTACACATTCCACTAGATCCAAACGTCTGCCATGAACCACCCATGGATCGACACATCAATATGTAAGCATCACAAGACTGATCCTAACTGTCCACTCTGACACAAGCTAGTATATGGCTATCCCTTCAATTAGGGTTATTCCCCCTGGCACCATGTCGCACATCGCCAAACAGGGGAGCCAATTGTCGCATCCGGAGGGAAAATTAATCCCACACTGTGTATGTCCCGTTTCTCCCTCCTGGCGACACTTCGGTTCAGAGTATCATCCTCTCTATAGCTTTTTGGGATAAAACACACACTAACAAGTTCAAGTATCTAGATAGGCACCGTACTCATGTTGGGGTAGAGTGGCAGTACTTCTTGGTTGTCCATCGAAGACTAGGTTATGTGACTTTTTAAAACATTTTTAAAACAACTCTTTAGCTCCCCCGGTGAACAAGGTCCCGCCTTTCCACCGTGGACTTTTCATAGAACCATTTTGTTTGCAAAAGCACATTTTAAAAGTGTCCACTTAGGGACTCAAGATTATTATCTTAGGCGGTATTTATATACCTTATGGTGGCAAAGGGCTTGGTAACACCAAGTTGACTAATGGCAAGGTGATAATATATTATATATTATTAATAATAATATTCACTCAATAAAATAGTTTTTGATAATCAAGTTTTTGAAAACTTCAGAAGTAGATGTTGCATGATAGATAATGATAAGTAGGAATAACAACAAGCTTTAAGAATGGCTTGCCTTGGAGGAGTGGAGTTTCCTGTTCGTGAAAACAGCAAGAGTGATAGTAGTAGCCTCCGACACCAACTATCTCTTCTTCGGGTTCTATCGCCGTAAAATAAAAATAATAACACTCAATCACAACCATACCAAGCAAACAATGACACTCAATTATACATACAACAAGAAATGCACACACATAAATAACACACAATTTCACAAAACAACCTATACAAGCATGCAGTCCAAAAAGAATAATATTCATTATTATTACTACACTACCATGGTTGAGATAAATCATTCTCAACCAAATGAGATGGAACCAGTGGGTGTCCCACTAAGTTCTCCATGTCATTTAATAGGTATTTAGACTCTGGTCCAACTTGTGGAAAAACAAAATATTCTAAGTAAAAATACTACAAGATATTCTAGTGAGAACAATACTACTAGTAATAAATATTAAATCTACACATGCATCCCTGAAGAAGAAAATGTATCCTTACAGAGATGAAAACAAGTAATAAACGGTACCAAAATGGTACTGGATCCATGTGAAAACACTCATAATAACTTGGACAAAATCTAGCTAAGCATTTCCATTCACAAGATTAAATAGAAATAACTTAGATATTACTTCTATGCTCATACTAGTTTCAAACAAATCCCAAACATGCATAGACTTTCTAACATGGTAGATCTGTGAGAAAACAACATGATAACACTCAACACAACATCTAAACATGCTATAAAAAATAATAACACTAGCAAGCAATTATTTACAAATCAAATCTACACATTTTATTTCTAACAGAAAAGTACAAAAACTTAGATCTATCCAATATATAACATATCCAATTGGATTCACATCAAGAAGTGTTGTTAAATAAATCCTAAAAATCACAGATAATGCTACTGGACTTTTACCAAAGTCGATGCCATTTCCAAATGGTAGCTCACCTTGATGTGAGGTCAAGTTCTACTGGTAGATCTAGTCAAGGGATACTCCAGGAATTTTAGTTTGCACATTTTGAACATTCCAATCAAAAGTTATTTCATTTTTTCCTTAACAGACAGTGCCCAGTTCATCATTTTTCATTCGTTCATACAAGGTTCAAATCCAGTTCTGCAAGTTGCATCCGTTCAAGATTTCGTTCATCCACCTCAGGTTGTTTTTGTTCATTTTATTTTTGAGTTTAACAATTTTTAACACGATTAAAGCAAACTAGCAGATTCAGTTCATTTTTTAAAAGGAAAAAGAAAAACGTACGCGGGCTTAGCAACGCACGGGCGCGCGGCCCACTAGCGCTCTGCGGCCCGCCTCGCTTCCACGGTGCGCAAAGAGCGCATACCATTTCGCGGTTCAAACATGGCCGTTGATCTCTAGATCAACGGCGCAGGGCCATCCTCTCCTTTTCTCTCTCTTTTTCTCTCCCGACGGAAATGTGCGTGGCCCGCGGCGAGCTAGGAAGCAATAGCTCACCTAGGGGGGTTGCAGAACGTTGGAGAGGGGTCGATGAAGTCACAGGGGCTCAGGGCTGTGCAGGGGCGCTGAGATCGTGGCTTGGGGTAGCTCCAATCAGCGGCGCGGTGCAGGTGTCCGGCGGCGGCTCCGACGAATTCTCCGGTGCTCCTGTAAACGAGGAACAACGGGAAGGCATGAGGCTCGATCCATGGAGGGTGGGGGTTCCTTTGAGAGTGACAGGGAGGGATGGGATGGCCCCTGGCGTGCGCAACCCACCTCGACTGTCCACGGTGGCCGCGGTGCTCCTCCGGCAATCTAGGCTAGCTGGTGGCTTCTCGAGCTCATGGCTGGGTCTGGGGTGAGTGAGTGAGTGTGTGTGCGTGTCGTAGCGAGGGTCGTAGCCTTGCCATGGCTTTATAGGGGAGGGGCGGCCGTGTGCACGCTCGGGTGTCCACGGGCGTCAGTGAGACACGCACGTGCGCGTCCTGGCGTGCCCATGCCGTGCGCTTGCCCCTTGGGCGTGGCCAGGGGCGCGACTAAGGCTGGTCAATGGCCACTAGGGTGAAGGAACGGAAGAAAATCGACGGGGTGGCACTATGGCACGCGACAGCGGCGAGCCTGTCAGGCCGTGCCCATACTGCCCCTCCCGTTTCACCCTCTGAACCTCACCCTCTCTCTCCCTCTGTGGTCAAACTTGCTTGGTGACTAAGGGAAGGAAATGATGGGTGCTGACTAGGCTTCTAGAAGGTCCAAACCGTGCAGCATTTGGATCATCCAGTAAAAAGTTATAAGCATTTGAATTTTGTGCAAACTCACTGTTTCTTCAGAAATATTCAGTTTCAGTTTTCAGCTTAGAAATTTTTTAAGTGTTGGTTTAACAGAGTGGATTAGCCAAATGGTTTAGTTGTTTTCATGAACTAAATTATATTCAAAATTTGTTTTCCAAGTATGGTTGTATTAAGAAACATTTGTACTTTCATAAACAGCAAAATAAAACAAATTTGAAGTTCAAATGCTCAATGAAAACAAGATGGAAAAATAGCTTGTTTGTGTTTTTCTCTGTTTTCTAGAAAACACAAAATCCGCGTTATTTTCTTAACCCAAAAACATCAAGCAATTGATTGTTTCTTTAATTTAAATTTTCAAACCAAGTTAATCATTTTGTAGTCCATATAGTAGAGATCACATCCATGCCAAGAAAACACACAATGTGACCCTCTAGCATATAGATAACAGGTGTGAAAACACCTAGTTAGCTTATTTTTTAGAAATGGTTTTCAATAGAAATCTTCAAGGAAAACATGGGATTAATCTTATGCTAAAATGTTTTCTTGATTTTAATCAAACCAATTAATAATTATAAGTTGATTAAGACATTGCCACATGAATTTTCATGAACAAATTTGGAAACACCAGGTGGAAAACAATCCAGAAATATTCAGAAAACATCAGAAAACAAAGTGAATGATTTTTGAATCAAATTTGCTTGCACTGAATAGATAGCCATGGTTCAATACATAATGTTGGATTACACAAGGGTATTAAAAAGTTTTTGTTGGCTCACAAAAATGGTCTCCCTCATGTGTTACAAGTGTCCCAAACCTGGGGTGTGACAAAGAACAAGATTAGTCTCCTCAGATCTCTGCAAAACTTTATCAAGATTCTGCAAACAATTATCAAAAGAAATTCCATAGACGGAGAAATCATCCATGAAAAATTCCACAATGTCTTCACAAAAATCATGAAAGATAGCAGACATGCATCTTTGAAAAGTAGAAGTAGCATTACATAAACCAAAAGGCATACGTCTATAAGCATAGGTTCCATAAGGACAACTAAAAATTGTTTTCTCTTGATCAAGCTTTTTAACAGCAATTTGAGGGAACCCAGAATAACCATCAAGAAATAAGAAATGAGTTTTCTTAGACAACCTTTCTAACATCTGATCAATAAAAGGTAAAGGATAATGATCTTTATTAGTGACTTTGTTAACCTTCCTAAAATCAATGCACATCCTATAGCCAACTACTACTCTTTGAGGAATAAGTTCATTATTTTCATTTGGCACAATAGTCATCCCTCCTTTCTTAGGGACACAATGCACATGACTAACCCATCTACTATCAGCAATAGGATAAATAATGCCAACATCAAGGAGTTTCAATACCTCATTTCTTACCACATCCTTCATTTTAGATTTAAACGGTGTTGATGTTCAACAACTGGCTTAGCATAAGGGTTCAATATTAATAGCATGCTGACATATAGTAGGATAAATCCCCTTCAAATCATCGAGAGTATAACCAATAACACCTCTATGTTTCTTCAATATCCCCAATAATCTCTCCTCTTATTTCTCAGAAAGTAGAGAACTAATCATAACAAGATATAATTTCTTATCATCAATATGAGCATATTTAAGATTATCACGCAAAGGCTTTAAATCAAAAACAGGATCCTCCTTGGGTGGTAATGTGGTACCCAACTCTTCCACATGTAAATTATGTTTCAACATTGCTGGCTGATGTAGGAAAATCTCATCAATTTCATTCATTTCTTCCATAAAGACATCACTTTCGTGGTCTTCCATGTATTGCTGCAAAGGATTGTTAGGAGAAAGAGCAATAGCACCTAATTGTTCAACTTTATAATTCTCATTAGGTAATTCAGCTTCATAAGGAGTTTTAGCAAATTTGGAGAAATTAAATTCATAATACTCTCCATAAAACTTTGTAAGGATTTTCTCCTTTTTACAATCTATAACAGCACCACAAGTGTTTAAGAAAGGTCTACCGAATATAATAGGAAAAGTATCACTAGCAGAAGTGCCTAGTACTAGAAAATCAGCAGGATATTTAGTTTTACCACATAAGTGTTGGGAATATGCCCTAGAGGCAATCATGTATGATGTGATTCCCAATGTATTCATAAAGTTATTAAGTCGTCCTTGTCTTGAACGTTTGATATATGTCATTGAATATGTGATTCGATTGTGGAACTATATATTCATGTTGTTCATACTAGATTGTCCTTGGTCATTAAGGTTGTGCTGGACACACACCCTAGGCTAATGTGAGTGTTGGCTGATGACACGGTTCCACTTGTCATGGGCATGGTGATGCCATTCCAACGTTCACAGACTTGGCTAAAGAGTTTAGCAAGTCAGACTGACCCATATTGAGATGCAATGAGAAAGTCGTCATTTGCATGTCTCAATCAATGTAATCCTTAGACCTGAGGTTGTCGCACAATCCGAGTTGTGGATCACTGACTTAGGTTCTGTCAAACGTTGTTCTGTGACAAGGCAGTTATAGAATGTAACACCTGGGGTGTTACCCTAATAGAGAGTTGTTTGTTTTCTTTTTTGCTTGCATCATATGCATCACATTGCATTGCACCATGTTTGCATCACAACTGAAAAATTCAAAACAATTTAAACTTTCACCCCTTGCTCAAAATTTCCAATTTCAAACTTGCAAACTAAACCACTCATTTGTTTTTCAATAGTTTGAAATTGTTTTAATCAAATTGCCTGTTAATAAAATTTTCTTTTTGTTAAAAACCCTAATGGCAAATTAAATTTCAAATCATTTTCAATCATAATGGGCATGATCCAATTGTGGTTCAAACACTAAAATTTTGCAAACAATTAAAAATTCAATAAATGTTTTCTTAATTGTGGAGTTCATTGAATAAAAATTGTTTGAAAAATCAACTCCTTATGATTACTAATGGAAATTCAAATCCCAATTTAAAAAGTCCAATTAATAATTCAAAGTTTAAACAACAATGCTAACATTTGCTTTTAATTATTGTTTGCAACTTAATAAAATTATTTATCAATTAAATACCCCAAACTCTATTTGGAAAATTCAACTAAAAACATTAAACCAAATTAAAACTTTCAAACTTGTGAAACATAATGCTAACCCTTTTCTCTTACTTTCTGTTTTGAAAAAAGTAATAAAAATATTTAGTAACATAGACCCCCCAAATTCCATTCCTTTTCCTCTTTCATTCTTTACAAAAAAATTCAACTAATAGGGAAAAAATAAAAGCAAAGGAGAGGGAACCAGCCCAACCCCATCTCCTTTTTCTTTCCTCAGCCCACTTCTTTTTCTCCCCCAAGCCCATTCTTTCTTCCAGCCCGTTACCTCTTTCTGTCGTCTACCCCTCTCTGTCGTCAGCACGGTACGACAGCACCTCCACCCTCTGATCGATCCCTCCTCCACCCGATGCTTGCCGTACCAAGCTCCATGCCCCGATAAAACCTACACCCCTCTGCCCTAGCCTCGCCACCCTAGTCCTTTTCCCTAGCGCCGCCAAGTCCTCCTTCCTCACCCCGATCTCCCTCTGGTTCTGAACCCGGCCACCACACCGCCGTCAGAGCCCAAGCACCACTGCCCCCCCTCATCGCGGCAACGACCTGGGCACCTCGAGGAGCAACTGGTGATGGGAATGGAAACGCGGAGGTCCCCTGAGGCTCACCGTCCCCTCGCCAACTGCGGGGAGCCCCTGAGTTGGCCGCGCCGTCGCCGGCAATTCTCGTCGTGGCTGTACCTCGACAGCAGCAGTGGCAGGTGCGCTCTGTATCTTCTCCTCCTCCCTCGCCTTTTTTCTCCTGTACTGTTCGCCTCCACACCCGATGCACGCACACCTGCACGCCTCCACACGGTTGTAAGCACAAGCACACGCGCACGGCGCGGATCGGGCAGCGACATCGAGGATCGCCTTCTCTGTTCCCGTCCGTGGTCGAGTTCTGAATTTCATGTTCAGTTAAACCTCCAGCAGCAGCTACAACTTGGCGCGCACCCCGTACCTGACAGCAACCACACGAACACCGCACTGGCTCCGTTCCTTGGCGTGCAGCAAGCGATCGTGGGTTCGATCCCTGCGCGCCCCAAACTTTTTGGGAATTTTTTCCCCTGCGTCCAAGGCCCACCTGTAAGCCACAGTGGCCACGCGCACGCCACGCTGGCCAGTGGCCCACGGGCAGTGGCTGCGGGTAGGTTAACCCGCGGTAACAAAACAATTCCTGCACGTTTCTACTTAATCAAGGTCCCTTAAAATTACAGATTGGCCCCTAGAACCAAAATGCAATTGTTTTATAACTCTAAATAACAAAAATAAAATATGTGCACTGGTCCAAATTTAATTCTCTATCTAATGGTACCAATTGTTTCCAGTTTTGAAATTTCCAAATGCAATTCAAATTTGAATTCAAATAATTCAATTGTAATTTGCAACAATTCATAAATCATTCATACTAATTCCAAATAAGGCAAATAAAATATGTTTTCCATACCATTTTGAATAACCTTTTCAAATATAAATTTTGTTTCATGGTTTGAATAATTTAAATTGCCTAAATAATTTAATACTTGTTTAATTCATTTAAATTTGATAAAATCATAACTTGCTCAAAATAAAATAATTTTGAACATGCAAAATATGTTTTCAAACCATCAAAGTGTGAACTTTTCAAATGTGAATTTGAATTTATGTTTTGAACAAATAAAATCCAAATAATTTCACACTTGAATTAAATTCAATTAAAACTTGTTTAATCTTGTTTAATTCATAATTAAATCATTGTAATTCCTTTTTCAATAATTGAAACATGTAATCCACCTAAAATTTTGTGATCTAATCAAATATGAACTTTGTTATCTGTTTTGAACAATTAAACTTGATGAAAACAACAATTGTTTGTGTGACCCCCTTAAGGAACCAAAATTTTCTAACTTAATAAATAAATTCCTAACATTGGTAAACCTTATTTCCAACTGGTTCTATTGTTGTTATTTTGTTGTTTTCCTCATCCATGCATCATACTAAACCACTTTCACCTGATGCTTATTTGGAAAACAATTGTCTCAACCATAAATCATGGGCTTTTCATATGCAACTCAAATTGCATATGGGTCCACTTAAATTTGTTTATCTTGTCAACTAGTTTACCTTGATGCATCCTTAAACCTGTCATGCATCCATATCTTGATCATGCTGGATCTTTTGACGTAGTAGTAATTGTTGCATCCGGTGTTTGTTCGAGGTTCGTTGCTTCTTCTCGGATAGGACGTTGAGATGATGTGAGCAACGACAAGTTCTGCTACCTTGCGGGATCTCAGGCAAGTATACTCACTTGCTGCCAAATGGCTGCCTTTCATCACTTGTTACCGATACTTTCCGTTGTTCTTTTCTGCTAGCCTTAGTAGTAGTTGTTTCTGTTACGAACCTATCACATGAATCCTTTAACCCTGATATTGCCTCACCTCCACACCTATAACCATTGCTTGTGCCCGTGTCTTACTAGCATGCTTAGGTTGTTTAGCTCGAGTCTGTTACCCGTTACTTTCTGTTATTACTTCCTTATGTTCTGGGGGCTCGATGTTTAATCAATCAATCATGCTACTGTTATTATCAATACTAAATTTGATGATAAGGCACCGGCAGGAGGCCCTTGTGGTTTTGGGGCCTGCTAGTGTCGACCCTAATAGGAAAAGGGTCTTGTCTACTGATCCATGATGAGCGCACTACCCGCATGTGGGAAGCGAGTATGGGCGCCCCCCTCAATTTGACCCGATTCGCATCTCGTCCAAATCGCCTCATTTAGTTCGGGTTTTCCATTTGCTGCATGCATGATCTTGCGAGCCCTTGGTACCCGGGTGGAACTTTCGTAGTCGGCATATAGGGGGACACGGTCTTAGAGTGCTATGAGGGTCCCTTTTCTTCGGGGCTCGATTAGCCGTGCGCCCAAGGTTCTTTGGGCTTGATGCGAAGAAGGGTTGGATTGTGTAGAGTACCTCGCTTGGTGGGGTGATCTCCCATCTGGCGGGTTATTCTTGCGTGTACGGCTAAATTGGTGCAACCCTGCAGGGATAATCTTCTCGAGAAGCCGTGTTTTCCGCGGTTATGGATTACTTGGTGAAAGTACTGGCTAACAAGTACTCAGGACAACTTAAACCTAATGATTAACCATCTTACACCCAATGATTAACAACTTGACTAGTAATAGGCTTATTGACACAATAATCTGAATCATCATTAATCCAACTGTGTGAGTTATCCTCGGATTGCTTCTTCGGATAAGGGGCGAGATCCAGGATGGGTTTGTTTGAAGTTATCTTTCAGTTGGTTACAATACTCGATCTTATCTTCGTTCTGTTAGCCGGAAGTTGTAGTATCTCTCTGTAGATGTTTAGTGCAGCCCGCTGCCGCTTATTTGCAATAATCCCTTCCTTCCCGTTGATCCCAAAGTATTTGTATCTTGTGATGACTGGTTACGCCGGTATCTTGTGAGTATGGGTTTTATCCCCCTTGCCAGTACTTAACCGTACTGACCCATGGATCTTTTTCGTGGCTGCATATTCAACATTGCAGTCAACAGGTTTGAAGTCTGACGACGTTAGCTTGGGAATCCCTCCGGCTTGGCCTGGGCAGGGATTGGACGCTCTCGGTTATCTTCAGGACTCTTAGTCCAATTTGTATCTTGTCCGTAGACGGACGATATGTTGTTTCTTCCGCTGTTATTTGGATCTTTGTATTGTATCAGTTGTATCCTTGACTCGTTTGAGTCATCTTGTATCTTTCTGTTTCTGTTGTAATTGTGGAATAGTCGTGAACTGTTGTAATGTTATCATAAGTGGCAACCTGGAATCGGTTATTATGCGGATTTGGCGGGAATGCCGAAATCTGCATAGTGCCCGATCTCGGGGCGTCACAAATGGTATCAGAGCCTTGGTTCCGATTCCCGAGATTGTTTCGATACGAATGGTTATCGAAGCAACGGGTCCGCAAAGCCTGTAGGATAACCTCGCTAACGGTCGTTGTTTCTAGAATGTCAAAAACTAGTTCTGCTAAACTATTTTGGAAAAAAACATCTCAATAGGATTCTTGTTTTCTCCTCATCTCTAGTCTATTTCCCCTCCCATCCTATTTGTTTTGGAGTCTCCCCCTTGTCTATCTTTCAAAGTGTTAGGATCCCACGTGGGTGGACGTTTTCTGAGCCCTTAACCTAATAGGTTCGATCATCGGAAAGTTCCTGGTGGAAGAACATCGTCGTCACTCCGAGCAAGAATCTCTTGTTAGTGGTGTCGAGAAGCCCTTGTTAGTGGTGTCGAGGAGATCAACCGGAAGCACGAAGAATCGATAGTCGAACTTCTTTCCCCTCCCGGATTAGCAGGTGGATTGCGAGGGCGCAATCCCTTGTTAGTGGTGTCGTCTGTAACACCTGGGGTGTTACCCTAATAGAGAGTTGTTTGTTTTCTTTTTTGCTTGCATCATATGCATCACATTGCATTGCACCATGTTTGCATCACAACTGAAAAATTCAAAACAATTTAAACTTTCACCCCTTGCTCAAAATTTCCAATTTCAAACTTGCAAACTAAACCACTCATTTGTTTTTCAATAGTTTGAAATTGTTTTAATCAAATTGCCTGTTAATAAAATTTTCTTTTTGTTAAAAACCCTAATGGCAAATTAAATTTCAAATCATTTTCAATCATAATGGGCATGATCCAATTGTGGTTCAAACACTAAAATTTTGCAAACAATTAAAAATTCAATAAATGTTTTCTTAATGGTGGAGTTCATTGAATAAAAATTGGTTGAAAAATCAAATCCTTATGATTACTAATGGAAATTCAAATCCCAATTTAAAAAGTCCAATTAATAATTCAAAGTTTGAACAACAATGCTAACATTTGCTTTTAATTATTGTTTGCAACTTAATAAAATTATTTATCAATTAAATACCCCAAACTCTATTTGGAAGATTCAACTAAAAACATTAAACCAAATTAAAACTTTCAAACTTGTGAAACATAATGCTAACCCTTTTCTCTTACTTTCTGTTTTGAAAAAAGTAATAAAAATATTTAGTAACATAGACCCCCCAAATTCCATTCCTTTTCCTCTTTCATTCTTTACAAAAAAATTCAACTAATAGGGAAAAAATAAAAGCAAAGGAGAGGGAACCAGCCCAACCCCATCTCCTTTTTCTTTCCTCAGCCCACTTCTTTTTCTCCCCCAAGCCCATTCTTTCTTCCAGCCCGTTACCTCTTTCTGTCGTCTACCTCCTCTCTGTCGTCAGCACGGTACGACAGCACCTCCACCCTCTGATCGATCCCTCCTCCACCCGATGCTTGCCGTACCAAGCTCCATGCCCCGATAAAACCTACACCCCTCTGCCCTAGCATCGCCACCCTAGTCCTTTTCCCTAGCGCCGCCAAGTCCTCCTTCCTCACCCCGATCTCCCTCTGGTTCTGAACCCGGCCACCACACCGCCGTCAGAGCCCAAGCACCACTGCCCCCCCTCATCGCGGCAACGACCTGGGCACCTCGAGGAGCAACTGGTGATGGGAATGGAAACGCGGAGGTCCCCTGAGGCTCACCGTCCCCTCGCCAACTGCGGGGAGCCCCTGAGTTGGCCGCGCCATCGCCGACAATTCTCGTCGTGGCTGTACCTCGACAGCAGCAGTGGCAGGTGCGCTCTGTATCTTCTCCTCCTCCCTCGCCTTTTTTCTCCTGTACTGTTCGCCTCCACACCCGATGCACGCACACCTGCACGCCTCCACACGGTTGTAAGCACAAGCACACGCGCACGGCGCGGATCGGGCAGCGACATCGAGGATCGCCTTCTCTGTTCCCGTCCGTGGTCGAGTTCTGAATTTCATGTTCAGTTAAACCTCCAGCAGCAGCTACAACTTGTAGCGCACCCCGTACCTGACAGCAACCACACGAACACCGCACTGGCTCCGTTCCTTGGCGTGCAGCAAGCGATCGTGGGTTCGATCCCTACGTGCCCCAAACTTTTTGGGAATTTTTTCCCCTGCGTCCAAGGCCCACCTGTAAGCCACAGTGGCCACGCGCACGCCACGCTGGCCAGTGGCCCACGGGCAGTGGCTGCGGGTAGGTTAACCCGCGGTAACAAAACAATTCCTGCACGTTTCTACTTAATCAAGGTCCCTTAAAATTACAGATTGGCCCCTAGAACCAAAATGCAAATAAAAATTGTTTTATAACTCTAAATAACAAAAATAAAATATGTGCACTGGTCCAAATTTAATTCTCTATCTAATGGTACCAATTGTTTCCTGTTTTGAAATTTCCAAATGCAATTCAAATTTGAATTCAAATAATTCAATTGTAATTTGCAACAATTCATAAATCATTCATACTAATTCCAAATAAGGCAAATAAAATATGTTTTCCATACCATTTTGAATAACCTTTTCAAATATAAATTTTGTTTCATGGTTTGAATAATTTAAATTGCCTAAATAATTTAATACTTGTTTAATTCATTTAAATTTGATAAAATCATAACTTGCTCAAAATAAAATAATTTTGAACATGCAAAATATGTTTTCAAACCATCAAAGTGTGAACTTTTCAAATGTGAATTTGAATTTATGTTTTGAACAAATAAAATCCAAATAATTTCACACTTGAATTAAATTCAATTAAAACTTGTTTAATCTTGTTTAATTCATAATTAAATCATTGTAATTCCTTTTTCAATAATTGAAACATGTAATCCACCTAAAATTTTGTGCTCTAATCAAATATGAACTTTGTTATCTGTTTTGAACAATTAAACTTGATGAAAACAACAATTGTTTGTGTGACCCCCTTAAGGAACCAAAATTTTCTAACTTAATAAATAAATTCCTAAAATTGGTAAACCTTATTTCCAACTGGTTCTATTGTTGTTATTTTGTTGTTTTCCTCATCCATGCATCATACTAAACCACTTTCACCTGATGCTTATTTGGAAAACAATTGTCTCAACCATAAATCATGGGCTTTTCATATGCAACTCAAATTGCATATGGGTCCATTTAAATTTGTTTATCTTGTCAACTA
Source organism: Alopecurus myosuroides (assembly GCA_028641055.1). NCBI lineage: Eukaryota > Viridiplantae > Streptophyta > Magnoliopsida > Poales > Poaceae > Alopecurus > Alopecurus myosuroides. The sequence goes on from CM054058.1 coordinate 193,528,569, forward strand.
GTTTACCTTGATGCATCCTTAAACCTGTCATGCATCCATATATTGATCATGCTGGATCTTTTGACGTAGTAGTAATTGTTGCATCCGGTGTTTGTTCGAGGTTCGTTGCTTCTTCTCGGATAGGACGTTGAGATGATGTGAGCAACGACAAGTTCTGCTACCTTGCGGGATCTCAGGCAAGTATACTCACTTGCTGCCAAATGGCTGCCTTTCATCACTTGTTACCGATACTTTCCGTTTTTCTTTTCTGCTAGCCTTAGTAGTAGTTGTTTCTGTTACGAACCTATCACATGAATCCTTTAACCCTGATATTGCCTCACCTCCACACCTATAACCATTGCTTGTGCCCGTGTCTTACTAGCATGCTTAGGTTGTTTTGCTCGAGTCTGTTACCCGTTACTTTCTGTTATTACTTCCTTATGTTCTGGGGGCTCGATGTTTAATCAATCAATCATGCTACTATTATTATCAATACTAAATTTGATGATAAGGCACCGGCAGGAGGACCTTGTGGTTTTGAGGCCTGCTAGTGTCGACCCTAATAGGAAAAGGGTCTTGTCTACTGATCCATGATGAGCGCACTACCCGCATGTGGGAAGCGAGTATGGGCGCCCCCCTCAATTTGACCCGATTCGCATCTCGTCCAAATCGCCTCATTTGGTTCGGGTTTTCCATTTGCTGCATGCATGATCTTGCGAGCCCTTGGTACCCGGGTGGAACTTTCGTAGTCGGCATATAGGGGGACACGGTCTTAGAGTGCTATGAGGGTCCCTTTTCTTCGGGGCTCGATTAGCCGTGCGCCCAAGGTTCTTTGGGCTTGATGCGAAGAAGGGTTGGATTGTGTAGAGTACCTCGCTTGGTGGGGTGATCTCCCATCTGGCGGGTTATTCTTGCGTGTACGGCTAAATTGGTGCAACCCTGCAGGGATAATCTTCTCGAGAAGCCGTGTTTTCCGCGGTTATGGATTACTTGGTGAAAGTACTGGCTAACAAGTACTCAGGACAACTTAAACCTAATGATTAACCATCTTACACCCAATGATTAACAACTTGACTAGTAATAGGCTTATTGACACAATAATCTGAACCATCATTAATCCAACTGTGTGAGTTATCCTCGGATTGCTTCTTCGGATAAGGGGCGAGATCCAGGATGGGTTTGTTTGAAGTTATCTTTCAGTTGGTTACAATACTCGATCTTATCTTCGTTCTGTTAGCCGGAAGTTGTAGTATCTCTCTGTAGATGTTTAGTGCAGCCCGCTGCCGCTTATTTGCAATAATCCCTTCCTTCCCGTTGATCCCAAAGTATTTGTATCTTGTGATGACTGGTTACGCCGGTATCTTGTGAGTATGGGTTTTATCCCCCTTGCCAGTACTTAACCGTACTGACCCACGAATCTTTTTCGTGGCTGCATATTCAACATTGCAGTCAACAGGTTTGAAGTCTGACGACGTTAGCTTGGGAATCCCTCCGGCTTGGCCTGGGCAGGGATTGGACGCTCTCGGTTATCTTCAGGACTCTTAGTCCAATTTGTATCTTGTCCGTAGACGGACGATATGTTGTTTCTTCCGCTGTTATTTGGATCTTTGTATTGTATCAGTTGTATCCTTGACTCGTTTGAGTCATCTTGTATCTTTCTGTTTCTGTTGTAATTGTGGAATAGTCGTGAACTGTTGTAATGTTATCATAAGTGGCAACCTGGAATCGGTTATTATGTGGATTTGGCGGGAATGCTGAAATCTTCATAGTGCCCAATCTCGGGGCGTCACATAGAAGCAGAGTTTGGGTCGAATGAGAAACAAGCTGCATGACGTGGATAATCAAGATGGGATTTTGCCCCTCCGAATGGAGAGATATTCTCTGGGCCCTCTCGAGTGATATGATTCCGGAAGCATGGCCATGCGCGACCCAGTTAAATGTTAACTGTGTCAATCAGATGAATCATATATCACGGACCGAGAAAAGAGTTGAGCTATTTAAGGGATGGCGATAAATCACCTATAGTTCGACAAGGTATATCGTGAGGCAAAAGGAACTAAGATGAAAGTCACATTGGAAGGTATGTCATCATGAATCAATGGGACTTGGGAGTCGACACGTTCTGCTAGGAGCCGCTACCGATTGATCGATTGGGAGTCGGACTCCAATCGTGTCCAAGTCACCATGAGCCTGCAGGGTCGCACACTTAAGAGCGGGAGCAAATGTATTGGTCAGGTTGGACCCGAACCGGAAATGGACTGAGTTTGTGAGTCGGACTCACAGAGGGAATGGGCCGCAAGTGTTGTAAAGCCCACTACCATTCGCTATGTAAAGAGGGGCGCAGGTTACCCAGCGGGCACGTTATTCCACTCCCATGCGTTGGGAACCCTAGCCCCACTCAGTCCAGCCGTCGCACCGGACCTAGCAGTCTATCGTCGGAGCTCCTCCTCGTACGTGTGGATACCGGCAGAGGTGTTGTACGTTCAGCACTTCGACGTTCGTGGGATTGGATTGGTTGGATCGGATCGTGGGACTCCACTGCATTAACGTGCTTCATCGATAATCCGCAACCGCGCTTCTAGTGGTAATCATCGTGGCCTTCTACCTCGGCTAGATCTTGGAAGTACCCCGTAGAAAAGTTTTTGTTTATCTCTACGCGTTCCAAGAATAAGACCTCCATATCACTAACAATACCAATTGGAGAAATAGTTTCCCTATTAGCAAGTTGAATAATCACATCAATGTCTTCAAGTTCATAAGAACCAATTTCATGCATGATTTCTGTATAAACCTCATAAGGAATAGCACTAGAACTAGAATCAATATCGCATAAACCATAATGTCAATGATCACCTATCCTAACAGATAGCACAGGAACACTAGGTTTCCTAGATTTACTAGGATGAGAGACAATATTAGAAACATCTTCACAAAATATAATGTGTCCCTCTTCTACATTTTTAGAAACAAGGTCCTTTACTATTGCTACTGTAGGTTCTATAGTTATTTGTTCCTCAGGTTCTACAAGTTTCTTTGCACCTTTATTAACCACACTAGCTAACATAGAATGTTCTTTTACCTTAGCAGGGAAAGGCATTTTCTCAATATATGGTTCAGGCACAATAGAATCAATAGTATGAATTTCTATATCTCTAGCAGGAACACAATTAATAGTATCTTTATAAGGTGCATGGTACTTATCCCATTCCTTTTTAGGAAAATTAATGGAAGAAGCAAGACCTTATATAAGTTTGCAGCAACTTAAGAATCAAGACCATAAACAACACTAACATTATAAAAATCCTCGGATGACATAAAAGTTTTAATGCATTCATAATCATAATTTATACATGACTTTCTACCTTTGTCATTCTCCCATGCTTCAGTTTTTTCTTGAATACGGTCAAGAAGATCCCATTTAGCTTCATCCTTCATACGTGTAAATGATCCAGAACAAGAAGCATCCAATAAATCCTTATCATGCAGAGGAAGCCTTGCATAGAAATTATTAATAACAATATTACTGGGGAGCTCATGAATGGGGCATTTGAGCATTAGTAAATTCAATCTCCCCCATGCTTGGGCAATACTCTCTCCGTCATGAGGCAAAAAGTTATATATATATAATTCTGATCTTTATGGATTTCACTTGGAGGATAGAATTTAGAATAAAAGAGAGGTACAATTTCCTCCCATCCAATATTCTAGCAATTTTTCAGCAGTTTGAACCATTTAGCGCCTCGGCCTACCAATGATATAGAGAATAATTTCCTATTCACTTGGATCATTGTAATACTTGCACACTTAAAAAAATAGCATAATTCATGTAAAAAGAGCAAATGATCACCATGATGGACAGTTCCATCACCTGGATAGAAGTTATCCCTAGCATATTTAGCAATCTTTATAGGTATTTTATAAGGATCCAAATCATCACGCGGTGGGTCACTTACAACCCTAGCAGTGGTAGCAGTGCCCGCAAATAAGGACTCAAAAGGAGACCCAAACATAGTGTAATAAATCAATAGACAGTAATAAAAATAACACTTACAGTAGAAGCTTCCTTTATCAATTCTACTTCCCAATAGCGCTTCAGTCCCCAGCAACGCCGCCAGAAAATAGTCTTGATGACCCACAAGTATGGGGGGGGTGTCGTGGGATAATCACGGCAGATGTTACCGGGGGTAAATTATCTTGGGGCAATTCGACTCTGGTGTTTGGGAGAGGGTTTAGCTCAAGGGAAATCATGCTATCAATCGATCTGGTAGCTCTGGCAATCAAGTCTCCGAGTCTCCGATCTTGTGTTACAATATCATCTCTCGTATTACAGGGGTACTCGAATATCTGGTGAAGCTCTCTTTTCCTAACCCTAGGAGCCGGCTTATATCTTACCCGGCTCCCTGGCTTCCTATACAAGACACACTCGGAATCCTACCCGGAAACCGTACACAAACCCTAAGTTTCCTAATAGTAACCCCAAAAGCCGGGTTACAAGGCCTACGCTCCTTCTTGGGCCTTCTAGAAACTCCTCTTCCTTGAGCCGGGTCTTGCGCGATTCCCTTTGGGCCGGGTTACACCTCGACGTTAGCCTACCGGGTTATCATCCCTCCATCAGTAGTCCCAAGAATAGCTTTGGCTTCGTAGGAGTAACCATGAAGCGCACGCTATTCCCTGCAAAACAATAAACATACAAGTCCAAAAAATACCGGGTTAGAGTGCTTTGATAATAGCTAGGCCTTGCTCTGTAGGCGGTCCATATAATAACCCGGTTTTTTCCCGAGTCGAACATCATTTTCCCGGGTCAACACTCCGAGAAACTGTGACAAGACCCGGACTCGCTCCGTTGCCAATGAGTCTGAATATCACGCTCGCAATCCACTTTAATCTCTTTCCGGATATCCGCAACGGGCGTTTTGATGCTTATCCCAAAATATCCGGACGAATAACCTTTTTCTGAAATTTTTGGCACTTGCCGCCCAAACCTAGGGCACTCCCCCCCCACACCTATAAATAGGCACCCAGGGGTCACCCTTTAGATCTACTAGCCATTCCTCTCCTGATCCTTTTGTCTCCACCTCACCTTGGCGCTCACGAACCCGAGCTCGAGCCCGTACCAGCAGAGCTGCGCCGCCGTCGAGCCTACCAGAATTGCGCCGCCGCCGCCTGCACTCGTGATGCCACCGCCAATCTCCATCGCAGCGCCCGTGACGCCGCTGCCAATCTCCGCCGCAGCGCCCTCGAGCACGCCGCCGGAGATCCCACGAGGCTGCCGTCGTCGAACTCTCCGTCGCCGCCACGCATCCCATCTTGATTCAACCGGTAAGTTCCTCAATCCTCTAGATCTAGATCTTGATTTCGTGCGGGTAGATTGGACCTAATTTCACCTCCAAATCCTCCACCATTTCTCACTAGTTGAACACGCCATAATCTTGCTTTTTCCACGGCTAGTACTTATTTAGATCCAAGCGTGCGCCTCTCAGCATATCTTCACCATTTGCAATCGTGAATTTTACCTCTATATGTTTTTGACTAGATCCAAACTGCCAACTTTGTTGCAAGTAACTTCCATTAAGTCGGATAGCTGTAATTTCCGGGTCTCTCGTTATTCACACTTTGCGTTTGCCTATTTTTTCTAGATCTACGCATATGGCTCCTAAGGCCAGCGCTAAGCTGAAGGGAAAACACCCGGCCGGCAAGCAAAAGCCGAGTAAATCGATCTCCGCCAACTGGGCGAGATCGACCGTGACAAAGGCTAATGTGGGGACCCCAGACTAGCAGTCCGAGACCTCAAGTATGCATACATTCACGATCCCATGATCAGTTAGTCGTGAACAACATATTCGAGTTGGCAATGCAGATTACAACATCCACTACACGAATACACGGCTTACACAACTGGTCTCTTGACTCAGTTGAAAACAACTGCCACGCAGGGCAGGAACACACACCAAAAACAGCGGAAGACTATAAAACAGACTCGTGGTAAACCCAAGTCACGCCTTGACTACCTACAGGCTACTGACTCGGAGACGTCCCTAGTTCGCATAGCCGTCAGCGACACCATCGTCTTAAGGTTCTCCGGGTTTCTGCTCAAAGTCTGGCTAAGACAATAGCCAGGGACGAAACCAAAATGAGTACGTTTGAATGTACTCAAGCAAGACACCCCAAATGAAAGCTAAACATGCAAGTATGTATATATATAGGTGGTAGGAAGGCTTTAATTAGGGTTCAACTAGCTATGATGAATTTAAGACCCATCATAGTTGCACAAGTTTTATTTTTCTTTGTTGAAGAAGATACTTCAGAAGATATTTCATTTCTCTTGTAGACATAGCATGTCCACAAGGTTTTGATAAAGCATTCTAAATAAAGAAACCATTTCTCTTTGCAAAACTTCTTGGAAAAATCACATCTTTAAGATCATCATTTATTCGGTACCTCAAAGGTACAATCATTCCCTTTCAACGTACCTCCCAGGTACAATTTCAAAAAACACTTTCCAGCTTTTTGAAAACATTGACACAATACTAGCTACATGGCCCTTCAACTGCCCATATCCGAGGGCGCGGCCATTCTGAATAGTTTTACTCTGCAGAGGTGTACACAATCCCCAAGATCCAGTACATCCGCCGTGAACAACCACGGACTGTCCGAGACAGTATGCAAACATCGGATAACTGGTCCTAACCACCCACTATGTCCGTGCTAGTAAATGACTACCTCTTCAACTGGGTTTGTTCTCCCCGACACCGAGTGAGTCAGCCGTATCGATCCGGTTTCCCCTGACAACACACCGCCATGGCAGGAGACCCAATTGCTGCAATCGGTAGTGAACTTAATCCCACACCGTGAATGTCCCGTTTCTCCCTCCCGGTGACAATTCGGTTCGGGGGCCTCTAACCCCTATAGCACATTGAGGTAGACACGGACTAACACCGACAAGCAATTATCTAGACCCCGTTCCCATATTGAGGTAATGTGGCAGCACAGCTTGGTTGTCCGACGAAGACTAGGTTATGTGTCATTTTTGGAAAACAAGTCGAAAACATTTCCTTCTTCACAAACCTCCCTCGCACAAGGTCCCACCTTTCCTCGGGGTTTTTCCAAGCTTTTGTTTTCCAAAAACATCAAGTTAAAATATCCACTAGGGGACTCAAGTTGGTTAAGTTATGATACTAAAATATCTAAAGGGCTTGGTAACACCAAGATTATATAGTGGATATAGCATATTAGATACCTAAAAACAGATAGTGGTATAGTCCACTTAAAAAGATAGTTTTTGAATCAAAATTTTGTAAAACTTCAGAAGTAAAACATGCATGATAGATAATGATAAGTAAAACAACAGCAAGCATTTATAATGGCTTTCCTTGGCACTGGTCTTGGTCTTGCTCTTGAAATAAACAAGAGTTGCAATAAAAACCTCTCCGGGAAATAATACCGTCTTCGTTATCTAACGTCGTAAATACAAAAAGGAAAACACCCAATAAGAACCAAACAAAGGCAAGAAATTGACATAAAGTAAACATACAGCAAGAATTTCATCAAACAAGTACACTCACAAAAAAAATTACTAGGGTGCACACCATCAAGCAAAACATGCACAGACAACACACATGAATAGCACTAGAATTGATGTTATGGATCCTCAACCAAAATGGCATGAGTCCAGTGGGTGTGCCACTCTCATAAAATTCCCAAATAAGGTTAAATGACTCTCTGGTCATTCATGAGGATGAACAAAATAACAAGAAAACAGCCTAGGAACGCATACACATGCATAGGAAAATATTATCAAGCAATACTACGAGCCCATAGTAACACATGCTTTTCTAAACATGGAGAAACAATATAACCAGTACCTAAGCAACCTAATAACAGAGAAAAATCAATAACAAACATACCATGGCATCAATCAATGCATGGAAATAATCATGGAGCAAAACAACTATTAAAACTAGACCTGAAAAAGGCTATTTAGACAAGCAGACATGCATAACCATAAGAGATCATTAAACATGATTTATTCTAACATGATGGATATGTAAGATGACATCCAAATAACAGAGAAAACAACACCTAGACATGCTAGTAATAACAAAATAACAATCTAATCAATGCCTCAAAAATTAAGCATGCAAACAACCATTTTATGGCAGAAAAACATTTAATACTAACATAGCATGACAATTTGATCTAGAGCTCACTCAAGCATGCAAACAAGTATAATATGGTAAAATAACAGTAGCTATGATTTGGAAAACAATACTAAAGCATTTATTCAATTCATCCTACCAATATGAAGAATAACATAATTCTAATCTATTATTTCTAGAAAAAACACCCTAAGAGAATAAAACCATAACAAACATGGCTTTCACACACAAAACATATTATATTAGTGAAACACTTAAGAAACATTTTAAACATGTATAAATAACCTACACATGCTAGGAATCAATTTAATAACAAGAACAATATAACACACAATTTAATAAAGGCATAGCAATAATATGCAGAAAATGGTTAAACACTAAATAGTGCACCAATCCTATTCTGTAACTCCTAACATCATTAAAAGCTAGTATAATGTGATCCTAGTTATTAGCAAAGCAACACAATTGGATTCACTTCAAAACTCATCACCAATAAAATCAAACAATTCACAGAAGTGCTCTCTGGCCGAAAACCTAACATGCATGTCATTTTCAATCAACAACCCAAGTCAACACAAGTCCAACTGCAACAGATAGATATTATCAAGGGCTACTCAGAACAGTTGAGTTTGCAAGATTCGGATAATTAAAACTCAAGTTATTAAAGAAATGGTGTTAATGAGTGTCTCTGCCATTTATTTTATTTCTCCTAAAATAAAGTACAAAAACTAGATCTGCAAGTTGGATGTGGTTAGAAATTAGTAGATCTATCACTGTGATTTTTGGTTTGACAATTTTTACATATTTGCATTTTTGCTCCGAATTAAACCAAACACCAGAAAACAGATACCCAGAAAATGGATTAACCTGTAAAGAAAAATGGCAATGGGCCAGATCTGAAGGTGATGGGCCGCACAAAGGCAGGCAGGCCCGCGGGCGAGTGCGCGCGAGGCGAAACGGTAAGTCACCGTTCGATCCATAGTCGACGGCGGAGATTAGATGGCCCATGATTCAAACTGCCCCGTCGGATCTCGGATCGCACGTCCCAGAGGACGCCACGCAGTCCTGGCCATAAACAGGCGGCGCGACGGGGTCGTGCGGCGGCCCGAGGCGGTTGCCGCCGGAGATCTCGCCGTAGGGAGTTAGGAGGCCCGCCTGGACACGGGATTGGGTCACCGAGAACCACGGGGGCGCCGTGGATCTGATGCCCTCAACAGTGGCCGCAGGGGTGGACCAGAGCAGGGTCTGCGACGAAGCACGGAGGACGGTGATCTAGGTCATCGATGGCGGCTCCCCTACAGCAGAGGAAAGTAGAAATTAGAGGGTGCGTGAGATTCGCATGAGTCCAAGGAGGGTGAGGGAGGAAGTGGCACGACGGGGGATGGCTTCAATCGGCGGGTCGTCGGTTGCTAACCCGCGGCGAGTGCGGGCACGCCGTCGTTGATGTAGAGGGCGAGGCAGAGGGGTTTTGTGATGGATGTTCGATTAGGGTGTAGCAGAGAAGGTTAGGCAAGGTGGGGGAGCTAATGCCCGGCTTTGGGTGTCTGCATAAAAAAGGACAGCGAGCTCGCTGCGCACGTCCGTACGGCGGACATGGCGGCTCACGGGTGGTCTTCTAAGGAGGAGGAGAGGATGTCTAGGGGATTAGGGACGACGAGGAGGACCTCCGGTGAGATACCAGTATGAAGGAGGTCCACCGAGGAGGGCAGGAGTGTGGAGACGCGGCCCGATCCCGCAGGTGTTTGACAGCTAACCGGGGGAGAAGGAGATCGAGTGGAAGGCACTTGGAGGAACGGGTGTGCTCCTGGGCGCCTCGTGGAGCTACTAGACAAGGTTAGAGGGAGGGGTGCGTGATCCAGGTGGCGGAACGCGATTGACGTGTCCGGCATGCTCTGTTCGCCATGGCCAGCTCATGGCTAAGGAAGAAGGAGACAAGGGGAGAGCTAGGGGTCGTTTCCAGAGGGTTCACGTGTGTGATAGAGGCCTGGTGGCGCAAGGGCCTTGCCTGGAATGGACAGAGGAGGTGGGGTGAGAATGAGGGATGCTCACCAATCCTTGTCCCTTTGTGTTTGGTTGAGTTAGAGAGAGAGAGAGAGAGAGATAGAGAGAGTGTGGATCATCTAGACAATGTCTAGGAGGTTGGGGAAAGGTTTTTTCATCTCCTAGAACAGAAGAGAGGCAGGGAGAATCGAATTATTGAGCAAGGCATGTGTGAACCCAACCATGTCCAAAATAACCAGAGGAGGTTTTTGCTTGTTTTCACCAAAATTTTGAATGTAACACATGTGAACTATCATGTCCATTGGATAGAGGATGAAAAATTGAGTCTAGGGATGGTGGCCTCAAGATTTTATGAAAACATTTCTTTCACAAAATTTTGGGAGTTAAAAAATGGCAGAAACTGTTTTTAAATGTTTTCTCCAAAATTTTCAAAACAACTTGCAAATGTTTTTGCATAAGTAAGTCCCACATGACCATAGGCATGTTTGGTAAGTTTTCCAAGTTTTTAGGAAATACTTTTCTTCACAAAATATTTTAAATTTCATTTCTGGCCTTTTGGAAAATGGAAAATAATAAATAGTAAAATTCTTTGAAAACAAATATTTTTGAGTTGGGATGATAGAGTACATAATATAGGTCTCAAAAGTGATTTTTAATAAACAACTCTTTCGAAAATATTTGAGGCACCAAGTGGAAAAATGGTGAAAACAGGAGTTTATTTAATAGTGTAAAAACCATGACACAAGAATAATTAAATGGCCATTGGAAAATAAATGGACCGTATGGAAGTGATGTATGGTTCATGGATATGACAAGTGTAACATCCCAGTGTTTGGGAGGTTATAAGGATCTAAATTTAATATGTGCATTTGCAAAGCATGCATCTAAAAGTACGGGAAATTTTGGCGCGAAAGTTTAAACGAATCAAAGTGACCAATGTTTCACTTGACATGATGAAATAGGTCTAGTTCATCTATACAAGAGTACATTTGGAGTGATCTTTATAACAAGTATCTTAAGTAACTAAATCATCTGATTACACAAACCATAATTGGTTGTAACCAACAGAAACTATCAACAACCTAAACCACAAGTCTTTAAGTGACTTGGGATAATTCAGTAGGTATCCAGAACCCAAAGAGGGGTGAGTACCCAAATCTCATAACTAATGATCACACTTCCACAAGTTAGTAGTGCTTGATGGAATAATCTCATCAACAGATATCTTAGATTCTCCAAAACATGAACTACTTGAGTTATCAATCAATATACATAACATTTTTATAAATCATCTCATAATCATTAAGTAAACCATTACAAGTAGATACAAAGGTCCAATAGAACACAAGTGATACAAACAAGTATTAACTTAAACCCCACAAGTGGGAAATGACATAATAATTGTATTAACATATTTATCGAATATGTACATATCTCCTCAACCATAAAAGAAGTACCTAAGGGAATCATCAAATCTTTTTTAAACCACTGTTAAACCTTGATCATGACCTATGATCTTCCCAAAACTATATGTCTTCATCATGAATACAAATGAAGAATATAAAGTAACAACCATGATCAAAGCCATTAAGTCCAATCACTTTCTCATGCTCAATGTTTCTATCATCTCAAACAAGTGAGCATATGAAAGCTCAACACATTAATGAATCCTTTGATTAACTTATAATCTTAAGTTTCCATTTCACAAACACTCCACATTTCTATCCATATCAATATTCAACAACTAAAGTATCTCTGGATGTGAGTAATGTATGACAACAAGTTATAACCTCTATTAGAGGAATTGAAATGATAAGTAAGTAAACCAATCATGTATGATATAAGAACATATCTTATGGGAAATAAAATAAGAAGTTTATAGAAGGATAATAAAGGCATGAAATAACTCTTAACCTAGATCTTGTTATGTTGCTAGACCAATGTATCTTGTTTCCCAATCTTCTCCAAGTTATTCTGCAAGAGAAGCACCCACAAGAGAAGAGGAACCACCACCAGAAGATCTACAAGAAGATTATTTAGAGTGTGCTAGAAGTGCTACTCTAAGCTACTATAAGAGTACTTGGAAACTCTTATATAGTGAGCTGATCTTATTAACCTCTTGAAATAGTATGATATTCCAATGTTAGTGCTATATAGAAGTACTTTGGTAACAAGACTAATTACCTTGTTAGCAGATCACTTTTGTATACTCAAACAATTGAGTGTCATACACAAGCAAACAGAAGGTTGAATAACCTAGCACATCTCAGTCTCTGGTTTATGAAAAGTAATTGGGGACAAGCCTTGCAAACTTGTCAACAGATGCTTCTTATATGCTTAAGGCTAACTGATGTCATAACTACTCCTACACTTCTTTTATCATTAACCAATAGAAAGAATAACACTAAGGAAACAAGAAACCACAACATAATCATCTAAGTAAAATCTTTGCTTGGAATAACTGCTTGTTCTCACCACAAGGGTGAGATAGTTGAAGATTGAATCCAAGAGGAGATATTACTTGCAATTGATACAAGGTGAAAACAGAAGACTAGTGGCAACTAGAGAGAAGAACATCAAGCAACCGAAGAGCACAGGAATCAACACTGCCTCAGTAAGGGAGCATAAGTGTTTATCCAGTAAATCATCAGGATATAATAGAGAATGAATAACCTCTATCAAGCTCAACAGAGATAAGGATCAAGTAGTAACTCTCTTGGATGGAAACAAGTATCCATCAAGAAATAACAACAAGGTTTTGCATCCACATGTGATATGTGGAGGTAAATGAAAACAAGCTTAATACCTTGTTTTCCAAATCCTTTTCATAGATAAGATTAACAGGTGATAATAAAAATTCAACTACATATAACCCTGTAAATGATTACATGTTCCCAAAACAACAGGAAATAGTGTCCACATTTGGAAGTTGGAGAAAAACAAACAAATGAGGTTTCAAAGCTACACATGTTTCCATTTAAGCCAGTACTAAAAGCAGCAACATAACTTACAGATGAAATAAGGAACTGTCCACCAGGCTTGATAAGAAACCTAAAGATGAAAATAACAAAGCCACACAAAGGAAAATGAATCTATTCATTACCTAACACCCTTTGGTTTGACATGGAATAAAATTCCATATTAAATGATTTTCATAACAGTGCATAGAACCAGTACTAAGTGGTTTTCCTTAATTACTTTCTATAAGGAATTTGTATCTAAATGTTCCAATATGAACACACCACTTGGTGAACCCCATGTGTTTTGTGTGAATATAATTTTCATGCCTAAAATAGATTTTAAGACATTTAATAAATTAAATAGAGGGAAACAACAAAAATCGCTTAATTTAGCACCCTAAATAAAAAAATATAAATATTGCTCCAATTCACCAAAACAAGATATGGTGAGATTGAAAATTTGATAAGCTTTCCAAATATATTTTTCAATAATTTGTATCTTCATTAAAAGACCCTGAAAACAATGTTTTCTTCTCTGTTTTTAAGACAGAAGGACCTAGTTGTAAAATGTATCAATCACAGGGGGTTATTGAAAGATTGTTTTAATTCTTTCTTCTTCAACCTCTGGCCAGAAGGCCAGAGGCGTGCGATCTCCTCCGAAGTCGATGCCACCTCATGCTTGCCGCCGTTCCCCACGGATAAGAAGGGAGGAGAAGCCTTCTACTTGCCCTCTCCCTCCCTCACTCGCTCATTCTCTCTGTATCTCTCTGTAAGGAACCGAGGAAAAACCCTAACCCTAGCCTACCGGCCGCCGCACGCCGTCGTCGACTCCGGCCACCTCGCGAGGAACCGAGGCCACCCTCTGGTGCGCCTGGACCTCCTCTCCCTCCTCCAGGAGTCACGCAAGAAGGGAGGGATTGGGATGGCCGAATCGTGGCCGTCTTCCTCACCACGGCCGCCGCCGAAAACCGCACGCCGCCGGTGATTGGAAGCTCGCCGTCCTCAACCGTCATCACCACCGTACTCCTGGTGAGCTTCAGAGCACCACGGTGCCTCCCGTTTTCGCAATCGTTTCCAAATTCGCCGAAGTGCCGTCGACCGCCGCCGTCCGCCGCACTGGAGCTCGCCGCCGGCGACTCCTTGACCATATGGTCATGCCGCCACCACCACTGCACTCGCCGTGGGCTCCTCTACATAGTGGAACCACTTTTTTGCACCAATTTGCTGTGGTTTGCTGGATTGGAATCCATCTGTGAAGATCCAGCTCGGGTGATGTCACTGTGACATCACCATGACGTCAGGCCTAATTTTCTTTTCTTTTTATTTAAAATCCGATTATGACAGGTGGACCCCACTTGTCAATTCAAATAATAACAGAAATATAATTAAAATTGATAATTCAATAACTTTAATTTCATAAATCAGAAAAATATAAATAATATATCATATTAACCAGAAAAATAAAATCTATTTGATTATGACATTTTCAAATGAATTTGATAAAGTTCGAAATTCAACATTTCCCTTAATTAATTAAATCATTTAAAATAAAGAAAAATAATAAATAATTTATAAAATCAGAAAAATACAAGTTATATACCAAAATGCTTAAAATGACAAATGCAACTCATCTATGGTGTTTGTAAGTTCATTTGATCAAGTTTCATGTGTGCAATAGATTGCTTAGTCATTTAATTAATTTAAAATTGAGAAATTAATAATTTATTCAAATATTTTCAGAAAAATAAAATGTTATATCAAATTAAAGAGAAAAGAATTTCCAATTCAAATATGTCAAAGATAAAACATTTAGTTTAACTTATAAACTTGTTTCTGTGGGTATAATGGAATTCGATAATATTCTATTATAACAGAAATAACTGCAACACTATTATTTTCTTTACTAATAAAATTCTATGGTTTTCACACCTACTAAAACCTATCATCACAAGTCATCAGCAAGTATTGTGATGATAGAGTTAGCTATGATAGTTCACAATTTTTCAACTAAACTCATTGTCATTATCTCTACACTTTTGGAATATAAAATCAAACATGTTTGTTACCTTTTCAATAATTGTTTACCATGTGCTATTGTCTTGTTTCCTAACCATGTTATAACACTTCTACTTTAACATGATAACAATTGTTTGGTCAATAAAAGTGAAACACACTTAAGCCTAAAAGAAATAACAACATCACCACAAGTAATGAAACAACTCTAAGTCACCTAACAATTGTGTGAATACGTTATCGTTTCCAACGTGGATTACACTTGTAAGCTGGGGTATTTTCCAGGGGATTTCACGATGCATCTCATTACTATGCATATATCATCTTGCCAGTGTTTTCTGTAGTCCTTACCGGGACTACTTTGCTATCTTTCAGATATTGGATTTCTCTACGCGACCCTTGAACCTCGAAGACATTGATTTTATTGGTTATTTCAATCTCAGGCAAGTTCATCACTTGTTCATATCCTTTGCAGTACTTCATAACAAACTAATTGCAAAAACCCTATCGTCTTATCACCTACTCTCAAAAGAATGCATGATCATATTTTTATAATAATATGACTAATTGAATGACTACCCGAGTGGTAGTGTTTTGTTTGGTGGGCGGATGGAACCATGGTAAGATGAATAGGTCAAAGGAAGGTTCCATCTGCACGGGAACGTATTACCTAGGAATTAACAACAACTGCCGTCAGGATTCTTGCGCCGTAAATTCGCGTTGACCATGGATCTTCTATGGGGGGAGTAAGTCAACCGTGATACTTTTCTCGTTCGCATGTCAACGGATGCGCCAGAGACGTACGCTGTAGGTCTTGCGAGACTACATGCACATGGGTGGGAGCCCTTACGTCCCACGGACTCTGGGGTCTATGAGTGTCTGCCAGGGGCGCGTAGATCTCCATCGTGAGGGGTGGAATCAGGCGTTCAACCTGCTGGCAGAAATGGGTGGGCATGCGTTGTGCGGAGAAGCACGATTTGGCTTGGACCAACAACCGGGCCCCACACCTGAGTGGGAGTGGACAGGAATGTACACCTGGTTGTGCAACATGGTCTTGGTCGTCCATGGGTAAAGTAACGCACCTCTGCAGAGTGTAAAAGGATGTGGCATGTTACCCCTTGTTCCGGGAAGGAGCTGCGAACGCCGCAGGAAAGGCAACTCCATGAAAGTTCTAATCCTGTGAAGATCTGGCGGGCATAGTTTTCAGAATTAAAAGCAACCTCTTGAAGAAAGTTTTTCAAAAACCTTGCATTAGCTTATGACTCTTTCAAGTCTAGAGCTGTAGTTAGTGCAACAACCACCCACTATATATCATGAACTTGCTGAGTAACGCTCGTTACTCATTCTATCCCGTTTGACCCCTTGCTTAGAGTTGAAGCCTATGGAAGTCGTCATCGTGAAGCCATCTTTACCTTATGAAGCTAGGTGGAGTCTTATACTACTTAGCCAGTAAAGCATCATCACCAACAACGCTGATGGAGGAGAAGCTATCAAGGTGTAGGTAGAGTCCATTCTTGGACTTAGCTATTACAAGCCATATTTTAGGGCTGACATCAGCCGTAGTGGATTAGTTCTGAGCTAGAGTTCTTCTCCGGCTCGGAGCTTCGAATTGCTTCTTTTGATGTTTATTTTGCAGGAGATCTTCTTGATTCGTTAAGGAGATTCTCAAGATTTTGTAATGAGGTTTGTATCCTATAGTTTTGCTTGGACCCGCTGTGTTTCTGTTGTACCACTCTGAGAGATGTAATATTCACGGATAAGTCCTTCTGTGAGTATTATGTCACCGACTTGCGCACTACACATGCAGTGGTGTGATGGGTCACCACAGGTGGTATCAGAGCGAAGCGACCTTAGGATTAAAACCTTTTAGGAGATCTGTAGGTTGGTAAAGACTATAGGAAGCCACCTTATCTAAACCACATTGCCTACAACTATGATGATCATTCACTTGAGAATGATAAAATCATACTTGTATAGAATTATTCTTACTCAACCTGAGTAAATCTACTTATCTATTATCTTTATACCTAGGTATGAATAGTTAGAAGTCTAGTGTGTATCAGTGTTATAGGGAAAAAGAGTGTTCTGACATAGTCAGAGATGGTTAAGTCACATATATGATTACCCCATTCTATGAATGATTAGGATGGAGTAGACCCTGGTCTAGAGTGAGTGTAGTAGGCATCCATAAGGGATGTATGAAAATCATCAAGAGACATTTAGATTTGGTAATTATGGGGTATATACTATATCCTTAGTTATCAAGTCTAGAGGTGAATCGTTATAATATAGTATAGAGTTAGGAGAAGGCATAAGCATTGAAGGAAGCTACATTACTACTCCTACGATGTGATCAACACCATGAAGGATCAACATATGCCACGATAAGCTTGTCATAAACATGATGAAGTAATGAAATTACATAATACTTAGTTCTATATGGAACCAAGTTAGACAACAACTACTTTAGGATCATTTTGTCTTGGTTTATTCCTTTGCAGTGAGGCATGCAATTGGAATAATTACCTGGGCAAATAGTGGTTCTGTAGAATAGGAATACAAGGTACTATATACCTACTTGTAGTGTATAGCATTTAAGAGCCTTGGTACTTGAGATGTTTTACTCTAAGTACTGTTATTTCACGGGCTTTTGATGTATGAGTGATAAATGCATTTGGGATTTATTGGATCTTATTTGGATCTTTGATTGACTAGATCTATACATGAAGATTGAACTTGATGTGCATATGCATGTGCAACAACACTGAGTTCTTTCTTGATGTTGCTGATCTAGAGGGTATAGGATTAGTAGGAGAGCGGTCTGAAATCTCAGCTGATTGAAGCAACCAACAAAGCTCTGGAAGACTAGTAAGTCAAGAAGGGAGAAGTCAATAAAGCCACTGATGGGAATGGACCACATTCACATCTTGTATGGAGTTGGAGAGATACTTCATCAACACATGGAGATATACAACAGTGATGAGAAGAAAATCACATGAGTAGTTATATCCTAGAAGGAAACATGTAGTAGTTCGAGAAATAAACTTATAGAGTTGTCCCACAGAAGTCAAAACCCAATGATATAGAAGGACCATAGCATGTAACCAGTGGACTAGGTTATAATCACCTATAGGAAAGAGTTAAAACTCGAGGAAACTCGAAGATATTTTTACTAATTAGAAGAGTCTAAGTCAGTGTACACTACCTTGTACAAGTTTCTTTGAAAATTCTTTATCTTGAGACCATTAGACTGAACCAAATGGAGTCCAAACCATAGACGATATCCAGTGTATCGGAAGAATCTTATTGGTTATTCATCACCTGGTGGATGTACCAATTGTTCTTCAGAAAGTTGTGAGAGTTAGGAAACCATACCTATTCATCGGAGAATGAAACCTGGTATCCACTATATGGTGGAAATACCACGTGTTCTTCGTGAGACTATTAGGAAGGCCTAGTAACAAGACAGAGTTGTCCTAACAACTGGAATACTATTAGATTATCATACAAGACAGTGGAAGGTGAACAATCAAGACAAGAGGATACACATGCCAAGGTCAACACAAGAAACAGATGTGAAGATTCAACGGTCTACAAGTTCTCGCTACTTATCTTTATGTGAGAGAGGTTGAACTTCGGGACGAAGTTCTTGTTAAGGGGGAGATACTGTAACATCCCAGTGTTTGGGAGGTTATAAGGATCTAAATTTAATATGTGCATTTGCAAAGCATGCATCTAAAAGTACGGGAAATTTTGGCGCGAAAGTTTAAACGAATCAAAGTGACCAATGTTTCACTTGACATGATGAAATAGGTCTAGTTCATCTATACAAGAGTACATTTGGAGTGATCTTTATAACAAGTATCTTAAGTAACTAAATCATCTGATTACACAAACCATAATTGGTTGTAACCAACAGAAACTATCAACAACCTAAACCACAAGTCTTTAAGTGACTTGGGATAATTCAGTAGGTATCCAGAACCCAAAGAGGGGTGAGTACCCAAATCTCATAACTAATGATCACACTTCCACAAGTTAGTAGTGCTTGATGGAATAATCTCATCAACAGATATCTTAGATTCTCCAAAACATGAACTACTTGAGTTATCAATCAATATACATAACATTTTTATAAATCATCTCATAATCATTAAGTAAACCATTACAAGTAGATACAAAGGTCCAATAGAACACAAGTGATACAAACAAGTCATAACTCAGAACCCACAAGTGGGACATGACATAATAATTGTATTAACATATTTATCAAATATGTACATATCTCCTCAACCATAAAAGAAGTACCTAAGAGAAGATATAAATCTTTTAAACTACTGTTAAACCTTGATCATTACCTATGATCTTTCCAAAACTATATGTCTTCATCATGAATACAAATGAAGAATATAAAGTAACAACCATGATCAAAGCCATTAAGTCCAATCACTTTCTCATGCTCAATGTTTCTATCATCTCAAACAAGTGAGCATATGAAAGCTCAACACATTAATGAATCATTTGATTAACTTATAATCTTAAGTTTCCATTCCACAAACACTCCACATTTCTATCCATATCAATATTCAACAACTAAAGTATCTCTGGAGGTGAGTAATGAATGACAACAAGTTATAACCTCTATTAGAGGAATTGAAATGATAAGTAAGTAAACCAATCATGTATGATATAAGAACTTATCTTATGGGAAATAAAATAAGAAGTTTATAGAAGGATAATAAAAGCATGAACTATATCTTAATCTAGATCTTGTTGTGTTGTCAAGACCATTCTATCTTGTTTCCCAATCTTCTCTAAGTCATTCTACAAGTGAAGCAACCACAAGAAGAGAGGAATCACCACCAGAAGATCTACAAGAAGATTATTTAGAGTGTGCTAGAAGTGCTACTCTAAGCTACTATAAGAGTACTTGGAAACTCTTATATAGTGAGCTGATCTTATTAACCTCTTGAAATAGTATGATATTCCAATGTTAGTGCTATATAGAAGTACTTTGGTAACAAGACTAATTACCTTGTTAGCAGATCACTTTTGTATACTCAAACAATTGAGTGTCATACACAAGCAAACAGAAGGTTGAATAACCTAGCACATCTCAGTCTCTGGTTTATGAAAAGTAATTGGGGACAAGCCTTGCAAACTTGTCAACAGATGCTTCTTATATGCTTAAGGCTAACTGATGTCATAACTACTCCTACACTTCTTTTATCATTAACCAATAGAAAGAATAACACTAAGGAAACAAGAAACCACAACATAATCATCTAAGTAAAATCTTTGCTTGGAATAACTGCTTGTTCTCACCACAAGGGTGAGATAGTTGAAGATTGAATCCAAGAGGAGATATTACTTGCAATTGATACAAGGTGAAAACAGAAGACTAGTGGCAACTAGAGAGAAGAACATCAAGCAACCGAAGAGCACAGGAATCAACACTGCCTCAGTAAGGGAGCATAAGTGTTTATCCAGTAAATCATCAGGATATAATAGAGAATGAATAACCTCTATCAAGCTCAACGGAGATAAGGATCAAGTAGTAACTCTCTTGGATGGAAACAAGTATCCATCAAGAAATAACAACAAGGTTTTGCATCCACATGTGATATGTGGAGGTAAATGAAAACAAGCTTAATACCTTGTTTTCCAAATCCTTTTCATAGATAAGATTAACAGGTGATAATAAAAATTCAACTACATATAACCCTGTAAATGATTACATGTTCCCAAAACAACAGGAAATAGTGTCCACATTTGGAAGTTGGAGAAAAACAAACAAATGAGGTTTTAAAGCTACACATGTTTCCATTTAATCCAGTACTAAAAGCAGCAACATAACTTACAGATGAAATAAGGAACTGTCCACCAGGCTTGATAAGAAACCTAAAGATGAAAATAACAAAGCCACACAAAGGAAAATGAATCTATTCATTACCTAACACCCTTTGGTTTGACATGGAATAAAATTCCATATTAAATGATTTTCATAACAGTGCATAGAACCAGTACTAAGTGGTTTTCCTTAATTACTTTCTATAAGGAATTTGTATCTAAATGTTCCAATATGAACACACCACTTGGTGAACCCCATGTGTTTTGTGTGAATATAATTTTCATGCCTAAAATAGATTTTAAGACATTTAATAAATTAAATAGAGGGAAAACAACAAAAATCGCTTAATTTAGCACCCTAAATAAAAAAATATAAATATTGCTCCAATTCACCAAAACAAGATATGGTGAGATTGAAAATTTGATAAGCTTTCCAAATATATTTTTCAATAATTTGTATCTTCATTAAAAGACCCTGAAAACAATGTTTTCTTCTCTGTTTTTAAGACAGAAGGACCTAGTTGTAAAATGTATCAATCACAGGGGGTTATTGAAAGATTGTTTTAATTCTTTCTTCTTCAACCTCTGGCCAGAAGGCCAGAGGCGTGCGATCTCCTCCGAAGTCGATGCCACCTCATGCTTGCCGCCGTTCCCCACGGATAAGAAGGGAGGAGAAGCCTTCTACTTGCCCTCTCCCTCCCTCACTCGCTCATTCTCTCTGTATCTCTCTGTAAGG
This sequence comes from Alopecurus myosuroides, assembly GCA_028641055.1. Taxonomy (NCBI): domain Eukaryota; kingdom Viridiplantae; phylum Streptophyta; class Magnoliopsida; order Poales; family Poaceae; genus Alopecurus; species Alopecurus myosuroides. The sequence continues at coordinate 193,550,264 of CM054058.1, forward strand.
AACCGAGGAAAAACCCTAACCCTAGCCTACCGGCCGCCGCACGCCGTCGTCGACTCCGGCCACCTCGCGAGGAACCGAGGCCACCCTCTGGTGCGCCTGGACCTCCTCTCCCTCCTCCAGGAGTCACGCAAGAAGGGAGGGATTGGGATGGCCGAATCGTGGCCGTCTTCCTCACCACGGCCGCCGCCGAAAACCGCACGCCGCCGGTGATTGGAAGCTCGCCGTCCTCAACCGTCATCACCACCGTACTCCTGGTGAGCTTCAGAGCACCACGGTGCCTCCCGTTTTCGCAATCGTTTCCAAATTCGCCGAAGTGCCGTCGACCGCCGCCGTCCGCCGCACTGGAGCTCGCCGCCGGCGACTCCTTGACCATATGGTCATGCCGCCACCACCACTGCACTCGCCGTGGGCTCCTCTACATAGTGGAACCACTTGTTTGCACCAATTTGCTGTGGTTTGCTGGATTGGAATCCATCTGTGAAGATCCAGCTCGGGTGATGTCACTGTGACATCACCATGACGTCAGGCCTAATTTTCTTTTCTTTTTATTTAAAATCCGATTATGACAGGTGGACCCCACTTGTCAATTCAAATAATAACAGAAATATAATTAAAATTGATAATTCAATAACTTTAATTTCATAAATCAGAAAAATATAAATAATATATCATATTAACCAGAAAAATAAAATCTATTTTATTATGACATTTTCAAATGAATTTGATAAAGTTCGAAATTCAACATTTTCCTTAATTAATTAAATCATTTAAAATAAAGAAAAATAATAAATAATTTATAAAATCAGAAAAATACAAGTTATATACCAAAATGCTTAAAATGACAAATGCAACTCATCTATGGTGTTTGTAAGTTCATTTGATCAAGTTTCATGTGTGCAATAGATTGCTTAGTCATTTAATTAATTTAAAATTGAGAAATTAATAATTTATTCAAATATTTTCAGAAAAATAAAATGTTATATCAAATTAAAGAGAAAAGAATTTCCAATTCAAATATGTCAAAGATAAAACATTTAGTTTAACTTATAAACTTGTTTCTGTGGGTATAATGGAATTCGATAATATTCTATTATAACAGAAATAACTGCAACACTATTATTTTCTTTACTAATAAAATTCTCTGGTTTTCACACCTACTAAAACCTATCATCACAAGTCATCAGCAAGTATTGTGATGATAGAGTTAGCTATGATAGTTCACAATTTTTCAACTAAACTCATTGTCATTATCTCTACACTTTTGGAATATAAAATCAAACATGTTTGTTACCTTTTCAATAATTGTTTACCATGTGCTATTGTCTTGTTTCCTAACCATGTTATAACACTTCTACTTTAACATGATAACAATTGTTTGGTCAATAAAAGTGAAACACACTTAAGCCTAAAAGAAATAACAACATCACCACAAGTAATGAAACAACTCTAAGTCACCTAACAATTGTGTGAATACGTTATCGTTTCCAACGTGGATTACACTTGTAAGCTGGGGTATTTTCCAGGGGATTTCACGATGCATCTCATTACTATGCATATATCATCTTGCCAGTGTTTTCTGTAGTCCTTACCGGGACTACTTTGCTATCTTTCAGATATTGGATTTCTCTACGCGACCCTTGAACCTCGAAGACATTGATTTTATTGGTTATTTCAATCTCAGGCAAGTTCATCACTTGTTCATATCCTTTGCAGTACTTCATAACAAACTAATTGCAAAAACCCTATCGTCTTATCACCTACTCTCAAAAGAATGCATGATCATATTTTTATAATAATATGACTAATTGAATGACTACCCGAGTGGTAGTGTTCTGTTTGGTGGGCGGATGGAACCATGGTAAGATGAATAGGTCAAAGGAAGGTTCCATCTGCACGGGAACGTATTACCTAGGAATTAACAACAACTGCCGTCAGGATTCTTGCCCCGTAAATTCGCGTTGACCATGGATCTTCTATGGGGGGAGTAAGTCAACCGTGATACTTTTCTCGTTCGCATGTCAACGGATGCGCCAGAGACGTACGCTGTAGGTCTTGCGAGACTACATGCACATGGGTGGGAGCCCTTACGTCCCACGGACTCTGGGGTCTATGAGTGTCTGCCAGGGGCGCGTAGATCTCCATCGTGAGGGGTGGAATCAGGCGTTCAACCTGCTGGCAGAAATGGGTGGGCATGCGTTGTGCGGAGAAGCACGGTTTGGCTTGGACCAACAACCGGGCCCCACACCTGAGTGGGAGTGGACAGGAATGTACACCTGGTTGTGCAACATGGTCTTGGTCGTCCATGGGTAAAGTAACGCACCTCTGCAGAGTGTAAAAGGATGTGGCATGTTACCCCTTGTTCCGGGAAGGAGCTGCGAACGCCGCAGGAAAGGCAACTCCATGAAAGTTCTAATCCTGTGAAGATCTGGCGGGCATAGTTTTCAGAATTAAAAGCAACCTCTTGAAGAAAGTTTTTCAAAAACCTTGCATTAGCTTATGACTCTTTCAAGTCTAGAGCTGTAGTTAGTGCAACAACCACCCACTATATATCATGAACTTGCTGAGTAACGCTCGTTACTCATTCTATCCCGTTTGACCCCTTGCTTAGAGTTGAAGCCTATGGAAGTCGTCATCGTGAAGCCATCTTTACCTTATGAAGCTAGGTGGAGTCTTATACTACTTAGCCAGTAAAGCATCATCACCAACAACGCTGATGGAGGAGAAGCTATCAAGGTGTAGGTAGAGTCCATTCTTGGACTTAGCTATTACAAGCCATATTTTAGGGCTGACATCAGCCGTAGTGGATTAGTTCTGAGCTAGAGTTCTTCTCCGGCTCGGAGCTTCGAATTGCTTCTTTTGATGTTTCTTTTGCAGGAGATCTTCTTGATTCGTTAAGGAGATTCTCAAGATTTTGTAATGAGGTTTGTATCCTATAGTTTTGCTTGGACCCGCTGTGTTTCTGTTGTACCACTCTGAGAGATGTAATATTCACGGATAAGTCCTTCTGTGAGTATTATGTCACCGACTTGCGCACTACACATGCAGTGGTGTGATGGGTCACCACAACAAGGGTAGGTTCATTATGCTTGAGAACAATAAGGAGTTATTTTGATTAACCAGGAAAAGTGCATCAAGATAACATGGATATGACCAATATTTAGGGATGCCTTCTAAGGGACTTTGATAGATGATAACAAAGGGTTTCAGTATCCAAGATAACACCATGGATAGATGGCATAGATGTTAAACATGGTATACATGATGGTACATTGATGAATAGAACAACATTTGACATAAAGGCATGTCTCCAAGGTTGGAAGTGTTTAAGAAAACATAGAATGAGATGGACATAAGATGGAATATGATATAGATTCTTGATCTTGCTATTAATAGGTTTTTAATATCTTTAAAACAACACACACTTATCAACAAACAGAAATAAATACTTGAAAGCAAACACAATATGAAACCACACAACAAGCAGATAAAATAACAAGAAACACAGGATCACTCAAACAGCTGAGTTCTTCAAATTAATTTCCAGGTGTTTCTCTCAAGTTTTAATTTTAGGTAGTGATCAAGACCTACCATGACAAGAGGATTTTACAAAGAGGTTCAGCTCAAAAGTTGTTATTTCCAAAAGAATATAATTGAGGTAGAACACAAGGGTAACATAGTCCCCTCTTATTGTTTTTGCAAAGGAAGGAAGTGAGAAGTGGTTCTGGAAATGTTTGCAAAAATATCTTGGTTGAAAACAGGTTGGAGATGATTAGCTCCAAAATACCTTTCATATAGTTTTGGAAATTATCTTTTGTTTTCCTCAAAACTTGGTCTTTGGGTTTCTTTTAAAATCAAAACACTTTCAAAAAGGTTTTTGCCAAAACAGGGTGATGGAAGAAGATGATAAGTTTTCTTGTCATGACTTGATCACAAGGTTTGTGTTTGAAGAAAGTTATGATCAAAGGTTGTAATCTTATTTGTTAACAAACTCAAACAAATACACAATCAACCAGCAAATAGAAAAGAAACACAAGCACAAGTCAAACATATTTAAAAAAAATTGTTGGCCCTGACTTTTGGGTTCTTGAAAACAAGTTTTCCTGTCTTCCAAAAATTGGGTTGTTACAGCTAAGCTTGACGAGCTTACGGATTCGGGTGTTCTGCCCACCCGGGAGGATATCCACTGGAGGATACCCGGCGAGGAGACTCGGCCTTCTCCGGGTCTTGACGAGGTGGTGGTCTTTGTCGAACATGTGATCCGGGGTTTCCGCCCCCCGGGTCACCCTTTCTTCCGTGAGCTCCTGGACCACTACAAGCTTCGGGTATTCGACATTGGCCCCAACTCCATTCTTAATATCACTCACTTCATAGTTTTGTGTGGATCGTATCTGTGCGTTCCTCCAAATTTAGCTCTTTTCCTTGAACTCTTCCAATGTAAACCATGCCGAGAAAGCGGCGACGGGGCCCTCCTAGTCTGTGGAGGGGTCTCGATCCAGAGGCGGAAAAATTCCCTCATGCCGACTCTGAGACTCCACACATACGTAAAACACTGGCAAAAAACTTACTTCTACTGCCAGGATACTTCCTCACCCGGCGAGAAGCCATTGCCGGGTTTCACTGAAGATGTCCTCAATCTTTCCGATAGTCTCAATTCTTTCGCCCCTGAAGCCGAAAGGCAATCTCTCCAGCCTCTCTCCAGAAACTAGCTGTACTCTCGGCCCAAGGTCTTCTTGGGCTCAATCTAATTAAAACCTGGGTAAGTTGCCGGATTCAACCCAATAGCATCCGGCCCAAACTCATGTGCAGCTATTCTGTGGACGTCACCGATTCTCTCCGTTACTCGGAGAAGAATTACCCGGCCTCGGACGCAAACAAGATCATGAAAAATTTCTTGGCCGAGAAGCTGGAGGTGATCCGAAACATAGCCAGCTTGGACCCCTTCACACGCGATAACCCGGCCCCAGCAGTAAGAACCGGTTATCACCCCTTTATCCGACTAACACTTCTCTTGCACAATCACTAACCTTTGTCACTGTATTTTTCTCTCAGGAAGATGACGCTTTCTGGAAGATAGTTACCCCTCCTCCTTCCGAAAACTCGGAAGAGGACGAGGAGACGGCTGATTCCGATGAAGGTAAAATCTGAGTCTCACTCATTTCCTTTTCTGTTAACTTTTTTAGGCCAACCTTTTCCTTTTTCCGAAAATATACTTTGCTTACCAGGGCTAGAGGATAAGGAGGATACTCAGTCGGACGAAAGCGAGGCTGAGCTGGAGATTAAGGTTGGAGCAAAGAGGAAGACCCGGGGGGTTGTCTTCAAGGTGCCTTACTCCTCCATTGCTTCCAAACCATATTCGTACGCTAATATGTGCGAACTTAACCAACTCTTAACCAATTCTTCATACTTGAAGGAACCCGTCCCGGTCAAACATAGGGTAACCCGGAATTCTCCGGGTGACGATCCTCTTCACCCGGGAATCCCCTCATCCCCCGCTCATCGAGCCGGTATTCCCCAAACTCATTCTTCCCACTCTCCCCAAAGATATCCTTCTCCAAATCATCCATTAGCCGGAAAAATTAGGGTCTCACTTTCCGACTCTTTATCAGCTTCTTCCGGGTCTAGCAAGGATCTCCCGCCGGATTTCATTGTGAACACCGGGTAAGTTACTTTTCTTACTACTCGATACACTAGATTTTTCCATATCTTTTATTCATCATATACTAAATGTTCCTTTCTCTTTCTCAGGGCCAAGGTCACAATCAGTGACCCGGAGGACATGGATGTGGATAACCCGGCTATGGAGGATCCGGAAGATGCTGTGAAGACCGCGGCTGGCGGTGTAGAAGAAGAAGAGGACTTGCTGAAAGACCCGACCGATCAGGAGGCCGAGTTTCCCATGCCCACACACACACCCGGGGATGAGGATATCGAGATCCTGGGATCATGGAGGGGTGACCCCACTCCTAATACCCAGGCAACCCGGATAACCTCCCCCAAGAAAAAAAGGACCCCGCCTCCGGGTAACCAGAACCCCAGCTCCTCCAGGCCGAAACTCGGCGATCTTACTTATGAAGGAATGCTAGATGAGCTCTTCGCCCTGAAGACCAACGAAAAGGATATCCTTGAAGCCATGGCCGCTGAGCACCAGGTAATCTTAATCAATGTTGCTTGTGTATTCATCTAGTCCCCAAGTTCCGAGTTAACTATGCAAAGTTTACTCGGTACTTCCATAACTTGTGTAATTTTTCATACCCGGCTTGATCTTGCATCCGACTGACTTTCCCTTTTTCTTTTTTGACAGGCGCACGTGACCCGGTCTGAGGAGGTGTTGGCAAAAACCAACCAGCTCCTCCAGGCCGAGACAAAGTTGCGTGAAGAGCTGGAAATTGAGGTGAAGAATCTTGACAAGGACGTGAAAAAGTATAAGAAACGGTACCAAACTGCCGAGGGTGCGCTGAAGAAAATTTCAGCCCAGATTGCCGATACTTATCGCTGTCTACTTGGTAAAAATTTCTAACTTACTGACTATAACCCGGATTTCTCATTCCGCAAGATTTATAACCCGGGTCTTATTGCTTTAACTTTTCTGTTACCCTGCAGGTCCGGGTGAGGAGGCCCCATATGAAGATGATGTTGAGAAGTTGAAAACGCTGAAGGCCGTAATCCGGCAATTCACTGTCGACACCAAGTGAACTTTGGAGGCTCTGAAGTGGCCGGGTGAGGGTTACTGTGGTTTGAACGATATGCTTGATGCATGTTCCACCATTCCCGCCCGGATTGACCACTGGAAGCGTTCAGCGTGCCGGATTGGGGTAACCTACGGGCTTGCTCTGGACAAGGCCTATTTTCCTAGGCTTGAGCTGGCAAAGCTCGTGGGCGGGTTTCCCGAGTTCAACAACGATGGCTCCAAGTTCACTGGTAAGGATTACAAGACCATTCATGCTCAGGTGCGTCACCCGGCCAGCTTGATAGTCGACAAACTGGATGTAAGCAAGATCACTCCACCCTATGATGCCAATGACAAGCCGGTTCCCTCGGATCTCCCTAAGCCCTTTGAAATGCTGGCCCGGTACAAGGAGGAAGCTGCCAAGAAGAAAGTTGAGGCCGATACTGTGCCTTCCTCCTCAATTCCGGTTGTTCCTCCTCCAGCTCGTGCTGATACTGCGGCTAACCCGGATATGGGAGCTGGGAGGACCACCGATGAGCAAGCAAAAGACCCGGCCGCCAAGGACAATGTCGATGACTCGGCAAAGGATGACGAGTAAAGTTTCATTTTTTATCGCCTCAAACACTTATTCGGCCAATGGGCATTATGTAATATGCCTAATACAATTATTCTTTTAATAGTGCGCCTGTGCACTTTTCGATACAATTTCCTCAGTTTCTAATACGTTTAAACTTTAATAGCTTTTGGTGGCCCTTCTGGCCCCTCACCTTGATATGTTATTTCCTAGTCTTGAACTTTTTCTTGCTGCTTTTCTGATTTTCGCACTTTTTCCTTTTGTGAGACTCGGTTTCCGGGTCTCGGGGATTTTGACAAGTGGACTTTATTTCTTAACTCCCCAAGTCCCCATGACTCGGATTTTTGGGTTTTTAAGCTTAATAGCTAAAAAAATTGTCGCTTTTCTCAAATTCCCAAATCCCCAAGGCCCGAATTTCCGAGTCTAGGGATTTTTAGTTTTCAAAAAAGCAAATTGTTTTTGCTAAGGCCCAAAACATAGAGTTACTCACGTAGGTTTGAAGTTATGCTTAATATATTGTGAGTTTCCGGCTGTTAACCTTGTACTCTGCATAACTTGTGGTTTGGATGACCCTTTTGATCCTCTTTGTTGTAAGCCGGCTTTCGCGTGGATATTCGATGCTGCTATAACTTTATAAAAACTGGGCCAGGCAAGTCCCATTGGGCATCATGACTGATTGTGATTACACGTTAGCAAAGCATGCCACATTTTTGCGAGTCACATCAAGCTTAAACAAGAGAAATCAAGAAAATTTGGCTCTATTGTCCAGTTATAAGATTGTAACCGTACTTATTGCAAGTAATCGGTTCTTATAACTTGATGGCATCGTGGCCGGGTCTTTGAGTTTGCAACTGTGCTATTCAAGCAATCAGCCCCCAAGACCTATATATGCATTCTATGAAAAATATAAAACTAAAGTACTATAAGCAAACAAATAACACATACCTGATAAAGTAAAAAATAGAAAGTAAAAAACAGAAAGATAAAAACTTAACTGAAATAAATAAGAAAGAAGCAATATCATAGTTTAACCATCTCTTTATTGATATGAGAAAAGTTAGGTCAGCAAGCCGCCTCATTAAAAACGCTCCAGTCCCCTTAGCCTTGATAGGAAAAGAGTGCGTCTGAAACCTGCTGCATGTTACATCGTGTAATTCAACTTATAAACCTAGCCTATGCTAAGTGTAGTAGGGACGTAGCTAAGCACGTTCCATGGTCTTTCCCTCTCTTGCATAGATGAAGTGGTATGGGCTGTATCGTTGACAGTATCCGACTCTTCCCTTGCATCTATCAAGTAATATGATCCATTGTGCAAATTACGGCTTATGATGAACGGCCCTTCCCATGGTGGAGATAACTTGTGCTTCCCCTCTTTTGACTGTACCAAACGCAGCACCAGGCCCCCTTCCTGGAAGACCTGGGTTTTGACTCGCCGACTATGGTATCTCCTCAAATCCTGCTGATATATGGCTGATCTCTCCAAGGCTTGTTCTCTGTGTTCTTCTAGCATATCCACGGCATCCTGCCGGGTCTTCTCGTTCTCCACTTCAACGTAAGCCGACACTCGGGGCGAGTCATTAATAATATCACTCGACAATTATCCCTCTGCACCATAAACCATGAAAAACGGGGTCATCTCAGTAGATCTGTTAGGTGTGGTGTTAATTCCCCAAACCACTGATGGTAACTCCTCAACCCATGCTCCAGCAGCTCTGATGCACGGGACTCGCAGCCCTGGTTTTAACCCACGAAGTAACTCCTGATTTGCCCTCTCCACCTGTCCATTGGCTTGTGGATGGGCTACCGAAGCTATGTCAAGGCGGATGCCATTGTTCCCGCAAAAATTTTCCATCTCACCTAAGGACATATTGGTTCCATTGTCCGTTATTATGCTGTGGGGATACCCAAACCGATAGATAATCCTTTTCAGGAACTTGACTATTGTGACTGCTTCCCAATTGGTGACTGGCACAACTTCAACCCACTTAGTAAACTTATCAATAGCTACCAAAAGATGAGTCTTTTTGCAAGGTGACATGTGGAAGGGGCCCACCATATCCATACCCCAAACAGCAAACGGCCAGGTTAGCGGGATTGTTCGCAACTCCATAGCCGGCACATGGGTTTGGCGGGCGTACCTTTGACATCCATCGCACCTTGCCACCAAGCGCTCCACGTCTGTTAAGGCTGTGATCCAGAAGAAACCGTGTCGATATGCTTTGGCCACAAGGGATCTTGTGGAGGCGTGATGCCCACAATCGCCTTCATGGATCTCCTTCAAAATCCGTCGGCCTTCTTATGGTGCTACACAGTGCAAAAAGACTCATGCTGCACTTATTTTATACAACTCCCCATTGATAATAGAATAGCCCTTTGCTCGTCTCAGAATTTGCCTTGCTAAAACTTCCTGTGGTGGTAACTCGCCCCATGATAGGTAGGCAAAAAACGGCTCTGTCCACTCGGGAACAGCACGTACTGAGGCCACGGGCTCCAAATCCCGGTCTTGGTTAGCCACCTCTTCCTCAGACTCGGTTTTAACAGATGGCCGCCATAACTCGTCCAGGAAAACATTAAGTGGAACCGGCTCTCTGCGCGAGCCGAGTCTTGCAAGCGCATCTGCTGCCTCGTTCTTTCGCATGTCAATATGTTCCACCTCATACCCGGAGAAAGACCCGGCAACCCTGTCCACCTCTCTGCGATATGCTGCCATTGTTGCATCTTTTCTATCCCAAGTTCCTGAGACCTGTTATACCACAAGATCCGAATCTCCATAGCACCGTATTCGCCTGATGTTCATCTCCTTTGCTACTCTCAATCCATGTAATAATGCCTCATACTCGGCCACATTGTTGGAGCAATGGAAGTGAATTTGCAACACGTAGCTCCATTTGTCTCCTTTGGGTGTTGCGAGTACCACCCCAGCTCCTGACCCCTCGTACTGCTTAGAACCATCGAAGTGCATCACCCAAGACTCGAAACTTGGTACCATTGTGGGCATGCTTGTGTGAGTCCAATCATTGATAAAATCAACTAAAGCTTGAGATTTGATTGCAGACCTGGGCTCGTAGTTGATGTGATAATCTCCCATCTCAATGGCCCACTTGGCTATTCTACCTGTCGGGTCTGAATTTCTGATAATATCTGCCATTGGTATAGAGCTAACCACTGTTATGGGGTGTTCCTGAAAATATGGTTTCAATTTCCGGCTGGCCATGAAGACCCCAAAAACTAACTTTTGCCAATGTGGGTAACGCTGCTTTGCTTCCGATAGTACCTCGCTCACATAATAAACCGGTCTCTGTACCGGGTGATCCTTTCCATCCTCTTTGCACTCAACGACAACCACTGCGCTGACCGCCCGAGGCCCGGCCGCAACGTATAGTAACATGGGTTCTTTAGGACCCGGAGCCGCCAGAATCGGTGCCTCGGATAATTGATTTTTTAGAGCTTCGAACGCCTCATCCGCCTCTTGGTCCCAAACAAATTTGTTGGTTTTCCTTAAGAGCCGGTATAAAGGTATCGCCTTCTCTCCAAGCCTGGATATAAACCGGCTTAATGCTGCTACACATCCTGTAAGTTTTTGAACATGCTTCAGGCCTTCCAGCTTTTTCAGACTCTGAATAGCTTTGATTTTGTCCGGGTTTGCCTCAATTCCTCTCTCGGAAACAATGAAACCGAGTAATTTTCCCGCTGGAACTCCAAATACACACTTTGTGGGGTTAAGCTTCATCTGATATCTTCTCAAATTCCTGAATGTTTCCTTTAGGTCATCAATGAATGTTTCTGCCTTCCTCATTTTGATCACCACATCATCAACATAAGCATGAACGTTGCATCCAATCTGATCCTCAAAACACTTCTGAATGCACCGTTGGTACGTTGCACCAGCGTTCTTCAGTCCAAAAGTCATGGTTTTGTAACAGAAAGCTCCAAAGGGGGTTATAAACGATGTTTTCTCCCAATCTTCCTTCTTGAGCTTGATCTGATGATACCCGGAATAGGCATCCAGGAAACATAATAGGTCACTTCCAGCCACTGCATCTATAATCTGATCTATCCTTGGAAGGGCAAACGGATCCTTTGGGCAATGTTTGTTGAGACTCGTGTAATCTATGCACATCCTTCACTCGTTACTCTTTTTCATCACTAGAACCGGATTTGCCAACCAATCCGGGTGAAAAACCTCCATGATAAAGCCGGGTGCAAGTAGCCGAGCTATCTCTGCTCCTATAGCTTTTCTTCTTTCCTCATTCATTTTTCTCAGGCCCTGCTTCACGGGCCGAGACATGGGATCAACATGCAAACTGTGCTCAGCTAACTCGGTCGGAATACCCGGCATATCGCTAGGCGTCCAAGCAAAAACGTCTTGATTTGCACGAATGAACTCTACAAGTGCTTCTTCCTGCTTATTGTCTAGGTTAGATCCTATAGCAAATTGCTTGGAGGGATCACCTTCGACAAAAGCCACCATCTTGGTGTCCTGTGCTGCTTTGAATTTTGCTCTCTCATCCTCCGTATTTGGTCTCTTCAACGATGTTCTACCATCCGGATCTACCTGGGACCGGTAATACTTAAGCTCTTCCTTCCTGCAAGCCTGTTCCGTCATTGCCGCGTCTCCTTCGTCACACTCTGCTGCTATAACCCGGTTACCATGTATAGTAATGGTTTGCTTGGGACCCGGGATTTTTAGCTGTAGGTATACGTAACACGGCCTGGCCATGAACTTGGCGTAAGCCGGCCTTCCAAACAGCGCGTGATAAGGGCTGCGCAATTTTACCACCTCGAACGTGAGCCACTCCACTCGGAAATTATCCTTTGATTCTCCAAAAGCAACCTCTAGTGTTATCTTTCCTTCAGGGCACGCCGAGTGACCCGGCACGATCCCATGAAAAACTGTTGAACTTTTCTGCAGCTGAGACTCCTTGAGCCCCATGCGTAGGAAAGTTTCCCAATATAAGATATTGATGCTACTCCCACCATCCATCAGAACCTTTTTCAACTCGTAACCATGGACCTGCGGCGCAACCACCAAATCTAACACACCGGGATGTTCTATTGTTTTCGGGTGATCCCTTCTGCTCCATGTTACCTCTTGATCCGACCATCTCAAGTATCTCGGAACAGCTGAAGAAACCGAGTTTACTACTTTTTTAAGTATCTTTCTATCTTTGTTGGAAGTCCCCGTAGTATGAACGTGGTACTGCCCCAACTGCTTGGGGTTAGCTTGGAAACCTCCAGCACCTCCCTGATTGTTACCCGGATTACCACCTCCGGCGTTGCCTGCTGGGGATGGGCCGTTGCCCGGGTTTCCACCCGGACCCGGTCCTCCTCCCTGGCCTGCACCCCGCATGGCCTTATTTATTTCCCCATTCTTCCATCTTTGTAGATCAACGCACTGCTCCAATGAATGATTAGTCGGCCTGCCATTCCTGCTATGTCATGGACACGGCATCCTGAAGGCCTCCAGATGATTAGCCGGCCTTGGTGGTCCTTGGTAATTTCCTCCATTAAAATTTCCTCCGTTGAAATTTCCCTCTGCCCTGGGTCTTGCAAACCCGGCTTCTGTATTGGCGACAAACTCGGAATTTCCCTCATACGGGCGCTTGTGCTGGTTATTTCCATTATTTCATCCATTGTTACCCGGCGCATACCCATTGCCGGGTCTCCCACTGTTACTTGCGCTGGCTTTTGCTTGCTTATCATCAACATCCTCCTCTGTGGTATCTGTGGCGGCGTGCTTGTTGCACGCGTCCATCAACTCTCCCATTGTAACTTCCGAAGCGTGCCGACTAGATTTCATGCGTGTCAGCTTTTGCACTAAGGGTATATACTTGCATGTTTTCGCCATAGCCTGTAATGCATCCTTTGGTTGGATATCTGGGGACAAGTGGAAAATTTCCATAACCCGGCACACCCAACTGCGCTGATTCTCCCTTCTTCTGGACACATCGCTCTAGATCATCGATCGTAAATAACTTCCTGCACGTTCCATGAAAGTGCTTGATGAAGGCAGTTTTCAGCTCACTCCATGAATTGACGGATCTTTCGGGTAGGTTATTGAACCACAACTTTGCTGCTCCCTCTGACATCATTAGGTACATAAATTTGGCTTGAAGATTCTCGGATGCGTTGCGAATTGACATGGCCATCTCATAACTTCTCAACCAGGTTTCTAGATCCATGGTCGGCTCATAATTAACCACTTTACCCGGTTCATTGAACTTATCCGGGTAAGGCTCAGCTCTGATAGTGTCCGACAAACACTTAGGCCAGGCGAGATTTGCCGCCACTTGCCTCACCCGGGAAACGTGCGATCCCGCGGCCGGCACGGCGGGGTGTGCAACCGCTACCGGCCCTCGTACAGCAGACCCGGCCGCTGCACGCCTGGCTCGAGAACTGTCCACGATAGCTTGTGTTGCTGATGCTGCGGATGCTGCCGGACCATGGGGAGGAGGCGGCATTTGCTGCTGCTCTGCCCTTCGTCGTGCCGAACTTGTCTGAATATTGCCGGTATTCCCGTTCTTCCGACTAACATATGGGGTTCCATGCATTCCACTCCTATTATCCGGGTAATTGGCGTGCTGAGCCACTGCTGTGCGTAACAGGTCTATCGCCCGCCAAGTCTCCTCTGCATGGGGTGACTCTCTTACGGGGATGCGATCAAGTGCCAATGTTGCTGCATATACGTTATCCATGGGGTTGTTGAAGTGACCTGGTGGAGTATGAAATCGTGATGGGGGCAGTGGTACTATATTTCCAACAGCAATCCTTGTCTGCAACGTGGGTAACCCGACCTGTACGTTTGCCGGCTGTCCTCCCAGGGTCGCAGGCTGATGTCCGGTTTCCTGATTCACAACCGGAATTGGTTGATCCTGAGGTGTAATGAATAGTGCGGCCGGGTGTATAGTTCCACCTGTTGCCGGATTGTGCTTCCTAGTCGAATGAACCTGGAGCCGGTTCTCCAATTCTTCCAGCTCGCGCTGGCGCGCGGCTATCCCTTGCTTCTCAGCTTCCACATCTCTCCTCTGCTGATCCAATGCACGGCAGGCCACATCCAGATCCGCGGCACGTGCCGCCGTGTTTTCTGGGGTTATCACCGTCGCTAGCACCGTGGGATCCAGGATCAGGTTATTGTTGACCAGAGCCGGATTTCGCGGATTTGAAGGACCCGCTCCTGGCGTTCTATTCGCCATAAACCCAAACATGTTTCTCCGCTGCTCGCTTTCTGCAGTACGGCTGGTGACTGAAGCCGACTCTCCGTCAACCCGGGTTATAATCGGGTTTCCATCAACCGGATTTTGCTGCTGAGCCAGCGCTCGCGCCGCTCCGACCGCGGCCGTAGTCACGTCCCCCTGATTGAGATTAGTTGCAGGGGCCGTGTAGACCGTGACCTGGCGCGTGATGCCTGGTGAAGATTCGTAATCTTCCTCATCACAACTATCCTCCTCGTATCGGTCCTCCAGTAGGTGCAGGATGGACTCGGTATCATCTTCTCTCATGACCCGGCCACGCGGGGTCCATGCCGGCTCCTCCGGCTGTTCCCTCTTCGTGGTGGGCTCTTCTATCGGATCGATTGTCCCGACCGACTCTTCTCCGTCTGACTGAACGCAGGTCGCTTCTCTTGACACGGAATCATACTCAATATCATCAGGAATAGAACCGGACGTACGTACCATGCCGACGAAGATGTTGACCCGGTCGATTGTGACGATAGATCCGGTTTCTAGCAGATCCGACTCTGGTCCCCAGCCAAAGTCGTCCACCATCTTCTCTCCTTCGGGGCTGGTGATGATCTCGCCGATGACGAGGTTCTTCATGCTTTCCCGAGCTTCTCCCATGATGTAAACACCCTTGGACGTAGGCCCCACGGTGGGCGCCAACTGTCGTGGGATAATCACGGCAGACGTTACCGGGGGTAACTTATCTTGGGGCAATTCGACTCTGGTGTTTGGGAGAGGGTTTAGCACAAGGAAAATCATGCTATCAATCGATCTGGTAGATCTGGCAATCAGGTCGCCGAGTCTCCGATCTAGTGTTACAATATCAGCTCTCGTATTACAGGGGTACTCGAATATCTGGTGAAGCTCTCTTTTCCTAACCCTAGGAGCCGGCTTATATGTTACCCGGCTCCCTGGCTTCCTATACAAGACACACTCGGAATCCTACCTGGAAACCGTACACAAACCCTAAGTTTCCTAATAGTAACCCCAAAAGCCGGGTTACAAGGCCTACGCTACTTCTTGGGCCTTCTAGAAACTCCTCTTCCTTGAGCCGGGTCTTGCGCGATTCCCTTTGGGCCGGGTTACACCTTGACGTTAGCCTACCGGGTTATCATCCCTCCATCAACTAACATCAAATACTTTGGAATCGAATGCAAAGTACGAGATTCAAATGTTGTTCGAAAGCATATATGAGCAGATAAGAGGTTATGCTTGCCTTGGTAATAAGAAAACCAATACAGATATCTTCTGGGATAAGTGCTTGACTTGTCGGTTAGGATCAAGTATTCACCATTGAACTGCTGGCTTTCGCTTCGGAGTAGGGTTCTACCGAGGGGGAACAAACACCGAAAAGAAGAAGAACAACAATCAACACATGGCATCGATGCAATGCGCAATATGTATGCATGAGCAAATTAATGCACTAAATTAAAGCCCTAAACATGACCGTTTGGTTGCTAGGGTTTATATTTCAGTTATGTAGTTTTTCCGAAATTTGCCCGAAGTAGACCACGGAGGGATACTTTGGACGATTCTGAAGGTGAGTACAATTTAATGGATCAAATGAGTTTGAAAACATCACAAACAAGTTGAATTTGTCATTTTGAGCAATTTGGTATATAACTTTTATTTTTCTAATTTTATTGAATAAAAGCTTATTTTCTTTATTTTTAAACGATTTAAACAACATTAAATAATGGCCAGAAATAAAGGTTGTCAAACATTTATGGAAATTACATATTTGGATAGAGTTTTTTTCCTGAATACAACCATATTTTTACTTTATTTTTATGATTAACATTTTGGGAGATATTTATTTTACAAGTTTAAATCTTTTTCTAGAATTATAAAACAGTAGATGGCCCACATGTCAAATAATTATTTCTGTTTATTTTCTTTAGAAGAAAAAAATCACTGACGAAGGGCCCCACGTGATGTCAGCATGACATCACGCAGGCGTCAGCAACTGGCCGGAACGGCTCTGGACTGCACGCCGGCGGCGACTCGGGGCTCGCCGGACCGCGCGGGAGGGCGCGTTCGGCGTGCGCGGACGTGGTCTACCTGTGAGTGGCCGCGCCGCTACCAAACGGTCGCCGGTAGATCGCCGGCGATGAGCTTCTGCGGCCGACGGGACAGCAACCGACATCGTCGGCGTTACAGAGGGGGATGGAGGGATCTGAGACTACCTAGAGGTTCGCACGCTCACCGTGAGCTCGTTGGCATCGTCGATGACGCGATCGGAGGCCAAACGGCGGCGAATCGGGCACATCGGAGCTCGGCTGGCCGTGGAGAAGAAGACCCGATTCGTCGGTTTTAAGTCGTCCCGGCTCGCTAGAGTCATCAAGGAGCTCGAGGGAGGCACGACGGAGCTCCCTGGATGATCAAAATGAGAGGAGGGGGTCGGGGGCGACGGCACGAAGCGATGACCAGAGGGCTAGGGTTTGGGTTCTTTTCGGGAGGAGATGCAGAGAAGGAGGAGGTACCAGAGAGAGAGAGAGCGATACAGAGAGGAGGGAAGGAGGGCACGACACCCTCGTGGTCGTCTTCTGCAAGGTGGCGAGCAGGACGTGGCACCGGCAGCGTACAGCAGCGAGCTGCTTTCGTGCGAGAGGAAGAAGACAAACATGCATTTCCAAGAAAACCCCCTGGAGTTTCTGGAAAATTGCAACAAGGTCCTTTCTTTTATAAAACAGAACATAAAAGAAACTTTTGAGGGCCTTTTTGAAATCAGAAAAATTGACAAAAATAGTTTTTGGAAAGCTTGTGAAATTTCCAACCTTGCCATATTTCTTTTTGGTGAAATTGAATTATTTTTCAATACAAGATTTTGGGAACCTAAATAAGTACTATTTGTAGGATTTTCTCAAACCATTAAAATTCATAATTTGAATTGGTTGAAACATGATTTAAATTTTTGTTTTCATGCATGTATGAGATGAACACAACACCACAACCCTTTGGTAGCAAAATTTGGGATGTTACAAATCTACCCCCTTACAAGAATCTCGTCCCGAGATTCCCGAAGGATAAAGAAAGAAGGAACACCGATTTTGAACGACCTTCTTGAACCTTACGATTCTCTTCTCGAAGAGGTTGACCCGTATCACTTGCGAGGATATCCAGCGGCTGCACCTTAGGTGAGAGGGAAAACTCTTAGAAATTGATCTTCACGAAGATCAAGTATCTCATGTATAACTCATGACAAGAATGTCCGTAAAGAACAGTTGAATTAACATGCATGAAACACATCAAGGTAACGGAGGGAATATGAGAAGGTTTCAAGTTCATGGACGATGGTTCTTGAAAGGATTTAGAATATGAGATTTGCACAAGACTTTAAATCCTTTTGGAAAAGAAAGGTTGAACAACTTTTGACATAGAGGTTTCTTCAAACAGAAAACCAAGATGGAAAGGATGATCTTGGATACCATGACGTAATATCCGTGGACGATGGAAATCACGAGAAAACACTTTGATCGTGCGTCAGAGAAAATTTGATACATGATCATGTTCACTCTCCAAAGTGGACACAATAGATGAAGGAACTTTCATTCCGTCAAAGTTTGTCGAAATCTTTGTCAAGAATCGGGATGTTACTTCACGGTAGGAGATGAGTAACCACAAGATGTTGGAACACCGTAATGAGGGGAAAAAATTCTTGGTCACACCATAAGGATGGGTAACCAATGGGGTGCAGAACACCGGAAGAAATTAGGGAATCTCTTTCCTATGGTGGATTGGACGTAGCAATACATCGAACACATGGTTAAGATCCCACGGCTGAAGTAACTGACAAGTTCACACAATGTGTGAGAAAAACAGAACTTCAGGTACAAACAACTTGAAAAAGGAAACTGATCGTGGCGGTTACAAAACACCACGAGATGTTTTTCACGATGAACTTGTTTCCACTAGAACAAAGGTTTTGATAGGTTCAATGGAGAGATATTGGAAATATCAATTTCCAAATTTTCCTTGAAGTTCTAGATACAGACAATAGGCTCACGACAAGCCTTCTGTAGGTCATCAAGTGAAAGTAAAACTCCGGTTTAGAAGAACGGGGAGGGAAAACTTGTTAGAATGAGCCACACCAGAATTCACACGGAGAGTGGTTGTTATTACGGATTCAAAGAGATACGACATTAGGCCTTCCGGCTAATTGTGTCAACCACAACATCAACCATGCCGTATTTTCACATATACCTAATTCAATTCTCTTGAGGAAACACCAACCATCGTTGCTGCTTGAGATTCAACTCTGGTTAGTGGGTTGACAACTGAGACTCCGTTCGGTTGATCACAGAGGTTGCACCGGTTACAATTGAGATACATTTACTAGATTCTCAAGATATAGACTATGATGCCACGCTCAAAAAGATGAGTGAGATTGCAGAACTCATGTATTAGCAACTTGCGGAAGACGGTTGCACCTACAATGATTACTTGCAATGAAACAGAACGGAGTCCTTGTTGGGGAGACGATACAAAGATAACGAAGTTCTTGGACTTCCTCTCTTTCACGGGTAATCAGTCAGTGGCTTAGCGTGGATGCAAACTTCTTTAAGTGAATGGAGGTAAAAACCAACCATCTCAAGAGTAGTCCACACATGCATGACTGACTTGGGATTATTCCCAAAGGAACAAGAAAACTCTTCTCGAATCCATGGCGACAACTTTCACCAAGGGCACATGAACCCGAAAAAGTCACTTCGAACATCGAGAGCACAACTTCGTGATGACACAAAGATGGTTCTCAGAAAGTTTCCAACATTGGTGCCAATTGTTCAACATGAACCTCTTGCAACTTGGAAAAAACAAGATTGTCGTAGATGGGCTCAACAACATCTTTATCAAGACACTCCAAGAATAGGGATTCATATGATATATGAACAAGGCAAAACATTGGTTAGACCAAAGGACATGAAGGTGTACTCGGGCAAAACGCTATGAGTGGAAACATCGTCAAAATAGTCCTTGAATCTGAACTTGATTTGACGATAGCCCAAATCAAATCAAGGTAGAATGATAACATGTACACTAAGGAGATACTATCCTGCTTCAACACAAAGGAAACTAGACATCCCTTAACAGAGGATCCAGTTAGGCGGAGCTTTTGCCTTTGAACTCTCCAAGTTGTTGTTTAAGCTCAACCACTAGTCCAGGATGTCCAACATAGTTCTTGGAGGAAGGAGTAGTTCAACTTACCCCTTATTAAACATCACGGTCAGGTGACAACCTGGTGATACTTCTTGGAAGACGACCAGAATATCACGAACCACCGAAATGTCTTAGAGTTCGCAAGGATGTTTGCTTTTCAAAGCAAATGATATGGTCTTGAGAGCTTTAGTATGAACCTAACTCTCCGACCAAGAATGTGCACCAGAATGAACATATTTGGTAACACAGTCAACTTCAAACAGAGGCTGGGTGTCCAGTAGTGCTAAGAAGAATACAGATGTTTCCTTAGATTTTTTGAAGCAACAAGAATTGCTAGGAATATCTGATACACACACCAACGCACAGACCCATCATTCTCAAGCACTTCAAACTTGGAGAAAAGGTGGGTGAAGATGTGTAAGAGCATCACTTCATCGATAAGGTCATGAAATTGAACATAACCTCTTGATATGTAAGAGAGTGTGTCGGATATATACTGAATAGGGGTATAGAAGATGTTAGACAAAGAGCCGGACTACCAGGGTGGCCTACATGGTAATGGGCTTAGGTCCATTGGGCGGCCCAGTAGTCCGACGTGCAGAAGCCGGATTCTAGAAGAACCCGGATCACGGCCCGCGTGATCTCGCTTGGAGGAGAAGACGGATTCCTTGCTTTCCAAGTTACAAGTTAAACGTAGTCTTCTAGGTTTCTTATTCTGCAAGCCCTAATCCGGCTATTATATAAAGCCGGACGGGAGATAGATTAAAACAAGTTAAGTTAGACACAAGTTCAAGCTCTACGCAACTCGCCGAGAAGCTCATCCTCACCGAGAAGCTAGATCTACACCCTCACATTGTAACCCTGGTAAACGGGCTTTAGTCCCAATTAGTGAGAAGTGCAGGAGTAGGTACGCCGTACTGTCGCGACGTACCGAACCTGGGTAAAATCCTGTGTTCTGTGTTACTACGCTATCCCGTTACCCCACGTCTCTACCGTAGTCTCATGGCATCCCCGTCTATGAAAACTACTACGATGTCTCGACAGTTGGCGCCCACCGTGGGGCAAACGACGTCAGGCGTGAAATTCCGATCTGGGATACTTGGCGGAATTGGAAGATCGATCACTGTCGGAAGCTTGGAGTTCGACGACGACGTCGGCCGCTTCCTCGACAACGGATCCTATATACCGGCGCAAAACCACCTGGTAAGTGCCTGCGTGTTACCGATCGGATCTGCTAACATCTTTATCGGACTAACTGCAGAGGCAATGGGGTTTTGCGGTGGAAGCAAATTTATCCCACCCGCCCTATACCCAGTCAAAAACGACTATGATGCCGGATTCTGCTCAGATCGCCGACAAAAAAGTGATACACACTTTATCGGCATGGTGCAATCAGAAATCGCTGAAAACACGGATGACGGAAATCCCGTGCAAGAGGCAGATAACAACCTACCCGTCATAGAGACGGAAGAAGAAACACCCGTCACAGAGGCCATAGACCCGACATCCGTCAATAAGACGATGAACTCGGAAGCAGAGTCCGTGCTTGCCGCCATTGAGGCGAGGTTGGAGTCGGAAACCGGATCGGATAACTTCGACTCCGAAGACGAAGACGAGGATGCCTTCGTAAGAAAGGTTAAGTCCTTTCAAGAGGGATTCCATGAAGTGCTAATGGCAAAACCAGCTGATACAACGGGTGCCGGCAGCCAGGAAAGCCCTAAAACCCCTCCGCCGGTGGAAGAGAGAGAAGACAGAGAAACTTCTCCGATATTCCCCAATGTTAAGGAGATGACAGAAGATGAGCCTGTCAAAAAACCTCCCTCTTCCAAGAAAAAGCACCGTGCTTCTAAAAAACTCCAATACAAACTCCGGAAGAAAAAATCAGCCGATCTCGCTGATGAAAACCTGGAAGTAGGAGATGTTAGCGGCACAAAGCCAGCGGAAAAGAAATCTAAGGAAATCACTGCTCCGCCAATGACGGAACAGGAAGAGCAAGAGCTATTACAAACACCAGTGGGACCAGATGAACCCCCTGAGATGCTGGAAGCCAGGAGACAAGCTTTCCAACGGCAACAACAACATCTGCTTAGATCTCGGCAACATCTCCAACAAACCCATAATGACATCAAAGTCATGAAGGAAGAAATAGAGGAGTACGAGAGAAAGCATAGATCCGCGTTAAAACCTACTAGGTTACCCGGAATCGCAAGACCGGAAGAACTGCCGCCAAAAGAAAGGTTCTATAACCCATCTTGGCAAAAGCAGTTAAACGGCAAAGATGCCAAGGGCGAACCAATATACAAAACCGCAGCGGAAAACGCGGAAGCAGCATTCGCCATCCTAAACAACGATCTGTACTCCAACGGGGAAAAACTCCAAGGGGTGTATGCTTTCCTAGGAAAAGCATTACAGCAGCAACAGCGAGGCCAAGAACGATCAGGGAGGCTGCATGATAATTCCGCACTCTGCAAAACAGCTACTTGCGCTGCTGGAGCACCTGGACCGGAAGAACCCGGAGATTCGGATAAAAAAGAGGATCCGAGAAAAGACAGGAAAAACCCAGACAACCGGGACGCAACGTCTAGAATCGGACCTCATCTCCCGCAAGATGGATATAAACCACACGATCGGGAAGACAAACACCGGAATGACGGCAAAATAATGCCACCTCCGAGAAACCCAGCTGAAAAAGCTGGAGGAATAATATACCTCACAGACGTGAAAGATCCCGGACACCTCCTAAGGATAAGGAAAGGCATAGAAGCAGAACTCCGCCTAACCCAAAAGGACGTGAACACGGAAGAGATAGAGATAACCTCGGAAAAGCGCGTCCGCGCAACAATGGAAAAGAAAGGAGCAGATCCCCTTCTGTCCATTCAGCCGGGAGATATTCTGCACACATTGATAGAGCAGAAAAGGATGATCTATACTTTGGTCCTAAGTGTTTTACTGACAGGATCCGAAGGATAACCCTGCATTCTGGCTTCGCCAAAGTTGGTCCAACCTACCAAAAATATACCGGCAGTACAAACCCGGATACCTGGCTCTCAGATTATTATACAGCCGTCCAAATCAACAATGGGACAGACCTGGAAGCTGTCAAGTTTCTTCCCCTAATGTTGCTAGACGGAGCCAGAGATTGGATTAATGGTTTACCATCAAGAACTGTCGACAGCTAGGATGATATGGCTAGAGTATTCACTCAGCATTTTCGGGGAACATACAAACGCCCAAATAGCATCAACCAGCTGAACCGTTGCACCCAATTTGAGGACGAACCATACGTGGATTTCATCTCCAGATGGACTGCAATGAAGAATAGTTGTTCTGGAGTAACTGACGTACAAGCAATGCATGCTTTCGTCAATGGCCTAAAACCCGGACTCGTACCGTTCATGGTTGGCTCTAAACAGCACAAAGATCTCGGATCTATGCTTACAACCGCTAATGAGCACGCTGCAGCCGAAGATGATATCAGAGCAAGAGGAGGCAATATTGAGTCACTAATACTCGCCAAGAAAACCCCTCGTTCTGACAAAAAAGGAACTCCAGAGTCAACGACAAAGCCCAAGGAGGTCAACATAGCCTTTGGAGGAGAAAAGGTGAATAAGTGGACAGGCCGCAGTCCAGATCCAATCAATTACACTCCCGAAGAATGGGAGAGAATTAAGTCGGAACCCTGCGTCCACCACTCGCAATTTGGGAAACCAACCCACACAAACGCGCAATGCCGGCTAAACAAGCATATGAAAGGCAATGCAGGATCCGGAAATAAAGGGAAGGGTTCCAAAAGGAAACCTGCCAAACAAAAGCCAGAAGCTGAAAAAGAAGACAGTGAATCGGACACTGATGACAAAATCCAAGAACGACAGCGAAAGGGCGAACCCAAATTTCCGAGAGTTGACGGAGAAGCAATGTTAACTTTCTTAGCAACCCCGTCAGCAAAGGTGGCCAAAAGAACACTTCGAGAAATAAACGCGGTCGTTCCGGCAACCCCGAAATTCTTGAAGTACTCCAACACACCGATAATCTGGGATCAGTCTGATCATCCCGGAAATATCCCTGAACCCGGCACACAAGCTCTTGTTGTCAGCCCTATTGGTCAAAACACTAGGCTAAGAAGAGTGCTGATGGACGGAGGATCCAGCATTAATATAATGTACCTGGATACACTGAAGCACTTGAAGATCTCCGAGTCCCAGCTCAATTACAGTAATATACGCTTCCACGGCATTGTTCCTGGCAGGCAAGCACGATCCCTAGGAGAAATTTCCTTAGATGTCACCTTCGGAGATAAAGATCACTTCCGGCAGGAAAAAGTATCTTTCGAAGTAGTGCCGTTCGAAAGCGTGTATCACGCAATACTCGGACGTCCAGCTTTCGCCAAATTCATGGCAAGATCCTGTTATATCTACAACAAGCTGAAAATGCCAGGACCCAAAGGGGGAGTAATCACCATAGCCGGTGATTTCAAGCTGGCAAATGAGTTGGAGAAAGAAAACACCCTTTGCGCTCAGAGAGTTATAGCAAAGGAGGAACTGAAGGAATTAGCCAAGGAGGTATCGCCGAAAGAAATGCCGGCAGGAAAAGAAACTCGGAAGCCAACAGATAGTTTCAAGGCATCCGAGAATACAAGACAGGTAATCCTAGATCCCAAAGATCCGACAAAATTTGTCGTCGTAGGGACTGGGATGACCGACAAATAGGAAGGCGAGCTCATCAAGTTCCTCCGTGAGAACTGGGATATTTTTGCCTGGTGTCCAGCTGACATGCCAGGCGTACCCAGGGAACTTGCTGAGCACCAACTCAAGGTTATTCCCGGATCAAAACCCGTCAAACAAGGTCTCCGTCGTTTTGACGGAAGAAGACGGAAGGCTATTGGCAAGGAAATTATCCGGCTTTTAGCAGCGGATTTCATCAAGGAAGTAATCCATACTGATTGGTCCGCAAATCCGGTCCTAGTACCGAAGAAAGACACCACTGCTCTTAGAATGTGTATAGATTACACAGGATTGAACAAGTTGTGTCCGAAAGATAGGTTCGCGTTACCGCGAATCGATCAAATAATAGATGCCACTGCAGGCTCCGAGCTTTTATGCTTTTTGGATGCATACTCCGGGTACCACCAAATACGCATGAAAAAGGAAGATCAAATCAAGACTCCTTTTATAACCCCGTATGGGACGTACTATTACATAACCATGCCTTTTGGCCTGAAGAACGCAGGTGCAACCTACCAGCGTTGCATGCAACGCTGTTTGCATAGTCAAATTGGCAGAAACGTTCATGTTTACGTGGACGATATCGCTGTCGTAACCAAGGAAAAAGATACACTCCTTGAGGATTTGCGAGAAACTTTCGAAAACTTGCGCACTTACAGGATGAAGTTGAATCCATCTAAGTGCGTATTCGGGGTTCCCTCAGGAAAACTTCTGGGTTTCATTGTTTCCCATAGAGGAACATAAGTTAACCCGGAAAAGATCAAGTCAATCTTGAACATTTCAAAACCTACATGTGTAAAAGATGTCCAAAGATTGACGGGTTCCGCTGCAGCCGTCAGCAGATTTATCAGTCGGCTGGGGGATAAAGCCTTACCACTCTACAAGCTGCTGAAGAAATCCGACAAGGTCGAATGGACAGAAGAGGCTGATGCAGCGTTGGCCCAGTTGAAGGAAACCTTGATGAACGCTCCCATCTTGGCATCTCCAAAAGACGAAGAACCCATGTTATTATACCTTACGGCTACAAGTCGGGTTATTAGTGCGGTAATCGTCGTGGAGCGGACAAAAGAAGAACAAAGCATACCAGATCAACATCCGGTATATTACATAAGCGAAGTTTTTTCCGAATCCAAACAAAGGTATCCGCACTACCAGAAACTGGCATATGGCGTATTTTTTGCATCCAGAAAACTGCGCCATTACTTCCAAGGGCATTCCATAACAGTGGTATGTAAAGCACCACTAGGGGATATTATAAACAATGCGGAGGCAACCGGCCGAGTAGCTAAATGGGGCATCGAGCTGGCAGCCTTCGACATTATGTACCAGCCAAGGACGGCAATAAAATCCCAAGTTTTGGCAGATTTCGTCGCCGACTGGACAGAAGCAATGGAAAAAACACCGATGCCAGAATCCGAGTACTGGATCATGCACTTTGACGGATCCAAGATGAAGGAAGGAGCTGGGGCTGGCGTAGTCCTAAAATCTCCAAAGGGAGACACAATGGAGTACGTATTACAAATACACTTCAACGCCCGTAATAACGTGGCAGAATACGAAGCTCTACTTCATGGCTTGCATATTGCAAAAGAAATAGGGGTAAAACGCATCTTATGCTATGGAGACTCGGATTTGGTACAGCATCAGCTCAACCAAACCTGGGACGCGAAAAGCCCTATAATGGCCGAATATCGGAGGACGGTGGATGAGTTCGCCATCTGTTTCTTCGGGTTCGAAGTCCTTCACGTAAAAAGGGAGGAAAACTGGAATGCGGATGCGTTAGCCCGCATGGGATCAGAGAGAGTAAAAACTTTACCACCAGGGGTATTCGTCCAGCACTTGCATGAACCATCCATAAAAGGTGGAGACGTTGATTACCCTCTGGCATCTGAAACAATCGAGGTCATGCTCGTTAAACCGGATTGGACAATTCCATACTTAAACTTCTTAGTCAATCAGAAGTACCCGGAAGGAGCAGACGAAGTCTTGCAAAGGCAGATACAGCGTCGGTGCAAAGGATACGTGGTGATCAACGACCACTTGTATAAACGCAGTACTTCCGGAATGTTTCAACGGTGTATTTCACCAGAAGAAGGAAGAGAAATACTGGAAGAAATCCATGCTGGCGATTGCGGACATCATGCTCAATCAAAAAGCATAGTCAAAAAAGCATTCCGGGCGGGGTTTTTCTGGCTAACAGCCAAGTCAGACACCGAACGCATAGTGAATACGTGCGAAGGATGTCAATATTACGCCAAGCAGACCAATTTGCCGGCCCAAGCACTTAAAACTATCCCTATCACATGGCCGTTTGCGGTCTGGGGGCTAGATATGATGGGACCATTCAAAACTGCAAGAGGTGTACTTACACATCTACTCGTAGCGGTAGATAAGTATACAAAATGGGTGGAGGCTAAACCCATCAAAAAGCTGGATGGCGCAACTGCCAGAAATTTCATTATTGATTTAGTAATGAGGTATGGCGTCCCACATAGCATAATAACTGATAACGGGACAAATTTCTCCATTGGGGAGTTGGCAAAATACTGCCAACAAACGGGAATCCGCTTAGATCTTGCATCTGTGGCACACCCGCAATCTAATGGACAGGTTGAAAGAATGAACAGTTCAATCCTGCAAGGAATACGCCCAAGACTCGAATCTCCTCTCCATAGAGCAGCTGGAGCGTGGGTAGAAGAGCTACCTTCCGTGTTATGGAGTATTCGAACAACGCAAAATAGGTCAACTGAGCAAACCCCGTTTTTCCTAGTTTATGGTGCGGAAGCTATTCTTCCAACGGACATGATCCATGATAGCCCAAGAGTGCAGAATTTTGATGACTCGGATGCCGAGGAAGCACGACAGGATGCCGTCGATCTCTTAGAAGAGGAACGAGAACTTGTGCTTCAAAGATCTGCCATCTACCAGCAAGGTTTACGACGTTATCATAGTCGGAAAATCAGGCATCGTTCTTTTAAAGAAGGTGACTTAGTGCTGAGATTGGTGCAGCAAAGGAAGCACAAATTGGCCCCAGTATGGGAAGGACCATTTGTCATCAGTAAAGCCATGAAGAATGGATCATACTATCTTGTCGACATTCGAGATACGGAGGATGATCCCGAGAAGCCTAATCGCAAAAGAAAGAGAAAAATAGATGATGAACTAGGAGAGACAAAGAGGCCTTGGAGAATCCAGCAATTACGTCCCTTCTATACTTAGTTCAGTTTCTATGTAAACATCTTTGAGACCATGAAATAAAGTTGTCGGAATGTTGTCATTCATATTTCATTATAAGTACAAAATATTTCCGCCTCATCTATTTCCCAATGATCTTACAAATACTCAATGTTAACCCGAATTGTGCCTGCGTGCTCGGTGTTTAAAAGTTGAATGATTCGGCCTGTTAAAGGTTAAAGAAAACTCGGATTGTGCCTGCGTGCCCAAGTTTCAAAGCAGTTCCTTGTTTTCTCTAAATTTTATCTGATTGTGTATGTGTTGGGTTATTGAAACTAGTCAGTAAAAATGCTTCTAGCATGATCCATGTTTTCGAGTTTCAAAACTGTTTGGTTCGTCCCCAGTTACTCGACATGACGATACATATTGCTAGTTGAGCCATTTTTAAACACTAGAGCAGTTAAAACACAGTTGCCAGATTACTTAGAAGATAAAGGAACAATCAAACCCGGAAAAGCTTTGCAAGAAACTTGAAATTGCAAAAGGCGGAGTTCTTGTTTCGACAAACGACATAGAAGCATTACAATATGAATTGCATTGTAAAAATGCTCTTATACACATCCATCATTCGGGTCGAGTGTATTCCCTCAAGCATCCGAGTCTTCATCACTGCTATCATTCTCGAGGGCTGCGGGCACTTCTTCTTCCGGATAAGTAATGGAAAGGTTAACCATAGAGGCAATCTTGGAAGCGTGCCCTTTAACTTCATCAAAAATCGCATTTCGTTGCGCTTCTGTATATCCTTGAGGGATACCGGATGCTACGCGCCAAGATTTGGCATTAGGGTAATGTAGACGCATAAGGCCAAGTGCCATGCGTGCACCACCTCGTGCGGCAGAGCGAAGGATGGATTCTTTCGACTCTGCTACTTCTGTGATGGCACCCGGAAGTCGGTAGACTTCCGAAAAGCGTACAGTACTTGTGGGAAGGAATTTATTAATCAGCTGCATTCCTGCATTCCTGATTGAATTCCACACTTCCCCAAAGGCCCGGATCTTTTCAGTCCGAGAAATTCCTGGAAAATTTCCTGCTTTTTCGACAAAAGTAAAGGTTACATGGAAAGATACAAGAAATAAGACATGAAGACATTGGTAAAAAGAAGTTAACTTACCAAGAACCTTGTCAATTTCGTCGCCTTCTTTCATGCGCGGGAGTAGCATACTTTCTAAATCATTGATAACAGATTTATCTTCCGCTGCCTGTAAAGAAGCCTTGGATTGAGCAATCCCAAGGGCCAGATTACTGGCTTCTAGGTCTTCTTGAGCTTTCAGAAGTTCCTTTCGGAGGTTTGAGTTTTCCTCACGAAGCTGAGAAACATGGACAGCGTTTTCTGCTAATTTGTTGGCTTTGTTTAAAGCAGCTGGAGG
The DNA here is from genome assembly GCA_028641055.1 of Alopecurus myosuroides. Taxonomy (NCBI): domain Eukaryota; kingdom Viridiplantae; phylum Streptophyta; class Magnoliopsida; order Poales; family Poaceae; genus Alopecurus; species Alopecurus myosuroides. The sequence continues at coordinate 193,579,204 of CM054058.1, forward strand.
GCAATAATTAACTTGAGTTTACAAAACAATTCCGAAGAATTCTCCATAGAAAACAAATGGCACAAAATAAAATACCGGTGGCTTTTGATAGTTGCCGCTGAGATGACGCTAGTTCGTTGCTTTTAGACTCAATAACAGATTGAAGGGTTTTTACTTCTCTGCTCTTGAGACTAAGCTTCTTAAAAACTTCCAAGTTTATGGCGTCTGCGGAATGCTAAAACATGGAAATGAAAGCCAGATGCTTAAGTTTGAACAGGCATATGAAGAAACATTAAGAAGAATTCATATTTCAACTTAATGCTTGGGGGCTAGAAGTATTACCTGGCTCATTTCTCGCAAATCGATCAAGACCTCGTTGAATTCTCTGGCATATTCCGCGAAGAGAATTCCAACATGATGAAGGCCATCGTGTATAACCTGACGAGGCGAAAATGCGATATCATTGCGAACAACTAATCCATTTTGTGGCCAAGGGCGAATCAGAGGCGCAGGAACAAAGAATTTCTTTGCCTCCGGACGAATATATCCGAGTTCGTCGAATGGTTCTTCTTTTATCCGGATATCGTCCAGGTTGGGAATAGATTCCTCTTTGGTAGCTGGTTGCCTTTTGCGCTTCCGATTGTTGTGAAACTCGGCATGTAATTTGTTGAGTTCAGCGTCGGAAGCAAGATCATTTTCTCCAAGTTCATCAAACTGGGAAGGAGTTAACAATATGTTAAAAAGCGGAGAGAGAAGATAATCTGAAGAAAAACGTGGAAACAAGGAAAGATAAATACCTTAGGGACCAGATTTTCCACGTGATAAATCGCCAGACTTTCCTCAATCTGACTACTGACGGCGACCAGTTCGTGAAGTCGTCCTATAAAATCCTTTTTGGTAAAGGCCTTATCTGTTCCTCTCATGCTATCTTCTGGCCCTTGGTATTCGCAAATAAGTCGGGAACGAAAAGAGAGAGGTTGTATACGGCGTCCAAACCAGCACATAACGGTATCCTGCCCAACCAAAGAAGGTTGAGAGAAAGAAAGTTTGGCGATGCGCCGCTTTATCTTCATCAGGTTTTCTGGCAAATTTTCCCCTACTGCGGCTGTCCAACTCTCGCGAGGAGTAGCGGCAGAATTAACAAAGGGAGGAACCCCGGTTGCCCTGCCTGGGAATGGAATGTCCTGATGATAAAAGAAAGAACCTAGCCAAGATTGGTCAGGTTCCGGCATTTCTATTTTTGGATACCATTCCTCCCTAAATTTTCTGAGGATGAAAGATACGGTTCCGCAAATGGGCGAAATGCCATTTGTGATGTTATGCTTTACCTCAAAGCAATATTGCCAGAAATTTAGGTCAGGTGTTATCCCGAGATATCCTTCGAAAAGGGCTTGGAAACTGGCTAAGTAGAGGATGGAATTCGGAGAAATATTGTGTGGTTGAACGCCATAAAAGTCAAGGACGTCTAGAAAAAAGGCGGAAGGGGGAAAACCCATACCTCTCGCAACATGAGAGGTAAGGATGACGCGTTCTCCGACTTTTGGCTTGGGCTCGGGTTCATCTTTCGAGATTCGCCATTTGCCCTTAACTATGGATCCCTCCTTTGACATCCGACGAAGAAGGACGAGAGAAGTATTACTCGGACTCCAATTGCCGACAATTTCTGTTTCGTTGTTGGCTCCGGTGGCAAAGCGCTCATCGCCACGGGAATGGATCTTGACCCTCGCCGTCGTTGGGACGAACGGAGGGGGTGCTGCGGAGCTCGATCCCGCAATGTCCGCGGCGGCGGAAGAGTTCTCCCCGCCCGCCGCGGAGGCCGTAGTCTTCTCCGGCTCGCCGCCGGTGTGCTTCTGCGATCCCGGCTGCGGATCCAGATCGCTGACGAGCTCGTCGATGGCGGCGCGGGTTGGCGACGACGGCGAAGAGGCCATCTTTTGGTGGCGCGTTGCGTTCCGGCGTGCGAAGGATGCGTGCGCTTGGACAAGGAACTTGCTCTCGAGCTCGCGTTCGCGTCAATGGTGTGGGCAGTGAGGGAGTGAGGAAAGTTTCCGATGAGGACGATGATGGCTATTTATAGCCAGAAACCCGTTTAGATACGTGCCAACGGCTCTTTCGACCGTTGGATGCTCGACGCGTGTCGATCGCCGGAAACTACGGGAAATAAAACGGCAGGGGAATGATGGCTATCTCCTCGTTTCCCGTGAGAATCTGTCAGAGATACGCTGAGGGGTTTCCCGCGTGGAACCAAGTGGCGCTTGCGTCAGCATGTTTAAGACGCTGACGTTATGAGTTCCTTTTCCGCGAAGAATCGCGAGAAGAAAAGCCGGACTTTCATAGTTCCGAGTTTTATGTTACCATCTCCTTCAAAAGGAAAGTAGAAAGAATCAAGACTGCTGAATCAAGATTTCCCGGACAAAATGTATTTGGTGAAAGACGGAGAATCAGAGTTTTGATCCTTCCTGGGGGCTACTGTCGGATATATACTGAATAGGGGTATAGAAGATGGTAGACAAAGAGCCGGACTACCAGGGTGGCCCACATGGTAATGGGCTTAGGTCCATTGGGCGGCCCAGTAGTCCGACGTGCAGAAGCCGGATTCTAGAAGAACCCGGATCATGGCCCGCGTGATCTGGCTTGGAGGAGAAGACGGATTCCTTGCTTTCCAAGTTACAAGTTAAACGTAGTCTTCTAGGTTTCTTATTCTGCAAGCCCTAATCCGGCTATTATATAAAGCCGGACGGGAGATAGATTAAAACAAGTTAAGTTAGACACAAGTTCAAGCTCTACGCAACTCGCCGAGAAGCTCATCCTCGCCGAGAAGCTAGATCTACACCCTCACATTGTAACCCTGGTAAACGGGCTTTAGTCCCAATTAGTGAGAAGTGCAGGAGTAGGTACGCCGTACTGTCGCGACGTACCGAACCTGGGTAAAATCCTGTGTTCTGTGTTACTACGCTATCCCGTTACCCCACGTCTCTACCGTAGTCTCATGGCATCCCCGTCTATGAAAACTACTACGATGTCTCGACAGTATGATACTCAAAGGTAGAACAGAGTAGAAGCTGATGAAACTTCTCTAATCTGCGGATTACAAAACTTTGACCTGGTACTAGAGATGAACGATGTACTGGAGTTTGTTTCTCCTGACATCCCAAAGTGGAACGCTCTGATGGAAAATAAGAGCAAATGCATTGGAAGACTCGAACACACATATGCATATGTATTTCGACACGATGGACAAAGGTAGGAAAGCAACTAAAGATTAAAACATGCTCCGGGAATCCAGAGATCATGGTGAATGCACCGGGTAATATGAATTTGTAAAACCCATGCTAAGACGAGAGGTATAGCAGACTCAAGAACAAGGATATGGGAATCGTAAAGAACACTCTTGTTGTGATCCCTTTTGATTCCTAGAGAAAACCTATGGCTATTGGAGCTGAGATTACCTAGCCATCCTGAAGTAGAACGGATTCTTCAGGATCCAAGGAAAAAGAACTTGGGTTAAAGGTCAGCATCCTGTACTGATAGCGTGAGCATCACATGGTTATGAAACCACATGGTTCAACCCACCACAATTCAGCACATTCCTGGACCTTCGGTTCAAGCCCAAGGGTTAAAAACACAGAGAAAGGGGTAACTACTCTCTTAGTGCCTTAAAGAACACTACGAATAACAATCACGAGGTATCTTTCCAAAAGACAACGATAGCTCCGGAAGAACTTGAGCAGAGGATAACGGATACATTCAAGATGAAAAGGAAATCTCGAGGTTGAGGATTTCAGCCTTTAGAACAGGATCATGTGGAATCCACACAACTCTGAGAGACTAGGATGGAAAGGAAATCTCCCAGTTTAAACAAGAGATAACGGAATATGGAACACACACGACTCTAGAATTAGAACACTAAGTCAACTTGGGTAAAAGAACGTCATTGCCAAAGAAGGCACCTAGGTTTTGAATAACTAGAACCTTTTCAAATCAAAACAGATAAGATGACTCATAGTTAGAGCGATACCAGATAAGGAGTAAAATGAATCCTAAGAAGGTTTTCGCAACTCATTTGAAGTTTCAAAATAGTTTTCACAATCGCTAGACTCAAGATCTACCAAGCAGTAAGGTTTTCCTATAGGCAGTCCTGCTCTGATACCATGACTTGTCACGACCCCGGACCCAGAGATATACATAATGTTATGTGCTCCTAGCCATGGAATCACAAGGGCTTCAGGGTTACCAGCCCCGGCCGCAACAAACAACGGCATGCAGACTGGATTCATCGGCACGTAGTCCGGATCCCCAGTCTACTACTCCTTGTATCCATGCTAGTCATAACCAACTATGCATATCAAAGCGTCCACGAATCGAATGAAACTGGAGGAAACGGGACCAAAGCTATACAGAGATGCTATGTGTCCAGAAAGTGCAACAACAATCGAGGGTTACTGGGGTTACCTCGCCCCACGCCGAATCACATCGGCAGGCGGGCTCAGACATGGATCATCGGCTCCACAACCCCTCGACTGCGACAACTATGCAGGCATAGCCAAAACTGTATAACAATGAGCTCGAAACCAACAACCGATCAAAGCAGTACTCTAAACATGGAAGTTGTATTAAACAGATGTTACTAGAGTATAGCTTACAAGTAGAGGTCACATGACCCAACATTACATCACACAACGGAAGGCAAGTTATGTTGCTAGTCAACAAGAACCAAAAAGGCCTAAGAGGCCGCAACATAAGGCGACGTCCCAGCCCAAAGATTCCAGGCTGCTACCTGGGAATCCCAAACTACTCGTCGATGTCCACGTTGAAACACCACCAGAGTGAGTAACTTCACCTGAACCAAAATTAAGCAAACCTGAGTACGGGAGGTACTCAACAAGACTTAGTTAACCTATTATATATCTGCTATCTTTCAGAAAAGGGTTTTATGAAGGCTATTTTGCGTAAAGCAATCTTTGTTTTCCAAGTCGAGGAGGAATATCACGTCTCATAGAATGTTTTCAAAACGGATGAGAAGCTCACTACTGTAATCATCATCTTTTAAAACTACCAATATCAATTCCTAGCATCTCACATGCTACAAGGATCACCCCTCTCGGCATCTTCGAGGAGGCACCCTTCATGTGTTGCCTCCATGCTTTGTCAACATATTTTACGTCACGTTAGGTTGTTTATGGTCTTTGCCTTCACCAAGTCGTCCTTAACCGTGGACACGGCTTTTCGAAAAGATTGCCCTGCAGGGATGTACACTTTACCCACACGTACCATCCGACTCTTAGCACCACATGTACGCTCTTCCATGGAACACGACAGAGGGTAGCTGGCCACGACCTTTACCTTATCCGACCCTATCCATGAGTCAGCCCAAGACATGGCCACGCCGTCAACAAGGAGTTGGACATCCTCCTGACGGCACCTGTCTCTGTGAGGCGGGGTCAAGATCCGTGTACGTCCATCACTTGGCAACGATCACGCCCTAGCGGAGCATTTTGTTTTTAAAACCATTTAAAAGGTTTTACTTGCGGTGCCGAATGGAAATATCAAACTACGTGACTCATGGATCTGGCCAATCAAGTTAGTTGGTCGAGCGCGGTTACTTAGACCCCGCGTGTGGTTGCACGCTCAGTCTTGGCTTCCGCTCGAGACCGTAATCCTAGGGTTGGCGAGTATAGGACGAACAACCACTTCCCAAGTGGCCTTCCATACTAGCCTTAGTCAAGTTATCCACACAAAGCTCATCTCACCACGTCATCATATCATACTAGGTTATCGCATCTCTGATTCATCAACCGGATGGAGCAGAGGTAACAAACATGTATGACTAAGTGAAGGAGATATGAGGCTCTGGCGATGCACACAAGCAAATCTATGGCGGCTAGGAGGAGTGGATCAGGATATTGAGGCAATGCAGTATATAGGTGAACTATATCTACTAGCATCAAATACTTTGGAATCGAATGCAAAGTACGAGATTCAAATGTTGTTCGAAAGCATATATGAGCAGATAAGAGGTTATGCTTGCCTTGGTTATAAGAAAACCAATACAGAAATCTTCTGGGATAAGTGCTTGACTTGTCGGTTAGGATCAAGTATTCACCATTGAACTGCTGGCCTTCGCTTCGGAGTCGGGTTCTACAAAGGGGGAACAAACACCGAAAAGAAGAAGAAAAACAATCAACACATGGAATCGATGCAATGCGCAATATGTATGCATGAGCAAATTAATGCACTAAATTAAATCCCTAAACATTAGTGTTGGGTTGCTAGGGTTTATATGTGAGTTATGTAGTTTTTCCGAAATTTGCTCGAAGTAGACCCTGGAGGAATACTTTGGACGATTCTGAAGGTGAGTATAATTTAATTGCTCAAATGAGTTTGAAAACATCATAAACAGGTTGCATTTGTCATTTTGAGCAATTTGGTATCTAACTTTTATTTTTCTAATTTTATTGAATAAAAGCTTATTTTCTTTATTTTTAAACGATTTAAACAACATTAAATAATGGACAAAAATAAAGGTTGTCAAAAATTTATGAAAATTACATATTTGGATAGAGTTTATTTTTCTGAATACAACCATATTTTTACTTTATTTTTATGATTAACATTTTGGGAGATATTTATTTTACAAGTTTAAATCTTTCTCTGGAATTATAAAACAGCAGATGGCCCACGTGTCAAATAATTATTTCTGTTTATTTTCTTTGGAAGAAAAACATCACTGACGAGTGGGCCCCACGTGATGTCAGCATAACATCACGCAGGCGTCAACAACTGGCCGGAATGACTCTGTACTGCACGCCGGCGGCGGCTCGGGGCTCGCCGGACCGCGCGGGAGGGCGCGTTTGGCGCGCGCGGACGTGGGATACCTGTGAGTGGCCGCGCCGCTACCAAACGGTCGCCGGAAGATCGCCGACGATGAGCTTCTGCGGCCGACGGGACGGCAACTGACGTCGTCGGCGTTACAGAGGGGGATGGAGGGAGATGAGACTACCTAGAGGTTCGCACGCTCACCGTGAGCTCGTTGGCATCGTCGGTGACGCGATCGGAGGCCAAACGGCGGCGAATCGGGCACGGCGGAGCTCGGCCGGCCGCGGAGAAGAAGACCCGATTCGTTGGTTTTAAGTCGTCCCGGCTCGCTAGAGTCATCAAGGAGCTCGAGGGAGGCACGACGGAGCTCCCTGGATGATCAAAATGAGAGGAGGGGGTCGGGGGCGACGGCGCGAAGCGATGGCCGGAGGGCTAGGGTTTGGGTTCTTTCCGGGAGGAGATGCAGAGAGGGAGGAGGTACCAGAGAGAGAGAAAGCGATACAGAGAGGAGTGAAGGAGGGCACGACACCCTCGTGGTCGTCTTCTGCAAGGTGGCGAGCAGGACGTGGCACCGGCAGCGTACAGTAGCGAGCTGCTTTCCTGCGAGAGGAAGAAGACAAACATGCATTTCCACGAAAACCCCTGGAGTTTCTGGAAAATTGCAACAAGGTCCTTTCTTTTATAAAACAGGACATAAAACAAACTTTGAGGGCCTTTTTGAAATCAGAAAAATTGACAAAAATAATTTTTGGAAAGCTTGTGAAATTTCCAACCTTGGCATATTTTTCTTTGGTGGAATTGAATTATTTTTCAATACAAGATTTTGGGAACCAAAATAAGTACTATTTGTGGGATTTTCTCAAACCATTTAAATTCATAATTTAAATTGGTTGAAACATGATTTAAATTTTTGTTTTCATGCATGTATGAGATGAACACAACACCACAACCCTTTGGTAGAAAAATTTGGGATGTTACACTAAACCCATGCATCCTACCTGAAGATGAAGCTACCTAGTCCCAATGGTGTCATCACCATCTCGAGTGATTACAAGCGCTCCCTGGATTGCGCGTCTATTGGATCTCTGCTGGCAGAGTGCTTGGTCAATGCTGCTGAGAAGAAGAAGATTCACGAGGTGGTGGCTACGGCCCAAGCAGCTCAAGTCGGCATGCCTGGCATGCCAAGTTCTCAGTATGGAGCCACTTTCCAGGCCTCCCAGGAAACCAAGAAGGTGCAGGTTGACCCTGAGTTCCCGGACCGCGTTGCCATCATTGGCGCCGGGTTGGGCGATAAATAGGAAAGCGAGCTCATCCACTTCCTCCGTCTGAATCGGGATGTCTTTGCATGGTCCAATGAGGACTTGCCGGGTGTCCCAACGGAGTTGGTTGAGCACTCTCTACATGTGCGCCCAGACGCCAAGCCGATTAAGCAGGCAATGCGCCGCTTTGCGGTAGAAAGAAGGAAAGCTATCAGTGAGCAGATCACCAAGCTGCTGATAACTGGATTCATCATGGAGGTGCTACATCCGGATCGGCTGGCCAATCCAGTCATGGATGAGAAGAAGAAGGAGGACCCCAAGGCCAAGGTGGCATGGCACATGTGCATGGACTACACCGACTTGAACAAGGCCTGCCCCAAGGACCCGTTTCCGCTACCCCGCATAGATCAGGTGATAGATTCCACTGCCGGGTGCGAGCTTTTATCTTTCATTGATGCCAACTCTGGTTTTCATCAGATACCTCTTAACCCGGCTGATCAAATAAAGACTGCTTTTATTACCCCGTACGGGGCATATTGCTATCGTGTTATGTGCTTTTGGTTGAGAAATGCTGGGGCTACTTATCAGAGGTGCATGCAAAAGTGCTTGCATAACCAGATAGGCAAGAATGTGCAGGTGTACGTAGATGACATTGTCACCAAAACAAAAGAAACACATACTCTGCTAAGTGACATTGAGGAAACATTTGCCAGCTTGCACATGTATAGGATGAAATTTGTAACATCCCAAGTATGAAAACCACCCCTAGAATGTTTGTTTCTTGTTTATTAATGTTTTGCATCATGTCATCATACCCATTGCTTTTGTTTGCATTTGTTTTGCATCTGTTTTCAATTGTTTTCTATTTCAAATTCAAACCAATTTCCAAATCAAATTGTTCATACTTGCTCTGTTACTTTTTTTCCAAATAAAAAGTTCAATCAAAACATCAATTGTTTCCTTTAAACCATAAGGTTCAAACTATTTAAAATTATGGCTTTTAATAATTCACTTAATTCAAATGTTATTCAAATTCAATTGCAAATTACAAACAGCAACCATTTGAAATTTATGGAAATTACCAAAACAAACCAACCACTTGTTTCAATTAAAAACTTGAATTTAACACTTTTAAGTTGATCAAGTTAAGTTAATAAATTAATATTAAAATCCCATCAAATTTCAAACATTTTCCCAAACAGCAACATATTTGAAATATATTGGAAAAACTAAACTTTGCAATGTTGCTGTTGCCCTAATTAACTTATACAAGTTTTGCCCTAATTTTTCTAAACCCAAAACCTATCTTTTTCTTCCTATTTCTTTCAGCAAAAAAAAAGAGAGAGAAACAGAAAAATTAAAAAGAAACGGAGGGAGTGGCCAGGCCAGTGGGAGGCCCAGCCCACCAACCAGGCCCGGTACCCCCTCGCTCACCTTTCTTCCTCCTGTACGGCGGCCATCGCGCGTGTCCACGTCGACGGCGCGCGCAGCAGACGGCCACCGCGCGCCCCTAGCCCCTATAAAACCTAACCCTAGGCTCCCCGAGCTAGCCCTAACCCTGCTCCACCCTCTCCCTCTCTCCCGCCGTCGTTTCCCTCTCTCTGCCCGGAGTTCTTCCTCTCTGAACCTCACCCCGACGAGCGCCACCTCTGAAACCGCGATGATCGCCGCCGTTGCCACGCTCCTCCTCCCTGGCTAACCACGGGGATTAGACCACCGTAGCCTCCTCGAGCCCTTCGACACCTCCCCGACGCCCGGGAGCTACCACATCGCCGCCGCCGTCCGTGCTGCTGTCGCCGGCAACGCCTCACCGAGCCTCTGCTACGCCTCCATCGCCGGTGAGCACCACGACGTCCACCTCCCTCTCTCCCTTCCCTCTCGTGAACGCACACGCTTGCAACGCACGCATCACCACAGCACACCGCAGCGAGCAGCAGCACGCGGCAACAGCTCGCCGCCGGCCACCGTTGCCGCTCTGTCGAAGTTCAGAAACGCATCGCCGAAAAATTCAGTTAACGAAACTGAACCATAACCTGTCCGCGCATCCTATACTGACAAGAAACAATCGCTACTGCAGTGGTAGCGCACCACTGCACGCGCGTCCGCGGCGCGGGTTCGAGCCCTGCCTTGCGGAATAAAACCCCAACCATTTTTTCGCAAGGGGCACTGACAGGAGGGCCCCCCCCGTCAGCTGCTGTGCACCACACGGGCCACCGTGGCCAGGGGGCCCCTCTGTCAGTGGCTGGAGCTGGCCACTGCGGGGTAGAAAATGTATTCTGTCCAGTTTCCTTTTAAAATAAATCATTTTCTTTTACAGATTGGTCCCTAATTTTAAAATACAAATAACTTTTAAATTACAACTTCAAATAAAATAAATAAAATATGTACACTGAACCAAATTAAATCCTCTACCTATTTAAACCATTTGTATTCTGTTTTGAACAATTCAAATGTATTCAAATTTCAAATTCAAACAACTCCTCTGAAAGTTGGTTAATTTCATAAATAATTCATACTTAATTCAAATAACACAAATAAAATATGGTTTCCATGCTATTTTGAACCATCTTTCCAAATATAAATTTTGTTTCATGTTTTGAATAATTAAAATTGCTTAAATAATTTAAACCTTGTTTAAATCATTTACATTTGCTAAATTCATAACTTGCTCAAATTAAATTATCTTTGCACATATAAAATATGTTTTCCAACCAGAAAAGTATAAACTTTTCAAATATGAATTTGAATTAATGTTTTGAACAAATAAAAATTCAAATAAATTCATACTTGAATTAAATTCAATTAAAACTTGTTTAATCTTGTTTAATTCATAAGTAATTCATTATATTTCCTTTTTCAATAATTGAAACATGTAATCCAGCTAAACTTTTGTGTTCTATTCAAATATGAACTTTGTTATCTATTTTGGACAATTTAAATTGCTGAAAACAACAAATGCTTGTGTGACACCTTTAAGGAACCAAAATTCCATAACTTAATAAATAAAATTCCAAACTTGGTAAACCTTATTTCAAATTGTTCCTATTGTTGTTTTCTTTTTGTTTTCATCATGCATGCATCATGCTAATCAAATTGCACATGGTAATTATTTGTAGATCATTGATCTCCACCTTAATTCATGGGCCTTTTTCCATATGCAATCCAAATTGCATATGGGTCCATTTAAACATGTTACCATGTCAACTAGTTTATTTTGATGCATCAATTAAATTGACATGCATCATCCCATGATTGTGCATTATGCCATGTTATTGATTGTTTGTCTCTTTGCGTTGTTTTTTTTGCTTCTTCTCGAATAGACGACGACGTTGAGACAGACGAGCTTTACGACACCCCTTCTGAGGATCTAGCCCAGTACCAGGCTGCTGAGCTTGCAGGCAAGTATTCACTCACATGAACCATTGTGTTCCTTTCAACATTGGTTACCGATACTTTCCGTTGTCTATTCTGCTAGCCCTATGAATCGTTGCTTCTGTTCGATCCTATCACATGTTATCCTTTAACCCTGATATAGCCTCACCTCCATACCTATCACCCCGTTGCTTGTTGCCTGTGTCTTACTAGCATGCTTAGGGTTGTTTTGCTCGAGTCTGTTACCCGTTACTTTCTGTTACTATATTCTATTATGTTCTGGGGCTCGATGTTTAAACAATCAACCTGTTAATGTTGTGGGTAATAATAATTTGCTGATAAGGCACCGGCAGGAGGCCCGGCGTGGTTTTGAGGCCTGCTAGTGTCGACCCTAATTAGGAAAAGGGTCTTGTCTACTGATCCATGATGAGCGCACTAACCGCATGTGGGAAGTGTGTATGGGCGCCCCCCTCAATTTGATTCGATTCGCATCTCGTCCAAATCGCCACACTTAGTTCGGGTTTTCCATTTGATGCACGCATATGCAGGTACGAACCCGAGGCCAGGGTGGAACTTTTGTAGTCGGCATTTAGGGCGGCGTGGTCTTAGAGTGCTATGAGGGTCCTCTTTTCTTCGTGGGGCTCGATTAGCCGCACACGCACAACACGTGGTGCTTTGGGCTTGATGCGAAGAAGAGTTGAGTTGTGTAGAGTGCCTCGCTTGGTGGGTTTGATTCCCGTCTGGCGGGATATTCTTACGTGTACGGCCAAATTGGTGTACCCCTGCAGGGACAAATCTTCTCGAGAAGCCGTGTTTTCCGCGGTTATGGTTGACTTGGTGAAAGTACTGGCTAACAAGTACTCAGAACAACTTACACCTAACTAATGATAACTTGACTAGTAATAGTCTTATTGACACAACAACTTGAACCATCATTAATCCAACTGTGTGAGTTATCCTCGGATTGCTTCTTTGGATAAGGGGCGAGATCCAGGATGGGTTTGTTTGGAGTTAGTTATAGTTGGTTACGATACGCTATCTTATCTCCTTTCTGCTAGCCGGAAGTAGTAGTATGTTCTGTAGTTGGTTAGTGCAGCCAACTGCCGCATCTTTTATATCACCCTTTCCTCCGTTGCACCCAAAGCATCTGTGCTTGGTGTTGACGGGTTACACTTTGGTGAACTGTGAGTCTTGCTTTCCAGTACGTTGTTGTACTGACCCCTTTGGGGCTGTGGTTTCCGCAGACTACTTCTCCGAGGATTCACTTGGTGGCTACTACGTGGAGTACGACGAGATTGCTGACGAGTAGATAGCGGACCCGGGCAGGATCCGAGACTACGTGGATGGGCTCCGTCTTCCTTTCATTGCCGGCCTCTTAGGCCTTTTTGGATTTGTCTGTACTCAGACCTTTTGAATGCTTCCGCTGTGATGTAATGATGATATGTTGGGACATGTGTCCTCTGGATGATTGTATTTGCTATTCTCTGCTCTAGTGAGAGCTATTTGCAACTTATTTCCATCTTTTGTGTCTTAGAGATATGTTGTGCTATCATTTCGTTTAACGCCGTTGACGTACCATGTGTGTATGGTATGAAGTACGTCAATGGTAGTATCCTGATCTCTATGGGATAGTTTACATCGACGGTGGATAGTAGAGATTGGTTGTCACACATAAGTGTTGGCCTACTCGTAAGAGGATGCGGGTGCAGATAAGCCCCGTAATCCAATCATCTACTATTCAGTTCGGCCCGGTGAGTATCCTATAGAAGTCTGGGTGCGAAAAATGGTATCAGAGCCTGTCTGCCTGTAGGATCCCTTTTACTAGTCGCAGTTGAGTCTAGAAACTATTTTGTAGCTATATAGGAAAAATGAAACGTGAGAGTGGGAATTCTGTTCTTTTTCTTCTTTCCCCACCCACCCTCCCTTTTCTGGTAAGCAAGTGCAACGTTGTTTTCTCTTCTTATCTAAACTTTCAAGTTAGGATTTCATGAATCCTGGTTTCTCTAGGATAGTTATATCTACTAGACCATAGGAATGGAGGTGGTTGTGACATGATTTATCATGTTGCCTACTCACGATTGAGAACGGAGGCGTGTAAGCCCCGGAAGCAGATCCTCTATTCCTTAAGCAGTAGATATTGATCCTTTAGAAGCCCGGATGGGGTTTCCGTAGTACCTCAGGAGTTTTGGTCTCGTGTTTCCCGATGTTGCTTCGATATCCTGTTCTTCTCAACATCCTTTTCGTCTGTTGAAACCTTGTTGTTGCTTTCCACTTCAGTTCTCTACCGGCGTCTAATCAAAACTTCCCCGATCATCTGCAGATGGATCTCAGGTTCTACCCGCAGGTGGTCCGTATGACTCGTTGCGAGAGCACCGCCGGTTATCCGGAGATGCTGAGAGACATGGTCACTTATCTGGGGTTCTATTGGGCACCAGAGTACCAGGTCTACGAGCAGCAGCGAGAGTTTGATCAGACCTACTACCAGGCTATCGTCTACATTCTGTCAGATGATGGCATGAGCGTAGTTCACCGCTTCGAGGCAGTGGGTTCCACAGTGGATATGGCTGTGCAGCAGGCAGCTTATGTGAGTCTCACCGTCCTTCGTGCTGACTACTGGGGCTTTGACGATTCTATCTATCGCCACATCCCCCGTGGTTACATCACTTCGGAGGGAGCTCACTTCACTCTCTTCGACAACTTGGATGTTTATGAGCATGATAACTCCAGGCTGCACACCACCGCTCAGTTTGTGAGGTACAGTGACGCAGTTGCCACCACACTATCTCAGGAGTTGGCTTCAGTCAGAGAGAAACTCTACCTTGCTTTGACTCATCTGGCGACTTACACCACAGACTTTGTTGGAGACGAGCGCTTTGCACGTTTCGATCAGCCAGTTGGTCGTCGTCTGCCAGATGCTGGAGGTTACGAGCCGATCAGAGGTCCACTACTCAACCTTGGTGCTGGTTACACTGGGATTCCTCGCTTTGGAGCACAGGGAGTCGATGCTACGTACTTCACCACACCGAGAGTTGCTATCAGAGCACGCCCGATCTACGTGGATCGTCGTTCTACCTACTTTTGTGGGCGTACTCCTCACCGTACCTCTCGCCGTACCACTCACCGCCGTCCTGCGTGATGAGCATGGGAGTACCGATGTATCCATTTTTAGCTATGTTTAGTTATCCTTTGGCATTCGAACCATTTATGGTGTGTTGGATATTCTGATGTATTTGAACATGTGATGATGTACCTGTTGGTTATCTATTCATGCGTCGGAATAATCTCTTTTTCGGTTGCCAAGTCTATCCTTTTCTGTTGTTGTGCTAAAATGCATTTCCATTCAGGATGCCGCCAACAAGGAACACCCCGCCTGAGCCACCGTCAATCACGGAGCTGTTGACTCAGATGACTCAAGTCGTGACGCAGATGGCCCAGTTCCAGGCTAATCAGCACATCAGCCAGAACGCTCCACGAGTCAGCATCAAGGAGTTCCTCAGTCTGGGCCCGAGAGGTTTCGTGGCAACACGCGAGCCTCTGGATGCTGATGACTGGATCCGTGAGATAGCTAAGGCTCTGGACATCGCTCACGTTGCTGAGGAAGACAAGGTCAAGTATGCCTCCTATCTGCTGAAGGGTCAGGCAGCTAATTGGTGGGAGAACTACCAGACCATGAGAGCTGGCTACCCAATCACCTGGGGTTGTTTCAAGGAAGCCTTCCTGAAGCACCACATTCCAGATGGTCTCATGGAAAGGATGCGTGAAGAGTTTTGCTCTCTCAAGCAAGGCAAGCTGGACGTCATCGGCTATCATAGTGAGTTCAATCGCCTCGCTCGATACGCTGGAGACGAGGTGTCCACTGAAGCTAAGAAGATGGCAAGGTTCCGCAGAGGTTTTAACCCGGAGCTCAAGTACGCCCTCACGAATGTCAAGACCAAAGACTTCGAGGAGCTCGTTAACACCGCGCTCAATGAAGAAAATGGGCGCAAGGCGTTCGAGGAGTCTCGCAAGCACTCGCGTGAGGGTGGTTCCTCCTCCAACATGACCACCCCTCCGCAGAAGCGCCGCATCTGGGTGCCAAATGGTGCTGTCACTAGGGCTCCATATGCCCAAGCTTCTCTAGGCTTTGCTCCCCGCCCACCCAACCCAGCTCAGATGCATGGTCAGAGGTTTTCAATGGGGCAGCCAAGGCCAGATCCTCCTCGTGTCGTCACTTGCTTCAAGTGCAAGCAGACGGGACACTACGCCGACAAGTGCACGCAGAGGCAGCTACCTCCACCACCACCTCGTCCCAACACCAACCAGGAAATGGTGCGTGCTCCCCCGGCTAAAGCCTTCAACTCCAACAACAGGCCTGTCGGGAGGACCGCAAGGGTGAATCATATCAAGGCCGACAAAGTTGAGGAAGCTACTGACATCGTTCTCGGTACATTTCCCGTAAACTCTAACCCAGCTAAAGTGTTGTTTGATACCGGAGCATCGCATTCTTTCGTATCAAAGATCTTTGCGACAGCATTTAAGCTCGCTTTTGTTGGTTTGGGTTCCCCGCTAGTAGTAAACTCCCCTGGAGCAACTATGCAAACTTCCAAGATCAGTCATGAAAATCAGATCCTAATTGGAGGCCACATATTCCTTGCTTCTCTCATACTGCTTGGCAATTCTGACATTGATGTCATTCTTGGCATGGATAGGTTGAAGGCCAATAAAGCTACGATTGACTGTGCTCAGAAGTCAATAACTCTGTTCCACCCTTCTGGCCAGATAGTCTATTCTCCAAATGAATCAAGTTCTGTTCAACTATACACACTCGATGCAAAACCCCTTCCTCTACTCGAAAATGTTCCGGTGGTTTGCGAATTCCCTGACGTCTTTCCAGAAGAGTTGCCAGGGATGCCTCCGGACAGAGCAGTTGAGTTCGTGATCGAGCTTGAACCAGGTACTGCTCCAATCTCTAAGCATCCATGCAAGATAGCTCCTCCTGAACTGAAGTTGTTAAAGGAGCAAATTGATATGTACATGGAGAAAGGTTACATTCAACCTAGTTCCTCCGCTTGGGGTTGCCCAACTCTGTTCATTGCGAAGAAAGATCAAACAAAGAGACTCGTTGTTGACTATCGTCCTCTTAACGAGAAAACCATCAAAAACAAGTATCCAATTCCCTGTATCGATGATCTTTTTAATCAACTTGCTGGAGCCTCAATATTCTCAAAGTTGGATTTGAGGATGGGTTACCATCAAATAAAGATCAGAAAGGAAGATATTCCAAAAACAGCTTTCACCACTCGCTACGGTCTATATGAATACACCGTCATGTCCTTTGGTCTCACCAATGCACCGGCGACATTCTCTCGACTCATGAATTTTGTCTTCCACGAATACCTCGACAAGTTCGTTGTGGTATATCTTGATGACATTCTTGTCTACTCAAAATCCGAGGAAGAGCATGAAGAACATCTTCGTCTCACTCTCATGAAACTTCGCGAGCATCGTCTATATGCCAAGTTCTCCAAATGTGAGTTCTGTATTTCAGAAGTTGCTTATCTTGGTCATATCATCTCTGCCAAGGGAAAGCTATTGACCCGGAAAAGGTTAAGGCAATTGTTGATTGGAAACCTCCTAAGACGGTGAAGCAAGTAAGAAGTTTTCCTGGCTTGGCTAGCTATTGCCGTCGCTTCGTCCAAAACTTCTCCAAGATTGCGAAACCTCTCACTGATCTCACAAAGAAGGACAAGAAGTTTGTTTGGTCTCCACAATGTGATGAAAGTTTCAATCTCCTGAAGACTAAACTCACTTCTACACCAGTTCTGGTTGGCCCAGATATTACCAAACCTTTCCAGATATTCTGCGATGCATCTCTCCAAGGTCTAGGTGCAGTTCTTATGCAAGAACGTCAAGTTGTGGCTTATGCTTCACGTCAGTTGAATGCACATGAGCTCAATTATCCCACACATGATCTTGAACTTGCAGCAGTTGTGTTTGCCCTCAAGAAATGGAGGCAATACTTGTTGGGTAATCGCACTGAAATCTTTTCCGATCATAAGAGTCTGAAATACATCTTTACTCAACCAGATCTAAACCTCAGGCAAAGGAGATGGATTGAAAAGATTAAAGACTTTGATCTTACCATTTCTTACACTCTAATGTTATGGCCGATGCTCTCAGTCGCAAGTCGTATTGCAATAATCTCATGATCATGGAAAGCCAACCTCCTCTTCATGAAGAATTCCAGAAGCTGAACCTTGGTCTTTTTCCTCAAGGTTATCTTGCAAGCTTGACAGCCAGTCCAACTCTCGAGGACAAGATTCGTTCTGAACAACTTCGTGATGCTGAAATCAAGAAGATGGTAGAGCACATCAAAGAAGGCAAGGATAAATTTAAGTCCTTCTCAATTGATGACAAGGGAACTGTGTTCTTCGAAGGACGCATTGCAGTTCCTCAAATTCAAAGTCTCAAAGATATCATTCTCAAGGAGGCTCATGAAACTCCTCTCTCCATCCACCCTGGAAGTACAAAGATGTACCAGGATCTTAAGACTCTGTATTGGTGGCCTGGCATGAAACGTGAAATTGCTCAATACGTTTCTGAATGCGACGTTTGTCAACGTGTTAAGGCAGTCCATCAGAAAACAACCGGTCTTCTCCAACCTCTGAAAATTCCTGAGTGGAAGTGGGACATGATTGAAATGGACTTCGTCACTGGTTTTCCAAAGTCCAAAAAGGGCAACGATGCAATCTTCGTTGTTATTGATCGTCTCACTAAAGTAGCTCACTTCTTTGCTGTCAAAGAGACAATCTCAGCTAGCCAGTTAGCAGAGCTCTACACAGCAAAGATTGTTCCTCTTCATGGTGTTCCATTGGAAATAATCTCAGACCGTGGAAGTATATTCACTTCTCATTTCTGGAAGAGTTTTCAAGAAGCATTGGGCACCAAACTTCTGTTCAGCACAACCTATCATCCTCAGTCTCAAGGGCAAGTCGAAAGAGTCAATCAGATTCTCGAGGATATGCTCAGAGCATGTGGTCTCTCCTTTGGCATGAAATGGGAGGAATGCCTACCATATGCTGAATTCTCCTACAACAACAGCTTCCAGGCAAGCCTAGGCATGGCACCATTTGAAGCTCTCTATGGCCGCAGATGCAGGAGTCCAATCAATTGGTCTGGAGCTGGTGAACGTTCACTCTTAGGCCCTGACATTGTTAAGGAAGCCGAAGAGAAAGTTCGCATCATTCGCGATAATCTCAAGATTGCTCAGTCTCGTCAGAAAAGCTACTATGACAGCAAGCACAGGGATATGATCTGTGCACCTGGTGACAAAGCATATCTCCGTGTAACTCCCCTCAGAGGCACTCATCGTTTTGGTGTGAAAGGAAAACTGGCACCAAGATACATTGGTCCTTTCAACATTCTCTCAAGGCGTGCGGAAAATACCTATCGTCTTGAACTTCCAGAAAATCTATCCAAGGTGCACGATGTGTTTCACGTGTCACAGCTCAAGAGGTGTTGCAAAGATCCAGATCGTGTAGTTGATCATGATTCCATTGAACTGCAAGAAGGTCTATCTTATGAGGATCACCCTATTCGAATTCTCGATGAGACCGAGCGTAAGACTCGCAACAAGAGCACCAAGTTCTTGAAAGTGCAGTGGTCCCATCATTCCGATAAAGAGGCAACGTGGGAGACCGAAGAGGATCTTCGCAAGAAGTATCCGGACCTTTTCTCTTCTCAGTAGGAATCTCGGGGCGCGATTCCTTCAAGGGGGGCGTTTTGTAACATCCCAAGTATGAAAACCACCCCTAGAATGTTTGTTTCTTGTTTATTAATGTTTTGCATCATGTCATCATACCCATTGCTTTTCTTTGCATTTGTCTTGCATCTGTTTTCAATTGTTTTCTATTTCAAATTCAAACCAATTTCCAAATCAAATTGTTCATACTTGCTCTGTTACTTTTTTTCCAAATAAAAAGTTCAATCAAAACATCAATTATTTCCTTTAAACCATAAGGTTCAAACTATTTAAAATTATGGCTTTTAATAATTCACTTAATTCAAATGTTATTCAAATTCAATTGCAAATTACAAACAGCAACCATTTGAAATTTATGGAAATTACCAAAACAAACCAACCACTTGTTTCAATTAAAAACTTGAATTTAACACTTTTAAGTTGATCAAGTTAAGTTAATCAATTAATATTAAAATCCCATCAAATTTCAAACATTTTCCCAAACAGTAACATATTTGAAATATATTGGAAAAACTAAACTTTGCAATGTTGATGTTGCCCTAATTAACTTATACAATTTTTGCCCTAATTTTTCTAAACCCAAGACCTATCTTTTTCTTCCTATTTCTTTCAGCAAAAAAAAAGAGAGAGAAACAGAAAAAATTAAAAAGAAACGGAGGGAGTGGCCAGGCCAGTGGGAGGCCCAGCCCACCAACCAGGCCCGGTACCCCCTCGCTCACCTTTCGTCCTCCTGTACGGCGGCCATCGCGCGTGTCCACGTCAACGGCGCGCGCAGCAGACGGCCACCGCGCGCCCCTAGCCCCTATAAAACCTAACCCTAGGCTCCCCGAGCTAGCCCTAACCCTGCTCCACCCTCTCCCTCTCTCCCGCCGTCGTTTCCCTCTCTCTGCCCGGAGTTCTTCCTCTCTGAACCTCACCCCGACGAGCGCCACCTTTGAAACCGCGATGATCGCCGCCGTTGCCACGCTCCTCCTCCCTGGCTAACCACGGGGATCAGACCACCTAGCCTCCTTGAGCCCTTCGACACCTCCCCGACGTCCAGGAGCTACCACATCCCCGCTGCCGTCTGTGCTGCTGTCGCCGGCAACGCCTCACCGAGCCTCTGCTACGCCTCCATCGCCGGTGAGCACCACGGCGTCCACCTCCCTCTCTCCCTTCCCTCTCGTGCACGCACACGCTCGCAACGCACGCATCACCACAGCACACCGCAGCGAGCAACAGCACGCGGCAATAGCTCGCCGCCGGCCACCGTTGCCGCTCTGTCGAAGTTCAGAAACGCATCGCCGAAAAATTCAGTTAACGAAACTGAACCATAACCTTTCCGCGCATCCTATACTGACAAGAAACAATCGCTACTGCAGTGGTAGCGCACCACTGCACGCGCGTCCGCGGCGCGGGTTCGAGCCCTGCCTTGCGGAATAAAACCCCAACCATTTTTTCGCAAGGGGCACTGATAGGAGGGCCCCCCTGTCAGCTGTTGTGCACCACGCGGGCCACCGTGGCCCAGGGGGGCCCTCTGTCAGTGGCTGGAGCTGGCCACTGCGGGGTAGAAAATGTATTCTGTCTAGTTTCCTTTTAAAATAAATCATTTTCTTTTACAGATTGGTCCCTAATTTTAAAATACAAATAACTTTTAAATTACAACTTCAAATAAAATATGTACACTGAACCAAATTAAATCCTCTACCTATTTAAACCATTTGTATTCTGTTTTGAACAATTCAAATGTATTCAAATTTCAAATTCAAACAACTCCTCTTAAAGTTGGTTAATTTCATAAATAATTCATACTTAATTCAAATAACACAAATAAAATATGTTTTCCATGCTATTTTGAACCAACTTTCCAAATATAAATTTTGTTTCATGTTTTGAATAATTAAAATTGCTTAAATAATTTAAACCTTGTTTAAATCATTTACATTTGCTAAATTCATAACTTGCTCAAATTAAATTATCTTTGCACATATAAAATATATTTTCCAACCAGAAAAGTATAAACTTTTCAAATATGAATTTGAATTAATGTTTTGAACAAATAAAAATTCAAATAAATTCATACTTGAATTAAATTCAATTAAAACTTGTTTAATCTTGTTTAATTCATAAGTAATTCATTCTATTTCCTTTTTCAATAATTGAAACATGTAATCCACCTAAAATTTTGTGTTCTATTCAAATATAAACTTTGTTATCTATTTTGGACAATTTAAATTGCTGAAAACAACAAATGCTTGTGTGACACCTTTAAGGAACTAAAATTCCATAACTTAATAAATAAAATTCCAAACTTGGTAAACCTTATTTCAAATTGTTCCTATTGTTGTTTTCTTTTTGTTTTCATCATGCATGCGTCATGCTAATCAAATTGCACATGGTAATTATTTGTAGATCATTTATCTCCACCTTAATTCATGGGCCTTTTTCCATATGCAATCCAAATTGCATATGGGTCCATTTAAACATGTTACCATGTCAACTAGTTTATTTTGATGCATCAATTAAATTGAGATGCATCATCCTATGATTGTGCATTATGCCATGTTATTGATTGTTTGTCTCTTTGCGTTGTTTGTTTGCTTCTTCTCGAATAGACGACGACGTTGAGACAGACGAGCTTTACGACACCCCTTCTGAGGATCTAGCCCAGTACCAGGCTGCTGAGCTTGCAGGCAAGTATTCACTCACATGAACCATTGTGTTCCTTTCAACATTGGTTACCGATACTTTCCGTTGTCTATTCTGCTAGCCCTATGAATCGTTGCTTCTGTTCGATCCTATCACATGTTATCCTTTAACCCTGATATAGCCTCACCTCCATACCTATCACCCCGTTGCTTGTTGCATGTGTCTTACTAGCATGCTTAGGGTTGTTTTGCTCGAGTATGTTACCCGTTACTTTCTGTTACTATATTCTATTATGTTCTGGGGCTCGATGTTTAAACAATCAACCTGTTAATGTTGTGGGTAATAATAATTTGCTGATAAGGCACCGGCAGGAGGCCCGGCGTGGTTTTGAGGCCTGCTAGTGTCGACCCTAATTAGGAAAAGGGTCTTGTCTACTAATCCATGATGAGCGCACTAACCGCATGTGGGAAGCGTGTATGGGCGCCCCCCTCAATTTGATTCGATTCGCATCTCGTCCAAATCGCCACACCTAGTTCGGGTTTTCCATTTGATGCACACATATGCAGGTACGAACCCGAGGCCAGGGTGGAACTTTTGTAGTCGGCATTAAGGGCGGCGTGGTCTTAGAGTGCTATGAGGGTCCCCTTTTCTTCGTGGGGCTCGATTAGCCGCGCACGCACATCTAGTGGTGCTTTGGGCTTGATGCGAAGAAGAGTTGAGTTGTGTAGAGTGCCTCGCTTGGTGGGTTTGATTCCCGTCTGGCGGGATATTCTTACGTGTACGGCCAAATTGGTGCACCCCTGCAAGGATAAATCTTCTCGAGAAGCCGTGTTTTCCGTGGTTATGGTTGACTTGGTGAAAGTACTGGCTAACAAGTACTCAGAACAACTTACACCTAACTAATGATAACTTGACTAGTAATAGTCTTATTGACACAACAACTTGAACCATCATTAATCCAACTGTGTGAGTTATCCTCGGATTGATTCTTTGGATAAGGGGCGAGATCCAGCATGGGTTTGTTTGGAGTTAGTTATAGTTGGTTACGATACGGTATCTTATCTCCTTTCTGCTAGCCGGAAGTAGTAGTATGTTCTGTAGTTGGTTAGTGCAGCCAGCTGCCGTATCTTTTATATCACCCTTTCCTCCGTTGCACCCAAAGCATCTGTGCTTGGTGTTGACGGGTTACACTTTGGTGAACTATGAGTCTTGCTTGCCAGTACGTTGTTGTACTGACCCCTTTGGGGCTGTGGTTTCCGCAGACTACTTCTCCGAGGATTCACTTGGTGGCTACTACGTGGAGTACGACGAGATTGCTGACGAGTAGATAGCGGACCCGGGCAGGATCCGAGACTACGTGGATGTGCTCCTTCTTCCTTTCATTGCCGGCCTCTTAGGCCTATTTGGATTTGTCTGTACTCAGACCTTTTGAATGCTTCCGCTGTGATGTAATGATGATATGTTGGGACATGTGTCCCTTGGATGATTGTATTTGCTATTCTCTGCTCTAGTGAGAGCTATTTGCAACTTATTTCCATCTTTTGTGTCTTAGAGATATGTTGTGCTATCATTTCGTTTAACGCCGTTGACGTACCATGTGTGTATGGTATGAAGTATGTCAATGGTAGTATCCTGATCTCTATGGGATAGTTTACATCGACAGTGGATAGTGGAGATTGGTTGTCACACATAAGTGTTGGCCTACTCGTAAGAGGATGCGGGTGCAGATAAGCCCCGTAATCCAATCATCTACTATTCAGTTCGGCCCGGTGAGTATCCTATAGAAGTCCGGGTGCGACAAAATTGAATCCGACTAAGTGCACATTTGGCGTCCCGGCTGGCAAGCTACTCGGTTTCTTGGTATCCAGTCGGGGCATTGAGGCCAATCCGTAAAAGATAAAAGCTATAGAGAGCATGTGTTTTCCGAGATCACTGAAGGATGTGCAGAAATTCACCGGGTGCCTGGCATCCCTTAGCCGCTTCCTGGGAAGAATGGGCGAGAAGGCCTTGCCTCTCTATCAGCTCATGAAGAAAAGTGACAAGTTCGTATGGACGCCACAAGCTGATGTGGCCTTCGAGGAACTCAAGACCATGCTGGATAGCGCTCCCATCCTGGAAAACCCTCTACCCAAGGAGCCAATGCTGCTCTACATTGCGGCTATCAACCGGGTAGTCAGTGTGGTGATGGTGGTGGAAAGAGAAGCTGAAGGCAAAACTGTGCAGTGGCCAGTGTACTATCTCAGCGAGGTGCTATCCAGCTCCAAGTAAAACTACCCGCACTACCAGAAGATAACTTATGGCGTGTACCTGGGTGCCAAGAAGCTCAAGCACTATTTCCAAGAGCATCCTATCACACTTGTGAGCACTGCTCCCATCTCGGAGATCATGGGCAACAAGGATGCAAGTGGCCGGGTAGCCAAGTGGACAATTGAGCTAGCCGTGTACACTCCTCTATACGCGAGAAGAGAAGCAATCAAGTCACAGACCCTGCCGGATTTCTTGGTGGATTGGGCCGAGATGCAGTACGAGCCCCCCTTACCGGAAACCAACTTCTCGAAGATGCATTTTGATGGCTCCAAAGTAAAAGAAGGGCTTGGTGTCGGCGTCGTGCTCACGTCACCCAAGCGAGATGAACTTAAGTATGTGCTACAAATCCACTTCTCGACATCCAATAATGTTGCCGAGTACGAAGCACTGGTACATGGCCTGAGGGTATCCAAGGAGATTGGAGTTTGGTGTATTGTTTGTTATGGCAACTCGGATTTGGTGGTTCAGCAATTTTCCGGAAATTGGGATGCCTTGGATGCCAACATGGTGTCCTACCGGTTTCTTGTGCAAAATATGGTCGGGTTCTTTGATGGGTGTGAGTTCCATCACATATACCGAGCTGAGAATGATGCAGCTGATACACTGTCCAAGTTGGGGTCTTCTCGGCAGTTTATCCCGCCTGGGATTGCCTTGGAGCATTTGAGGAAGCCATCAATCAAGCCATCTCCCAACTCAGAATCCATCTTCATTCCATCTCTGCCAGGATCAGAGGCCGTTCCCATGGAAATTGATTGGGAAGCTGCAAAGGAGAACCCGGGGACTGCCGTCTCCAACCCGGGGACTGCAGTCTGCAACCCATGGACTGCCCCTCCTGACTTGGAGACTGTCGCATTCATCGAGGGGATCATTTCTCAGTACTCGGGGACTCGTCCTCAACCCGGAGCAAGTAGTGGTGGCTGATCCAATGGAGGTAGATGAACCTGTGTTCCCTGTCTGGCCCACGCCGAGCTGGGCTGTGCCCATCTTGTCCTTCCTACTGGATGGCACCCTGCCAAGTGACGAGTTCACAACCCGATAGATACATAGAAGATCTGTCACACCCCAGTTTTTGGATTCTTGGACTGTGCTCAAGAAGACAAATATTAGGGCCAACAAATTATTTTTATAACAACATGATTGTTTGGACTTACATATGTTTATGATCTAAAACATATTTGCAACACAAGTTTTGTTTCTTGATAAAACCAATACCAAATGTTGCTGAAAAATATTCTTATTATTTTCCCTGATGTTTTCTTATCATTACCTGAGTGGATTTTTATTCCAAGACTTGGATCCTTCTTGTTTGCATCTTAAAAACAAACTTTTAACTTTGTTGGATCCAAGAAAACAAGTTTTCAAAATGAATTATAAGAGTTTTCTTTTAAGTTTTCTATGGAAAACAATATCTTAAAATAAAGCCAAGTACCTGTTTTCTACACCTGGTTTCACTAAGCTATAAATTGTTAGTTTATGATTCCTTGTCATTTAATTAATACTTGATATATATACTACCAAACTATAAGCTTACTTTTATTTTTGAACAAATAAAATCTATCTTTTGCTTGTTGTTTTTGTGGTATAATATTAAGGCAGAAAAAGATAGTTTTGAGAAACAGATAAAAACAGAAAGTAGGCCTTTTTCCACATTGTTTTCATGGCCTTAACTTATTTAAAAATTGTTTTAAAAAGTTGTTTATGAAATTATATAACATGGTTAACACATCCATATTTTTAAAACCAATTTTGGAAAGCAATTGAACTCTGAAAACAAACTCAACTTTTTGAACTTTTAATCTGTTTTCCAACACTTAGAGAATTTTCTGAATTTTTTGGAACAGTAACAGATACGATTTTGGGCAGAAGATTTCATTGCCTTCCCTTGCAAGATTATAAGTAAAACCTTGTCCCTTGTGTTGACCACAACTAGTACTCCACCTTGGATGCTTGACCTTGCTTCTAGAAGCCTTAGGCATGAAGATAAGGGAGGAGAGATATGGTGACTAGGATAGGTATGGGCACACATGTACCTTTGATATTTTTAACCTTGACTTGCCCCTTGCCTCCAAAGTCCAACCTTGCCCATGTCACATGTGTACTTGAATAGAACACCATGTGCACTCAAATGGAAATGACCAAATGCCCTAGAGCTTGCTCATGCCATTGCATGACATGACCCAAGTGGTCATTTTTGCCCTTGCCCTTGACTATAAGCCAACCCTTGATGTTTCCTTGCTCCACATACATCCTCCACAACCCCCCACTACCACAATTCATCCCCAAGCTGAGAGGATCCTTGAGCCAGCCCTTTGAGCTCCATGAGCTCCAAAATCGCCGCCGGCCAGTTTTCTTAAACCGAGGTGAGGAACCTCAAATCCCTGCAGAAGTTTTCCTATCGTTTTGAGCTTGTGAAAAATAGTTTTCGTGAAGATTATTTTCTACAAAAATTCACAGCACTAGGCTTATGTTTTCCTAACAATGTCCCGTTGGAAGATCCAAGTTTGCACTTTTCTTTTTGTCACATTACCTGTTTTACCACAGACTGTCTGTTTAGCCATTTTTGGCATAACTTTTTGGATCTGTATCCATTTTGGTCAAATCAAATTGTGTTTTGAGTAGCCTATGAGTAGATCTATCCATAGGACTTGGCCTTACATCAACGCCATTTACCAAATGAAAATGACATCCATTTTGGTAAAAGACCAGTAGGCTTTTCTAGACTTTTTATAAGGAGTTTAAAAATGAGTTTTGAAGTAAATCCAATTGGGTGAGTTTGGTATTGACTATATCTATGTTTTCCTAGCTTAGATTAATTTTTGAAGCTCTATATTAATTTTGGTGAGGAGATCTAGAAACAGCAGCTTTTCTGTTTTTGTTTCTTTGTGTGTTTTTGTTTGGAATCAATGTGTGGTTGTTTTAATATTACTTACTAACTTGTATAGAGTTGTTAGGACTTATTATTAAGTTTTTTTCTTTCAGTACATCTACCTTAGAAAGTGTGTGCATGTTTGGAAAGTCAAATAGAAATAGGAATAGCATTTGTCAATTTCTAGTTTTATTTATTTGGATATCATGTGAACCAAATCCTTGTATGTTTGTTTTTACCTAAGTTGTGCCATGCTTGAGTGGAGTCAAGTACCATTTTGGTACTGTTATTTATATGCTATTATCTCTGTTAACTTGCATGTTATCTTGTAGCAAAGCATGAGTACCATTTGTTATTTTCCTAGTTTTATTATTTGGATTGTTGTGTGGGCAAATCCTTGTAGATTTTTTGTACCTAGATTTTTTTATGGTTATGATAGTCAAATACCACTTTGGTACTGTTATTTATCTGTTATTATCTCTATTAGCTTACACCTTATTTTATAGCAAAGCATGTGTAACATTTGTTGTTTGTTTTCTAGTACTTATTTGACTAGTTGCGAGAGCTAGATCTTTATGTGAATGCTTTGATAAATTTTGTGCTATGTTTGCTATAGATCCAGTACCATTTTGGTACTGTTATTTTGATTCTTTTGTCTCTGATATCTTGCATGTATTTTTATGGTGAAGCATGTGTAGGTTTTGTTATTCTTATGCACTAGTCTTGTATGCACTAGAATAAATAGCCTTGTTTTATTTATTTTGTTATTCTAATGTTTGTCATGAGTAACCAGAGGCTTAGTACCTCTTTTGCCTTGGTATTAGTGAGCCCATAACCCACTGGTCCCATTGATTTTTGGTTGAGGATGAAAACCCCTAACCATACACATGTGAGAAAATAACATGTTTTAATTATATGATTGATTTCTATTTTTCCACCATGGAAAATATAATTGTTTGTTTTCACTTATGCAAGTGAGAAGTTTATTTCTTATCATAAGCTACTAGTATGTTAGATGTGATCCATTTGTTATCATAATATTCCTTAGGGGTACCTTGTTAAGAAATGATTCACTATTGAGTGCTAAATTAAATTGTTTGCAAATAAACTAAATTCCTTGTGATTGATAGATTGATTGTGAATGATTTTAAATGGAGTTTTTGGATTTTTGAAAAGGTTTAGATAACTTTTCTTTAATTGCATAGCTACTGGTTGTGTAAGTTATACCTTGCTTGATTGCTAGTAATTGATTAAAGAAAACAGAAATTGCTAGAATTAATTTATGCATGCTTAACAGTTGTTTCATGGAATTATTTTGATGTTCTTGCTTCCTAACATGAGTATTATTTGTGTACTATTATTTAGTAAACTTATATTCATGACTTGCTTGTTTAGGTTTAAGCATCATGATAGCATTGTTTGCTTCTCTAGTGATGAACTAGTGTCACCACTAGAAATTGTAGTTATCTTTATTTTCATAAGTGTATGAGTTTATTATAACATGTTTAGGAAGTATTACTTCTGTTATGATGCCATGAACTCTTTAGTTGCACGTGCTATAGTTATAGAATATAATTATCTCTTGTAGCATGCTTGTGTAAATTTCCCATAGTAGTATGCTATGAGTGCAGTTCTGTTTTTATGTTATTTAATAAGAATATTTTCTTGAGTGAAGATTGTGTTTTAGATTATTTTCATGACTTGTTATCCTTGTTTTTAGCTACTGGTTACATGCTAAGATTTTCATGATTGATGGATTCCATAACTTCAATTAAGCATTAATGTGGTAAATAAATAGTCTATTCATCTGTGGTGTGTTTACCTGCTGTGTGGAAATTGTCTGAGTGTGTACCTTAGCTTGAGTGTCATATTTGTGTTTATTTTTGTGCTAGTGTTGTTTTTGTGCTTAAGAGTATCTTATGAAACTAAAACATCCAACTAAAATCATGAACACATTAAGTGATAGTTGCTTGTGGTGAGTAATACCCACTGCCATGGGTATTGTTCTGTCTGTTTGTTTTACCCTAGCAACCTAACCTTTTGCACCCACAAGCTATATTTTTAGCTTCTTATATATCTTGTTATTAGAGTGGTACATCACTCCATATATGGTATGTAAGATGTGGGATATGGTTTTCTAAACCATACATAGTGCCTGACGATAGTTTTGAGACCGTGAGAGTTATGTGAGATAGTTTTCGCGTTATCGTTTCGGGAGAACTCGTGAGTGAACGTTTGTTGCTGTATGTGTTGTTTATCTTAGTTATTTTCCCTTTAGACCTGAGTGTGTGTCGTTTATTTTCTTTACGACAGTAGAACGCGAAGAAGAAGAAGAAGCAGTTGCGGAGCTATGCGTCAAGTTCAAGTTGCTTCAAGGCCAGGGACATTAAGAGACTTGAGGCAAGCCATCTTGATGCTTGCTGATATTTACACTTATCATTATCTATCATGCATGTTTTACTTCTGAAAAGTTTTACAAAACTTTGTTTTCCAAAAACTATTTTTGAGTGAATACTATTACTACAATTACATATACTATGCCATTAGTTAATACTTGGTGTTACCAAGCCCATAAGCCACCATATGGTATTTATTACCATCAAATATACTAGTCCCTAAGTGGACACCCTAAAATTGTGTTTTTACAAAACAAAGGCTTTATGGAAAACCCGGGAAAAAGGCGGATCCTTATTCACCGGAGGAATGTGGAAGTGGTCATTTTTGGGAAAATTGTGTTTTTCAAAACTGACACATAACCTAGTCTTCGCCGGACAACCTTTACCGTACTGCCACCCTACCCCAACATGGGTACGGGGCTTAACTTGAAGTTTGTTCTTATTAGTGTGTGCTATCTCACTTGCTATAAGGGACGTCGTACCCTCGAACCGAATGTCGTCAAAACTCCCAATGTTGAGGCATATAAAGTGTGGGATTAATTTTCCCTCCGGATGCATTCATTGAGGCTCCCGTCTAGGCAGAGTGGGACTTGATGCCGGGGAGAACAAACTCAATCGAGAGATAGACATATTCTAGCTTGAACATAGTGCATGGTTATGATCAGATACCTGATGTTTACACACTGTTGTTATAGTCCGTGGTGATTACGACAGGTATACTGGATCTGGTGGATGTGTACACCTCTGCAGAGTACAACTTTTTCGAAGAAGCCGCGTCCTCGGATATGGACAGTTGAATGGCCATGTAGCTAGTATTGTGTCAATGTTTTAAAAAAGGATGTTTTCAAAAAGGTGTGTTGAACTCGGGAAGTTCGGAAAGGAAGGAAAGCTTGTACCGTGGAGGTACTGATGATGGAAAGCCAGAAGTTGTTTTACAAACCAAAATTTTTTGCAAATAAAACCTTTATCCTCTAAGCAAGAATTCTGGAAAACTGATTCCAAGAAGTTTTGCAAAGAGAAAATATTCTTTAACAAAGCTTTACAAAACCTCGTGTACATGTGATATCTACAAGAGAGAGAGAAACTATATTATTTTCATCTGAAGTATCTTCTTCAACGAAGATACAGATTAACTTGACTGCAACTGTGGTGTCATCATATATGAACACCATTGATAGTGAACCCTATTTATAGCCTACCTATTCCACCATATAAGCATACTTGCATTTTGGTAAGTTACATGATGGATGTCTTGCTGAGTACATTCAAACGTACTCATTTGGTTTAGCCCCTGGTATCTACTTGCGAGACTTTGAGAAGGAGTCTCAGAAGAAGATCAACGAGGAGGAGTACGGAGATGATGGCTTTGCGAACTAGGATCGTCTCCGGGTTAGCAGCCTGTAGGTTAAGGCGTGACTTGGGCTCTACCGCGTTTTGTGTGTGTTTAGTCTTCCGCTGTGTGTGTTGTGTGTTGCCCTGCGTGGCAGCCGTTTAGGCTTGGTCAAGTGACCATGCCCCTTTTGTAAGTATTTATGCAACCGTGTAATGGATATTGTATCTGTGTACCAACTTGATATGTTGTTCACGACTGAATTCCTGGGATCGTGAATGTATGCATATCGAAGGTGTCCTTGAACAGTGGTTCGAAGGGCGGACCTTACAGAGTTGGTATCAGAGCTATCCTGACCTTAGGAGACCTTAGTTAGCATGGACGTCAGATAGGAAAGGAAAGTATTTTTGGGTAAAAATATATTTACTATCTAAATTATTCTTATCTAAGGGAATTTTAACTATAGTTTCCTTCCTCATTATCTTTTCAAAACGTTATAAAACCTTATCTCTCTGGGTTAAGAGTTTATTTCTTGCTTGTTTGCATCTGCCCCGCTCTTGTTTTTGAAATATCTCTCGTCTTTAAATTTTCCTGTCGAAAATAAAATAATTAGTTTTTTCAAAAACAAAATCTTTGCACAATCTCACCCATTCTGGTATACTTGGCGATGTCCCGAGAAAGACCCAAATATTGGTCTATCCGAAGAAAAATAAGCATCTTAAAATTTTGCACACTGCTACCTAACTTAATCCCCTTTAAAATCTTGTGTAGATGGCAGTTGTCTTCACCGAATCCTTCCGGTTAGGTATGCATGCACCTTGCTAACGCCGCTTTGAGGAGGATTTGATCAAGATGACTCGTCTTATCGGTCGTCCCATAACTGAGTTGAAGAGCTGGAGGAATAGCTACGCGCTTCCTCAAGCACTTAGGATTGCCGCAGGATGTTAGGAGTGATGTTGTTTTTCCACCCCAGACGCTTGTTTGTGCTTGTGTTGTAGCTTTGTGTGTGCTAGATGTGTTGTAAGCCTTATGGTTTAGCCTTGTGAACCCTTAAGTTAAGTTATGCTTGTTAAGAATCGGTTTCACGTGCGTGTTAGTCTTGGTTTGAGTTGGCATTAGTTTCTTCAATGTTTGCTTGTTGTCGTGTTATCTACCATTCTCATATCAGCTATGAGCCGGTATATGTCACGAGCCTTTAAAACCAAAACCACCTTTAGTTGCTCTCGTCTTACACCATTCTTTGTCTTCAGCATGGCCAGCGATCTACCTCCATCACCTGAGCCGATAGTTGCTCAACTGTTTGCTCTTTTGAGGGAAGAAAGTGAAGCCGCTCGTGCTGAACACATTGCCACCCATGCTGCCCTGGAACAATTGACTCAGCTTGTCATCACCAACGCTTAGAATACTGCGATCCTTATGAGAGGATACCAGCACCTGCTTGCTGGAGAGAGCCGCAAACGGAAGATGGTGACGCCAGGAGAAACTAGTTTATGGGTGACTCGCAGCGTTTTGCCTGCGATGCCAAAATCTTCAAGGAGACGTGTGAAGGTCAAGCCTAGAACCACGGGTTGCTTTACCTGTGGACAGGAAGGACACTTTGCTCGCAAATGTCCCAAGAAGAACCGTATTCTAGCTCATCCTAAAGAAACCCAAGAGACCCAAGGTCCAACCCGGAAGAAATGCAAGAATCTGATGAGTGGACCTCGAGACCGAGAAGATGTTACATGAGCATCTGCGACTCCTGCCATAGCCAATGGTACGTTTCAAACCACACTTTTTGAACCCCCTTGTTTTGTTTATCGTCGTACCATGAGAAAACCCGACGTAAATGGAACACTAGAAGTGTCGTGGGATAATCACGGCAGATGTTACCAGGGGTAACTGATCTTGGGGCAAGTCGTCACAGGCGTTCGGGAGAGGGTTTAGCTCAAGGGAAGACATGATATAACTTGATCTGACAGCCGGCAATCGAAGTGGCCGGATCTCTATTCTCGATACAATAACTCGATTAGGGTTTACACTGGATACTCGATACCACACGATATTGCTAGGGTTCTTAGATCTCTCTCTCAATCTATACACGGGGGTCGGTTTATATAGTACCCGTACCCCCTAACTTACTTTACAAGGCACACCCGGGTCCTACCCATACACGGCGTGCTAACCCTAATTTTACTTTACAATATCCATAATCCGGGCCATTAGGCCCACGAGCCTGGGCCTCCACGAACTTCTTTACCACAGCCGGATCCTGTATACCATCCTTTGGGCCGGGTTATTCCCCGGAGCCTGGCATACCGGGTTAGCATCCCCCCGTCAGTAGTCCCCAGAATAGCCTGGGCTTCACGGATCTCCTTGAAGCGCTTGCTATTCCTGAAAAGATATCAATCACACGGGCACATGGAAACCGGGTTAAGATGTTTCAACATTCAGCTAGGCCTTGCTCCTTGGTGGCCATGCGACAATTCAGGTTTTTCCCTCCAAACACCTTGGTTCAAACTTCTGGGTCCAAATCATAGTAGCAACGCCAAGATCCTATGCTTGACAGTTAATCCCATCATCGCGGGACAAATCCCCTTCTTTCTTTATCCGGATGCTTTACTCAATACTGGGCGCCTATCTCGCAGGAACTTTAAATAAATAGCCGTTTCACCCCCACAATTCCCGGCCTCCACTCACCAAACCATGCTTATCCATTTGCACTATAAAAAAGCTCCTTAGGGGTGACTCGAACCCTAACGGCTCATTTCCCCCATTCCATTCTTCTCTTCCCCTGAGCTCTCCTTCTCCCTGAGCGTCACCACGGAAACTCCGCGCACGTCACCGGAGCCCGTTGCCCGGAGGTTACGCTCCGCCACCGTCCGTCCCGTGCCGCCGCCAAGATCCGCCGGCGCATCCTCATCCAGCCCACCAAGATCTGTGAAGGGACATCAGGCCTGCGCCATCTGCCTCCGCAAGGCCTCACTTAGATTGCCTCCGGTAAACCTTTTGCACCCACTAATTTGCCCTTGCAGCCTTTAATTTCTTCCTCAGATTAGATCTAGATCAGTCCGCCTCAAATTTCTTGACTAGGCCGAATTTGGCTACCCGTAGTCTCTTTAGCTCGCGTATAGGATAAGGCGCATGCTCCAATACACTCTCCTACTGCCCACAATCATTACCCTTGCCACAAATTTGAAAATAGAACTTCCAATCTAGACTCGAACTACTCGAGATTTCCGCCTTGGCATCAGTCACCCGGCGGGACCACTTCTTTTTAGTTCCTTCTATTCACGTTTGGCGCTTAAGCCATTGTCCACTATATTCAAAAAGCTTCTTCACCGTTTGGATCCCATAATTCTCACCATAACACTTGATACCCGGGACCTTCGAACTTAGCTCTGCAGTCCAACACCCGGAACTCATACCATACCTCAATATCATCCGGCTTATACTTGGGCGTTTCGCAACTTTCATGTCTTAATCTTCTTCTTATTTTGTGCTTTGCAGGCCAACCACATGGCTCCCAAGAAACAGGGGAAAACCCCCACCAAGACTAAAGCTGTCAACACCATTTCCGCCAATTGGGGGCGGTCTATGGTCACACAGGCCAAGTTGGAGGAGTTGGTGGAGCTGGGAGTTCTTCCTCCTCAGGAAAATATCCAATGGAGGGTGCCGGGTAAGGAGACCCGGCCCACCCCTACAAAAGATGAGGTAATCTGCTTCGTGGAGCACGTGACCCGAGGTTTTCGACCACCGGGTCATCCCTTTTTTCGTGATATTCTTAGTCACTATGGCCTTCGCGTCTTTGACATCGGGCCCAACTCCGTGCTAAATATTACCCATTTTATCGTCCTTTCTGAATCCTACTTGTGCACTCCGCCAAGTCTAGCTCTTTTTATCGAGCTTTATCAATGCAAACCATGCCGCGAAAGCGGTGATGGGGCGCTTCTTGCTTGCGGCGGGGTTTCGATCCAACGCCGCAAGAACTCTCTGATGCCATACCTCACCCTTAATTCTCATGTCAAGCACTGGCAGCTCTCTTATTTCTACTGCCAGGACACTTCCCCACCCGGCCAAAAGAAACTGCCGGGTTATTCTGATGGTCTTCTAGACATTTCTGATAAGTTTAGTGCCTTCGCCCCTGACCCGGACAGGGAGGCAATTCAACCCCTTCTTGCCAAGATCACCACTCTTACAGCCCAGGGCCTCATCGGCCTCAACCTAGTGAAGACCTGGGTCGACTTTAGGATCCAGCCCAACTCCATCCGCACGAAGCTGATGTGCGAGCATTCAGGAGAACCTTCTGATCCGCTCCGATATTCCGACAACATTTTCGCACCTGGCGACACTCATAAAACCATCAAGGGTTTTCTAACGGAAAAACTCGAAGTGATCCGGAACATATCCGGGTTAGAGCCCTTCACGCTTGAAAACCCGGCCCCGGAGGTAAAAACCCGATTTTGGCGCCTTTACTTTCATTCTTTCCACTTGATACAGTTGGTAACTTGTGTACTTACACCTTTCAGGCTAATGACGACTTTTGGAAAATCAACGCCTCCCCTAGCTCCGAAAGTCCAGAGGAGCAAGAGGCCGTTCACTCGGATGAGGGTACTCTTCAAATTCTATTTGGTTCCTTTGAACTCGTCATAACCCCTTCATTTTCAACCATAACTTTGACGATATTTCAGAACAAGAGGATGATGAGGAGGAAGACTCGGATGGCAAGGTAGAATCTGCCAGCGACGAGGACGAACCGGAACCGGCGACCAAAGCCGGATCCAAAAGAAAAGCTCAAGAGGCCCCTTCCAAGGTTTCATATCCCCTCCTCGCATTCAATTCGCGTTACCTTAATGATATACCTGAGTTATTTTGACATTACTCCACTGGCCATTCTTGAAGGAGTCGCCCATGATCAAGCGTAGGTCAACTCGAAATAATCCGGGTGACAACGTTATCAACCCGGGTATTTCTTCGACCCCCATTCGGCGGGCTGGTAATTATTCTATCTTTTCTTGGCCGGCACATTCCCCTTGAACTATTCTTATATGACATCTAACCTGGCAATTTTCAGCCTCTCCCGAGTCTGATGACGGATTTCCTTGTGACTTCGCGGTGAATACCGGGTAAGATCCCCTTCCAGATGCTCTTCCACACTTCACCACCCTTTCCTGACCGCGTATTTTAACTTTTTCTTGATAACATTTACAGGGCCACGGTCGTCGTTAGCGACCAAGAGGGCATGGAAGACGAAGGCCCGGGTCAAGGGAGCCCGGCTGATAAGACTACTGTCATGTCTGGCGATGAAAAGCAAACCTCGCCGATTAAACCGGACGCCCAAGAAACCGAGTATCCAATTGCTTCCCATGCGAGCAAGAAGAAGAAAGCCGCAACCTTGGGTGCCGAAGGAGTGTCGGATTCCAATGCACAAATGACCCGGGTTCCGCCTCCTTCTAAGAAGAAAACCTCTTCTCGGAATTCCCAAGGCCCCGGGTCTTCTGATACAGGTAAAGATACTTTTGATCAATTGATGAACACGCTCCTCACCATGAAGGCTTCAGAGGGCGATATTTTAGAGCGCATGGCTGCAGAGCACCAGGTAAAAGCGCTTGTCATCTCATATTGCATATCTAGTCCCCAAGTTCCGAGTATGACTTGCAAAAGTTATGCTTGGTACTTCATGCCAAATTTATCTTATCCTAACATCCCACTAATGTTTGCCCTCCTTTCTACTTTCAGGCACAGATATCTCGGTCTGATGAAACTTTACTGAAGACCGAACAACGTCTTCTTGCCGAGATAAAACGGCGGGAAATCCTTGAAGATGACATGGAAGCTTTGAAGAAGGATGTTTCCAAATATAAGAAAAAATGCCACACCGCTCGGACCGACTTGAAGAATTTATCGGATCAAATCACCGACACTTACCAGATTTTACTGAGTAAGTTTTTGTCTGCCGGCTAACTTCATGCTTCTTGTTATGCACCATTCTAGGTTTTATGATGCCTTCTTGCTTCTGCTTCAACTGCAGGTGCCAACCTTGCCCCTCCAGAGGAAGATACTATTGCCCAGGCTAAGACCCTGAAGACTGTGCTCCGGACTTTCTTTGCCGGCACAAAATTTATATTGGACGCCATACATTGGCCCACAGAAGCCTATCCAGGTGAAGAGAATCTTGTCCAAGCCTGCTCCACTGTGCCTGGCTGGATTGAACTTTGGAAACGTTCGTCCTGCCGAATTGGAATAACCCGGGCATTGACCTTGGCCAAAGCCTACTTTCCGAAGCTTGACCCGGCGAAGATAATATCCGGGTTTCCCGAGTTTAAGGCGGATGGTGCCAAATTTACGCCTAAGGACTTCAAAGCCATTCAGTCAGCGGTGCGCCCCTCGGCTACCTCTTTAGCCGATAGCTTGGACCTGAATACGCTAATGGCTGCGTATGACGCCGATGGCAAAGTTATCACAGAGGAAGCACCCCCGCCCTTGGACCTCTTGGAGAAGTGGGCTGATCACTCGGCCAAAAAGAAGGAGGCAACCGCGAAGAGGGAGGCCGAGTTAAAATCAGGGCCATCCGCCTCTACACCGTCCGTCCTTCCTCCCATCCGCCCTGGCGCGGTGAGTCCGGGTGGTTCTGCCAGGAAAGCTAAGCAGCAGGCCCAGGAACAAGACCCGGAGGTCCGCACTCAGGAGGCCGAGTAGGGTGATGATGTCATAATACCTTAATCACGTGGGACCTTTTTATTTGAACTATTTATTCTGCCAATGGTGCGCTTGTGCACTTCTGATACCGATGCCATACTTGTAATGTACTTCTATTCGGTGACATATTTTCGCGGCTTTTCCTGCCCTTTGATAATCGTGCTGTTTTGTCTGTTCTTTTGAACTTGTTCTTGATACCCAGCTTTCTTTTTACCTCCCTTTGTAATACTCGATTTTCCGAGACCAGGAGTTTTAATACGTGGGCTCTTTCTTTAAGTCCCCAAGACTCGGATGGTGAGGTTTTTCGAACTGCGATAGCCAAGTAGTTTGTTTCTGTTTCGAAGTCCCCCAGCCCCCATGACCCAAAGTTCGAGTAATGGGGGTGTGGCCTTTCTGAGAGAACAAATTACTCTTTACCGGGTCGCAAACCTAAAACCATTCCGTGTAAGTACTGAAGTTATGCTTGATAATTGTTGAGTTTCCGGCTTTTAGCCTTGTACTCTGCATAAACTTGTGGTTTAGATGACCCTTTTAACTATCTTGTACTATAAGCCGGCTTTCGCGTGGATACCATGTTGTTACATCCATACGAGAACAGTGTCAGGCAAGTCCCATTGGGCTCCATGGCTGATTGTAATCGTAAGCGAACGAATCATGCCACTTTAGTGCGAGTCACATCAAGCTGAAGTAAGATAAGTCAAGAAAAGTTGGCTTCTTTGCCCAGTCATAAGATTGCAGCCGTGCTCGTTTGCGAGGAATCGGCCCTTATAACTTATAGCTATCTATGCCGGGTCATTCGGGTTAGTGGTTGGTTACCTGAGCAACCAACCCCCAAGACCTACATGCAATCGATGCTTTTGATGATACTGAATTATCGATGTTGCCGGGATACTACTTACTTGTAATCAGGGTGTAATGATATAGGACTTGATAACCATCTCTTTATTGATACTAGAAATTTTGGATCAGCAGGCCGCCTCATTAAAAACCTTCCAGTCCCCTTAGGTACCCTGGGCAGGAAAAGAGCGCGTCTGAAACCTGCTGCCCGTTACATTGTTTAGTTCCTCATAAGCGATGGTCCCGATCTGGCTTGACCAATGCACATTCTCCATATGTTGGATCTTTTCCTGATGAGTACCGGGTTTGCTAGCCAACCCGGGTGGGGTGTTCCAATGACCTGGCTGGTTGTAAGCGGCCGTGTGGCTTCTTCCTTTACAGCAAGCCGCTTGGGGGAATCATCCTCGATTAAGGCCACCATTTTAGAATCTTGCGTTGCCTTGAATTTTGTTCTTTCGCCTTCAGTACTCGGCCTTTTTGATGTGGCTATATCCTCCGGGTCTGCTTGAGATCGGTAGTGCTTGAGCTCTTCTTTTCTACAGGCCTGCTCGGCCATTGCTGCGTCTCCTTCGTCACATTCAGCTGCTATATCTCGATTTCCATGTATGGTAATGGTCTTCTTGGGACCCGGGATTTTTAGCTGTAGATATACGTAACACGGCCTAGCCATGAATTTGGCATAAGCCGGCCTTCCAAACAGCGCGTGATAGGGGCTGCGTAATTTCACTACCTCAAAGGTGAGCCACTCAATTCGATAGTTATCCTTTGATTCTCCGAAAGCTACCTCCAATGCGATTTTTCCCTCGGGGCATGCTGAATGACCCGGCACTATTCCATGAAAAACTGTTGAGCTTTTTTGCAGTTGAGATTCCTTGAGACCCATGCGTAGGAAGGTTTCCCAATACAGTATATTGATGCTGCTTCCACCATCCATTAAAACCTTCTTTAGTTCGTACCCATTAACTTGCGGTGCGACTACTAGTGCCAAGACTCCTGGGTGTTCCACTCTTTCTGGGTGATCCCTTCTGCTCCATGTTACCTCCTGTTCTGACCATCTCAAGTATCTCGGAACGGCTAACGAAACTGAGTTGACTGCTTGCTTCAGTATCTTTTTGTCCTTGTTAGATCCTCCTGTGGTATGCACATGATATTGACCCAATTGTTTGGGGTTAGCCTGGAAGCCTCCTGCCCCCCCTTGGTTATTACCTTGATTTCCAGCCGCCGGGTTACCAGCTGGGGGTGGGCCGTTGCCCGGGTTTGCCCCTGGACCCGGTCCTCCTCCTCGCCCTGCACCTCGCATAGCTCTGTGCACTTCCTCATTTTTCCATCTTTGCAAATCGGCGCATTGTTCTAGGGAGTGGTTAGCTGGCCTGCCATTCCTGCTGTGCTTCGGATATGCCATTCTGAATATGTCCCAATTGTTACCCGGCCTTGGTGGACCTTGGTAGTTTCCTCCATGGTGGTTACCTCCGTTGAAATTTCCTTCTGCTCTTGGCCTTGAAGACCCGGCTTCGGTGTTAGCGACAAACTCGGAGCCTCCTTCGAAGGGACGCTTGTTCTGACTATTTCCATTGTTTCCTGACGTTGTTCCGTTGCCGGTTCTTCCATTACCGCTTGTGTTTGCTTTTGTCTTCTTGTCATCAGCTTCTTCTTCTGTGGTATCTGTCGCAGCGTGTTTGTTGCACGCATCCATCAATTCTCCCATTGTGACTTCTGACGCATTTCGACTGGACTTCATGCGAGTTAACTTTTGCACTAAAGGTATATACTTGCATGTTTTTGCCATGGCTTGTAGCGCATCCTTGGGCTGGATGTCTGTGGATGAGTGAAGTATCTCCATAACCCGGCGCACCCAACTGCGCGCCGATTCTCCCTTCTTTTGGACGCATCGCTCTAGATCATCAATGGTGAATAATTTCCTGCAGGTCCCGTGAAAGTGCTTGATAAACGCGGTCTTCAATTCCTCCCAAGACTTGATCGACCCCTCCGGTAGATTGGTGAACCACAATTTTGCTGCTCCTTCAGACATCATCAGATACATGAATTTGGCTTGGAGGTTCTCGGACGCGTTGCGGATTGACATTGCCATCTCGTAACTGCTTAGCCACGTTTCGGGATCCATGGTTGGCTCATAATTCACTACTTTCCCTGGCTCTTTGAACTTTCCGGGTAAGGTTCAGCTCTAATATTGTCCGAGAGACACCTGGGCCCCGCAAGAATGATTGAAGCCGGCCTTGCCCTGGAAACGTGTGATGCCGCGGGGGGCGCGTCTGGGCGCTGTGCTGCGGGAAGTCCATGCGCTGCAGACCCGGCCGCGGCCCTCCGAGCCCTAGAACTGTCCACGACGGCCTGTGCTGCTGATACTGCCTGAGCGCGGGGAGGAGGCGGCATTTGCTGCTGCTCTTCCCTCCGCCGCGCCGAACTCGTTTGTAAATTCCCTTGCTGCTGGCTGACATATGGCGTCCCGTGCATTCCGCTTCTGTGATCCGGGTAATTGGCTTGCTGCGCCACCGCCGTGTGCAACAGCTCGATGGCTTGCCGAGTCTTCTCTGCATGGGGCGACTCTCCCACAGGTATTTGATTCAAAGCGAGTGTCGCCGCATATACGTTGTCCATAGGATTGTTGTAGTGGCCGGCTGGCGTGCGGAATCGTGATGGTGGCGG
This sequence comes from Alopecurus myosuroides, assembly GCA_028641055.1. Taxonomy (NCBI): domain Eukaryota; kingdom Viridiplantae; phylum Streptophyta; class Magnoliopsida; order Poales; family Poaceae; genus Alopecurus; species Alopecurus myosuroides. The sequence goes on from CM054058.1 coordinate 193,620,077, forward strand.
TGGCAGTAGATCGTTGCCGGTTGTGACTCTAGTTTGCGGTGGGGGTAACCCGGTCCGTTCATTCGCCGGATGTGTCGCTGCTGTTGCCTGTTGGGGTGCGGTTCCCTGGTTCACCACTGGTATCGGTTGGTCCTGAGGCGTGATGAACAAATTAGCCGGATTAATAACCCCGCCCGTTGCTGGCAACCTGGTGTGGTGCCTTTGATGTATCCTGGACGTTTCCTCTCGAAGCCGGGTTTCCAACGCGTCTAGCTCGCGCCGTCGGGTGGCCATCCCCTGTCTATCTGCTTCCACTTGCCTTCTTTGCTGTTCCAATGCACGACGAGCCACGTCCAGATCTCTAACACGCTCTGCCGCGTTTTCTGGGGTGATAACAGTGGCGAGGACTGTAGGATCCAAAATCAAATTATTATCGAACAGGGCCGGGTGACGCGGATTCGAGGGACCCGCCCCTGGTGTCCGGTTGGCTTGAAACCCGAACATGTTGGCGTGTTGCTCCTCATCTGCTGCGCGGCTGGTGACCGATGCTGACTCTCCATCGACCCGGGTCAAGACCGGGTCTCCGTTAACCGCGCCCTGTTGCTGGGCCACTGCCTGAGCCGCCCCGACTGGTGCCGCGGCTGTGTTTCCTTGGTTGGCCGCGGGGGCTGCATAGACTGCAACTCGGCGCGCAATATCCGGTGTAAATTCAGGCTGTTCCTCTTCACCGTTCTCCTCATACCGGTTTTCCAGTAGATCCAGGATAGACCCGGTGCCATCTTCTCCTTGGACCCGGTCGCGTGGGGTCCATGCCGGCTCCTCCGGCTGTTCCCACTCCGCGATGGGTTCTTCTGCTGGATATGTCGTTCCCGTTGATTCTTCATCATCTGATCGGATAGACGTGGCTTTTCCTGGCATAGAATCAGATCCAACGTTGTCAGGGACCGAATTGGAAGCACATACCATACCGACGAAGACGTTGATCCGGCCGATTGTTATGACGGATCCGGTTTCGAGGTGATCCGACTCCGGCCCCCAACCGGAATCGTCCACCACCTTTTCTCCTTCGTGGTCGATGTAGATCTCGCCGATGACAAGATTCTCCATGCCCTTCCGAGCTTCTCCCGTGATGTAGACACCTTTGGACGCAGGCCCCACGGTGGGCGCCAACTGTCGTGGGATAATCACGGCAGATGTTACCAGGGGTAACTGATCTTGGGGCAAGTCGTCACAGGCGTTCGGGAGAGGGTTTAGCTCAAGGGAAGACATGATATAACTTGATCTGACAGCCGGCAATCGAAGTCGCCGGATCTCTATTCTCGATACAATAACTCGATTAGGGTTTACACTGGATACTCGATACCACACGATATTGCTAGGGTTCTTAGATCTCTCTCTCAATCTATACCCGGGGGTCGGTTTATATAGTACCCGTACCCCCTAACTTACTTTACAAGGCACACCCGGGTCCTACCCATACACGGCGTGCTAACCCTAATTTTCCTTTACAATATCCATAATCCGGGCCATTAGGCCCACGAGCCTGGGCCTCCACGAACTTCTTTACCACAGCCGGATCCTGTATACCATCCTTTGGGCCGGGTTATTCCCCGGAGCCTGGCATACCGGGTTAGCATCCCCCCGTCAAGAAGTGTCACGTCGGACTAAATAAAATCTTAAATAGTTAACGATACTAACAAAAAAATCTCATCTAATTTAGAGTAAATAAATTTTTTGCCACATAAAATTGTTGCCACCCTACAGAGTTGGTAAAATGGTTTCATCTAATTCTAGTTCGAGGCCTTACAGAATTGGAGACCTTACAAAAATTGGTAATATAACCTCATCTAATCTTAAGCTTAAAACCCTATAGAGTTGGCTCATCACATTTTCGTTTAAATACCCTACAGAAGTGGTATCTAAAACCAAATACCTTACAAAGTAACTTACAGAGTTGATATGTTACAGAGTTTGTTATCGCCCGTTTAAAAAGAAAACGTGTAATCAACTTTGTCCAAAAACAAAGAGAAAGGTGCCTTAGGATGATTCTATAGCGGTTTTGAAGAAGTGAAAGGTTGGAAAAAAATATTAGATAGATAAACTATGATCATTACTAGGCAACAAGTTCTCCCGTATATATGTGTTGGAGGAACCAGATTTTAGAATATGAGATGGTGGTAAACTCGTTAAGGTTTAGCTTAGGAGTGAAAGATTGAGGATCTTATGATTTTAAGTGGAGTGAAGTTATGATATAATCTCCGGGGATAACCAGTTGTGGACCCCAAAGATTTGGAAGTTATCAGTAACAAGATTTGTAGTTTTGAAGTATGGTTGAGGCTTAGAAGATTGATGGGACTTATTGGATCTTAGGAAAATGCGATATGACTTGGAGTTAGTAGATGCTTGTTCTTGAGAATATATTCTCGGAGCTTGTCGCGCTCTAGTGAAATTATTGGATGAAAATGATTTAGCGTTGATCATGAGAAAAGAGTTTGGAGATTTTTGAAAAGGGACCTTACAGAGTTGGTTCAGCTTTATGATCTTGATAAACTACCTTTGAGGGAAACAAATGATTTGAGATATCAATTATATTAGGTTAAGAGGAAGGTAGTGGATTTTCCTGGATTTTGGGCAGTGAGCAATGGAAAGCTCATACTATATAAATGTTGATGGATATCCATTTAATTAATCATATGAGTTTGAAAACAAATAGATCTTTTGACTAAAGAATAACCCCTGGTTGGATATCATGGTTTTAAGGAACAATAAGTTCGAGGTTTAGAACATGGCACCCAAACCTTTGAAAAGAAAACAAATATACCGGTGAATTCTGTTAAGATAAATCAAAGGGGGGAAGCCCCTGTAAATAATGTTGCAAATCACCAAAAATATTTTGTAAACAAATCATCTAACATTTTTGTGTTGACCATACCCTCTTTTCGCTTACCTGCGAATCTCGGGACGAGATTCTTTTAAGGGGGGAAGGTCTGTCACACCCCAGTTTTTGGATTCTTGGACTATGCTCAAGAAGACAAATATTAGGGCCAACAAATTATTTTTATAACAACATGATTGTTTGGAATTACATATGTTTATGATCTAAAACATATTTGCAACACAAGTTTTGTTTCTTGATAAAACCAATACCAAATGTTGCTGAAAAATATTCTTATTATTTTCCCCTGATGTTTTCTTATCATTACCTGAGTGGATTTTTATTCCAAGACTTGGATCCTTCTTTTTTGCATATTAAAAACAAACTTTTAACTTTGTTGGATCCAAGAAAACAAGTTTTCAAAATGAATTTTAAGAGTTTTCTTTTAAGTTTTCTATGCAAAACAATATCTGAAAATAAAGCCAAGTACCTGTTTTCTACACCTGGTTTCACTAAGCTATAAATTGTTAGTTTATGATTCCTTGGCATTTAATTAATAATTGATATATATTTTAACAAACTATAAGCTTACTTTTATTTTTGAACAAATAAAATCTATCTTTTACTTGTTGTTTTTGTGGTATAAAATTAAGGTAGAAAAAGACAGTTTTGAGAAACAGATAAAAACAGAAAGTAGGTCTTTTTCCACATTGTTTTCATGGCCTTAACTTATTTAAAAATTGTTTTAAAAAGTTGTTTATGAAAGTATATAACATGGTTAACACATCCATATTTTTAAAACCAATTTTGGAAAGCAATTGAACCCTGAAAACAAACTCAACTTTTTGAACTTTTAATCTGTTTTCCAACACTTAAGAGAATTTTCTGAATTTTTCGGAACAGTAACAGATACGATTTTGGGCAGAAGATTTCATTTCCTTCCCTTGCAAGATTAGAAGTAAAACCTTGTCCCTTGTGTTGACCACAACTAGTACTCCACCTTGGATGCTTGACCTTGCTTCTAGAAGCCTTAGGCATGAAGATAAGGGAGGAGAGATATGGTGACTAGGATAGGTATGGGCACACATGTACCTTTGATATTTTTAACCTTGACTTGCCCCTTGCCTCCCCTTGCCTCCAAAGTCCAACCTTGCCCATGTCACATGTGTACTTGAATAGGACACCATGTGCACTCAAATGGAAATGACCAAATGCCCTAGAGCTTGCTCATGCCATTGCATGACATGACCCAAGTGGTCATTTTTGCCCTTGCCCTTGACTATAAGACAACCCTTGATGTTTCCTTGCTCCACATCCATCCACCACAACCCCCCACTACCACACTTCATCCCCAAGCTGAGAGGAGCCTTGAGCCAGCCCTTTGAGCTCCATGAGCTCCAAAATCGCCGCCGGCCATTTTTCTTAAACCGAGGTGAGGAACCTCAAATCCCTGCAGAAGTTTTCCTATCGTTTTGAGCTTGTGAAAAATAGTTTTCGTGAAGATTATTTTCTACAAAAATTCACAGCACTAGGCTTATGTTTTCCTAACAATGTCCCGTTGGAAGATCCAAGTTTGCACTTTTCTTTTTGTGACATTACCTGTTTTACCACAGACTGTCTGTTTAGCCATGTTTGGCATACCTTTTCGGATCTGTATCCATTTTGTTCAAATCAAATTGTTTTGAGTAGCCTATGAGTAGATCTATCCATAGGACTTGGCCTTACATCAACGCCATTTACCAAATGAAAATGACATCCATTTTGGTAAAAGACCAGTAGGCTTTTCTAGACTTTTTATAAGGAGTTTAAAAATGATTTTTGAAGTAAATCCAATTGGGTGAGTTTGGTATTGACTATATCTATGTTTTATAGCTTAGATTAATTTTTGAAGCTCCATATTAATTTTGGTGAGAAGATCTAGAATCAGCAGCTTTTCTGTTTTTGTTTCTTTGTGTGTTTTTGTTTGGAATCAATGTGTGGTTGTTTTAATCTTACTTCCTAACTTGTATAGAGTTGTTAGGACTTATTATTAAGTTGTTTCCTTGCAGTACATCTACCTTATAAAGTGTGTGCATGTTTGGAAAGTCAAATAGAAATAGGAATAACATTTGTCAATTTCTAGTTTTATATATTTGGATATCATGTGAACCAAATCTTTGTATATTTGTTTTTACCTAAGTTGTGCCATGCTTGAGTGGAGTCAAGTAACATTTTGGTACTGTTATTTATATGATATTATCTCTGTTAACTTGCATGTTATCTTGTAGCAAAGCATGAGTGCCATTTGTTATTTTCCTAGTTTTATTATTTGGATTGTTGTGTGGGCAAATCCTTGTAGATTTTTTGTACCTAGATTTTTGTTATGGTTATGATAGATCAAGTACCACTTTGGTACTGTTATTTCTCTGTTATTATCTCTATTAGCTTACACCTTATTTTATAGCAAAGCATGTGTAACATTTGTTGTTTGTTTTCTAGTACTTATTTGACTAGTTGTGAGAGCTAGATCTTTATGTGAATGCTTTGATAAATTTTGTGCTATGTTTGCTATAGATCGAGTACCATTTTGGTACTTTTATTTTTATGCTTTTGTCTCTGATAGCTTGCATGTATTTTTATGGTGAAGCATGTGTAGGTTTTGTTATTCTTATGCACTAGTCTTGTATGCACTAGAATAAATAGCCTTGTTTTATTTATTTTGTTATTCTAATGTTTGTCATGAGTAACCAGAGGCTTAGTACCTCTTTTGCCTTGGTATTAGTGGGCCCATAACCCACTGGTCCCATTGATTTTTGATTGAGGATGAAAACCCCTAACCATAAACATGTGAGAAAATAACATGTTTTAATTATATGATTGATTTCTATTTTTCCACCATGGAAAATATAATTGTTTGTTTTCACTTATGCAAGTGAGAAGTTTATTTCTTATCATAAGCTACTAGTATGTTAGATGTGATCCATTTTTTATCATAATATTCCTTAGGGGTACCTTGTTAAGAAATGATTCACTATTGAGTGCTAAATTAAATTGTTTGCAAATAAACTAAATTCCTTGTGATTGATAGATTGATTGTGAATGATTTTAAATGGAGTTTTTGGATTTTTGAAAAGGTTTAGATAACTTTTCTTTAATTGCATAGCTACTGGTTGTGTAAGTTATACCTTGCTTGATTGCTAGTAATTGATTAAAGAAAACAGAAATTGCTAGAATTAATTTATGCATGCTTAACAGTTGTTTCATGGAATTATTTTGATGTTCTTGCTTCCTAACATGAGTAGGATTTGTGTACTGTTATTTGGTAAACTTATATTCATGACTTGCTTGTTTAGGTTTAAGCATCATGATAGCATTGTTTGCTTCTCTAGTGATGAACTAGTGTCACCACTAGAAATTGTAGTTATCTCTAGTATTGTCATTCTTTATTTTCATAAGTGTATGAGTTTATTATAACATGTTTAGGAAGTATTACTTCTGTTATGATGCCATGAACTCTTTAGTTGCACGTGCTATAGTTATAGAATATAATTATCTCTTGTAGCATGCTTGTGTAAATTTCCCATAGTAGTATGCTATGAGTGCAGTTCTGTTTTTATGTTATTTAATAAGAATATTTTCTTGAGTGAAGATTGTGTTTTAGATTATTTTCATGACTTTTTATCCTTGTTTTTAGCTACTGGTTACATGCTAAGATTTTCATGATTGATGGATTCCATAACTTCAATTAAGCATTAATGTAGTAAATAAATAGTCTATTCATCTGTGGTGTGTTTACCTGCTGTGTGGAAATTGTCTGAGTGTGTACCTTAGCTTGAGTGTCATATTTGTGTTTATTTTTGTGCTAGTGTTGTTTTTGTGCTTAAGAGTATCTTATGAAACTAAAACATCCAACTAAAATCATGAACACATTAAGTGATAGTTGCTTGTGGTGAGTAATACCCACTGCCATGGGTATTGTTCTTTCTGTTTGTTTTACCCTAGCAACCTAACCTTTTGCACCCACAAGCTATATTTTTAGCTTCTTATATATCTTTTTATTAGAGTGGTACACCACTCCATATATGGTATGTAAGATGTGGGATATGGTTTTCTAAACCATACATAGTGCCTGACGATAGTTTTGAGACCGTGAGAGTTATGTGAGATAGTTTTCGCGTTATCGTTTCGGGAGAACTCGTGAGTGAACGTTTGTTGCTGTATGTGTTGTTTATATTATTTATTTTCCCTTTAGACCTGAGTGTGTGTCGTTTATTTTCTTTACGACAGTAGATCGCGAAGAAGAAGAAGAAGCAGTTGCGGAGTTGTGCGTCAAGTTCAAGTTGCTTCAAGGCCAGGGACATTAAGAGACTTGAGGCAAGCCATCTTGATGCTTGCTGATATTTACACTTATCATTATCTATCATGCATGTTTTACTTCTGAAAAGTTTTACAAAACTTTGTTTTCCAAAAACTATTTTTGAGTGAATACTATTACTACAATTACATATACTATGCCATTAGTTAATACTTGGTGTTACCAAGCCCATAAGCCACCATATGGTATTTATTACCATCAAATATACTAGTCCCTAAGTGGACACCCTAAAATTGTGTTTTTACAAAACAAAGGCTTTATGGAAAACCCGGGAAAAAGGCGGATCCTTATTCACCGGAGGAATGTGGAAGTGGTCATTTTTGGGAAAATTGTGTTTTTCAAAACTGACACATAACCTAGTCTTCGCCGGACAACCTTTACCGTACTGCCACCCTACCCCAACATGGGCACGGGGCTTAACTTGAAGTTTGTTCTTATTAGTGTGTGCTATCTCACTTGCTATAAGGGACGTCGTACCCTCGAACCGAATGTCGTCAAAACTCCCAATGTTGAGGCATATAAAGTGTGGGATTAATTTTCCCTCCGGATGCATTCATTGAGGCTCCCGTCTAGGCAGAGTGGGACTTGATGCCGGGGAGAACAAACTCAATCGAGAGATAGACATATTCTAGCTTGAACATAGTGGATGGTTATGATCAGATACCTGATGTTTACACACTGTTGTTACAGTCCGTGGTGATTACGACAGGTATACTGGATCTGGTGGATGTGTACACCTCTGCAGAGTACAACTTTTTCGAAGAAGCCGCGTCCTCGGATATGGACAGTTGAATGGCCATGTAGCTAGTATTGTGTCAATGTTTTAAAAAAGGATGTTTTCAAAAAGGTGTGTTGAACTCGGGAAGTTCGGAAAGGAAGGAAAGCTTGTACCGTGGAGGTACTGATGATGGAAAGCCATAAGTTGTTTTACAAACCAAAAAGTTTTGCAAATAAAACCTTTATTCTCTAAGCAAGAATTCTGGAAAACTGATTCCAAGAAGTTTTGCAAAGAGAAAATATTCTTTAACAAAGCTTTACAAAACCTCGTGTACATGTGATATCTACAAGAGAGAGAGAAACTATATTATTTTCATCTGAAGTATCTTCTTCAACGAAGATACAGATTAACTTGACTGCAACTGTGGTGTCATCATATATGAACACCATTGATAGTGAACCCTATTTATAGCCTACCTATTCCACCATATAAGCATACTTGCATTTTGGTAAGTTACATGATGGATGTCTTGCTGAGTACATTCAAACGTACTCATTTGGTTTTGCCCCTGGTATCTACTTCCCAAACTTTGAGAAGGAGTCTCAGAAGAAGATCAACGAGGAGGAGTACGGAGATGATGGCTTTGCGAACTAGGATCGTCTCCGGGTCAGCAGCCTGTAGGTTAAGGCGTGACTTGGGCTCTACCGCGTTTTGTGTGTGTTTAGTATTCCGCTATGTGTGTTGCCCTACGTGGCAGCCGTTTAGGCTTGGTCAAGTGACCATGCCCCTTTTGTAAGTATTTATGCAACCGTGTAATGGAAAATGTATCTGTGTACCAACTTGATATGTTGTTCACGACTGAATTCCTGGGATCGTGAATGTATGCATATCGAAGGTGTCCTTGAACAGTGGTTCGAAGGACGGACCTTACAAGATCCAAGGGCTAAACCATCATCAACAAGGAGCTACACAGAAGGAGCCCCACTGGCGTGCTGCAACGTTGTGTTGAGCCAGAGGAAGGAGAAGAGATCCTCACAGAGATACACCAAGGAGAATGCGGGCACCATGCCTCTTCTCGGGCTCTAGTAAACAAGGCTTTTCGGCATGGATTCTTCTGGCTCACTGCCTTGCGACAAGCTGAAGACCTGGTGAGAAAGTGCAATGGATGCTAGAGGTTTGCAAGAAAGATTCATATGCCGGCTTCCGAGTTGAAGACCATTCCCATTACTTGGCCGTTTGTTGTCTGGTGCTTGGACATGGTAGGCCCTTTCAAACCAGCTAGAGGCAACATGACTCACATCTTGGTCATGCTTGGTAAGTTCACCAAGCGGATTGAGGTCAAGCCTATCCGGAAGTGCGATGGAGTCACAGCTGTGAGCTTTCTGAAGGATGTCATTCTGAGATACGGGTACCCGCACAGCATCATCACTGATAGTGGCACAAACTTTGCTGAGGGTGCATTTGGAAGATTTTGCTAGGAGAAGCGAATCCGGCTAGATGTTGCATCAGTTGCGCCTCCGTCCTCCAATGGGCAAGTTGAAAGAGCAAATGGCATGGTCCTATCCGGGATAAAGCCAAGGCTAATTGAGCCATTACAGCAAACCTCTGGTTGTTGGCTGGACGAGTTGCCGGCGGTGTTGTGGATTCTAAGGACTACCCCTAACCGATCAACCAGATACACACAATTCTTCCTGATATATGGAGCTGAGGCCGTGTTGCCCACTGACCTTGAGCATGACTCACCCAGAGTAACACTCTACACTGAAAAAGAGGCAAGAGAAGCCCGAGAAAATGACGTTGACCTGCTGGAAGAAGAAAGAGAGTTAACTCTGTCATGTTCAGCCATATATCAGCAATGTCTGAGGTGCTATCATAGACGGAAAGTAAACCCAAGGGTTTTCCGAGAAGGAGACATGGTCCTTAGGCTCATGCAGCACACAACCGGGATGCATAAGCTATCCCCTCCATGGGAAGGGCCTTTTATTGTGAGCAAGGCTCTGCACAATGATGCCTACTATCTCGTTGACGCACAGGCACCGCAGAAGAACAGTCCCGATAGAGCCGGAGAGGAATCCAAGCGTCCTTGGAATGTAGCTCTACTCCGCCGTTTTCATTCATGAGCAAACATTGTATGTATTTCCTCAGCCGAGTTAAAATTCAAGTCGACACTCCCAATTCAAACGCGGGGACTACCCTTACCAAACTTTTTTGTGTTATCTACTCTGTTTACTTTGCCTACTCGGTTGGTTTACATAGAATTTCACGTGCATATCTAGTAATGTGTTTAAACCGAAGGGCCAACTCTTCGACTCTGCTGCTGTCCGCAACCCGGCTTCATGGCAAGCAAGAGAACAAGCCAAAGGTCAATGAACACATGAAAAATTGCTAAGGAAAAGAGAAGTGTAGCAACCGAGTAGGGTGTTTTTTACTTCTATGTTTTATTTTATTTTTGGCTAAGTGGTGGGCAGCGTTAACATCCAAATCTCAAAGTGGTTAAGTATCTGAAACTCGGTTGTTGAAATCTTGTGAATCGACTGCCAAAATGCCACAAGTGGCAGGTAAGAGCAAAGACAAAATGACTAAGTGAATGAGAAAAGCAACTCAGGGACTTGCATTTTAACGCAATCCGGCATTAAGCCAGTCTTGCTAAAAGTGAACTAAATAAAAGTGGAGTATCAAGAGTAACAATAAGAGTATTGGTTAAATCTGCACCCGGCATCCCGGGGATTTGATAAGTGTTTTAGGATAAGATTGCAGGAATTTAGACAACAGTGGACGAGGTGTTGTCCGTCTCGGTGCTAGTGGCCGCCGCTGGCTCGGTTGCAGGTGTTGTGGAAGCAGCTTCTGGCGTGTACGAAGTTGGAGTAGCGGAAGCTGTCTCGGGTGCAGAGTTGGTGGCCTGAGTCACAGAGGCGCCGGGAAGCGGGTAGGCGTCGGAGGCAGCGTTCTCGGTGGCAGTCTCGCCCGTGCTCAGCTCGGGAGCGAGGTCCTCAATCACCATCTCAGTGGTGACAACCTCCTCCTGCGCTGCGGATTGCGACTCAACTCGGGCCTCATCAGAGCCAGCTACTGGCTTGACGATATCCGAGTCAGTCTCCATCCCGGTTTCCTCTATAGTGCCACGCTGCACGGTCTCTTCGTCCTCCTCTGCCTCGTGCTCTGCTTCCTCGTGCTTCTCCTCCTCTGTGCCCCGGCTGCGGCCTTCACCAGCATCTTTGTAGAACCCGGCTTCCTCCTCCTCCTCCTCTTCTTCAACATATGTATCCGGCTCAGAGGGGCCGTCGATGTATTGCTTGGTCTCTGTGTAGGAGGCGAGCTCGTACGCCACTTCTTTTCGGCGCAGGACACACTCAGGCCGCTCAGTCCACTTGGAGCCATTTCTGTGGGTGCAGATACGATCAAGATCAAGGTTTTCGTACCATGAGAGGATGAAGTGGAGGGTCTCGTCAGCTCCAGCCCGGGCTGCGGAAGCGCGCCACTTCTTCAGCTTGACCTTGACGTGATCCAGGTTGGCCGCCATCTCGGTGATGGTATCCGGGATTTGGCGCTCTATCTAGAACAACTTGTGCAGATTCATCGCAGTGGACACCATGGAGGTGCCCAGGCCCTTGAGGGACTGTACCCGGGTCTTGATGTTGACGAGATGATCGTCAATACTGGAGGTTTCGTCGACGTTCATACCGGCTACTTCCCTGGCCCTTCTTGCTTTCTCCACAGCGGTCTCAGCAGCAGCACTGAGGTCCGGGAAGATATCTGGATTGGGATATGCTGGTTTGGTTCAGAAAAGGAAACCGGGAAGAAGAGAAACTGAGTAGAAGAGGACTGGAGGATAAAGACTAGGTAAAGCGAACAATAGCGAGAACTCACAAGCCAGTTCCAACACAAGGGCTCCTAACTTGGTCCTCCAGTCTTCTGCTTGCTGGATGTTCTTGTCCTAGATGCGACGCGAGTCGTTGACAATGCCTTCAAGAGTTTGGTTCCTATCTCGGAGAGATTGGATCTCCCTCGAGAGTTTCTGCTTCTCTGCGGCAACTCGCTTCTCAATTGCGTTCATCTCCTCAACAGCTGTAATTGCAGACTTGAGCGCATCAGTGAGTTCAACTTGGAGCTTCTCAAATTCCGCCTTCTCGGCATCCCACTCCTTCTGTAGTTCGGCCTCTCGGACCTGCACTTGCTGATGCGCTCGGCGGGGGTGAGGCACTCCAGGTGCTGCTCCCGGAAGTTCTTGTATTCTTCTGCGGATAGAACAACATAGTTAGCAGAGTAGATACGCAAAAGAGAGTAAGAAAAGAGAAGAAAGGAGTTTGCTCACCTTGCAGAGAGGAGATGGTGCTCTGTGCAGACGCAACCGTGACCTCGCAGTCCTGGTGCTTCTCGATGAGAGCCTTGAGCTCACCTACAAAGAAGACTGTGATTGAGCAGAAAGCAGAGAATGGGCGTAAACAGAAAACGCACAAACCGAAATGCTATAAGATTACTTTCGAGAACGGACACCTTGATGGTAGTGTCCGTGGCGTTCTTCTCCAGAGCGTCCTTTTCGCTCTTCTGGAATTCCAGAGCTCGGTTCCTGTCTCTGACTTGACGATGCGACCAAAGGAGTTGGCGGAAAATCTTGGTCCGTTCCTAGACACTATTCTGCAGAGAAGAAGGAAATTTTGTGAGTTTGGAAGATTTGGCCCGAGTATATGGCAACTCGGTTGAGCTTTACCTACTCGGCCCGAATCTCGAGGACTGGGTAGTGGATAAAGGAAGAGAAGTAAAAAAGAACCCTGGCAACTCGGAAAAGTCAAAAGAGGAAAAGCACTTACCACATAGCTCTGCTCGATGTCTTCGATAGTTTTGCACAGGACAAAAATTTTGCCCGCCAGAGTGCTGCTACTTCCGGCCACGACCATGCTAACAGGGCCAATATCGGCCTTGTTCCACTCCATCCGGTAATTGTCAAGGTTTCGCAGCTCAACACCGTCCCATGAAGCGTTGCCGAGTGCTTTGTTGTCCCAAACTTTCTCGATGAAGCCTACTCGGTCAAGGATAGCTGCTAAGCCTTCTTCGGGCAGCTTCTCTTCGTCCTCTGCGCGGGAACTGAACTCTTTGATGACCAGGGAATCACTTTCTCCCTTGGTCTTGGAGCGGGCCACGACCCTTTGCTCTATCAGAGCGGCTATCCGCTCAGCCTCCTGCGACATCTTGATCTTGTGGCGCTCCTGCAGCTGGGTCCAGTACTTTGGAAATGTGGGAGGCGTCTCGACCTCACTGGCTCCTGAGCCAGGAGCTTGCTCCTCGACAGGAGCAAAGTTGACCTTGGTCCGCACCAATCTGACATTCGGATTGGGGGCCTTCTTATTCTGATTAAGTGCCCATTTGGTCTTCTGGGCCAGCTGCGCGTCCTGTTCACCTTGCGGCGCGCCCGGCTGCTGGGGCCTTGATGGCTGGAGGGACAGCTGCTGTTGCCCAGCCTGCCGCTGCTCGGTTGGCGGCGCACCAGTCTGCGCTGCGCCTCGTTTGGGCTGGATCCGGGTTGGCTGCGCAGCCGTCTTCGCTGCGGAAGGCACTGGCTGCTTCCTAGAGGTTGGCGCGGGAGCCGGCTGAGATGGCGAAGGCACTCTGCTAGTCGGCGGGGCGTGTAGCTGGCTAGCCGGCGCAGTATCCGACTGCACTATATCTTGGCGTGGTGGCTGCTCCTCAGCCTGGATCTCTGCTGGCGGGGTCCTTGGCCGCTCCACCGCAGGATTTTCTACCCGCTGCTCGGCTGCAGGGTCTGGCCAGTCCACGACAGTGTCATCTGGCTGCTGCTCCGCATCAGTGTCTGGCCGCTCCATGGCGGCATCATCTTGCCGCTGCTCGGCAGAGTTGTCGATTGTCTCCTCAGCGGATGCAGCTAGAGGAGTTGGTGGTCTCTCGGTGTTGGTGGCGTCCCGGCCAGCGTGGTGCGCGGTAGGCTGCGGCTGCTCGGGGGTGCGCTTGATCTCCATCTCGGCGCCGGTGTTCTCGGCACCAAGGTCTTGCTCTTCTCGGGGAGGGGAGGACGCATGCGTCTGGTCCTTTCATACTTTGTACCTTCATCGTCAGAGAGCTCCATGAGTTTTCGGGGTGGATTTCTCTTCCTCCAGGGAGCTGGTATGTTGGTGGCCTCAGCATCGAGAGCATCACTGAAGAAAAATAGACAGAGAAGGAGGCCAGGAAGAAAACAGAGTAGATGGCAAAGGGCTAGGATCAACTCGGAGGCACTTACCCGTCAATTGTGGGGCGCTTCTTGCGCGGGTTGGGCTTGTTTCCTGGCTTTTTCTTTATTTTCTTGGCAGGGGGCTCCAGTGCCCCGCTACCCATCCTCTTCCTGGTGGTGGTAGGAGCGGCCACGGACACAGGAACCACGTCCATGGGTTCCTCTCCTTCCTCCAGTTCCGGTTCTTCTGCAGTGGAAAGAAGCAAGGATTCAGAATAAGGAAGAAGGAAGGATTGAAGTGTGTTGCGGGCAAGCAGAGAGGTGAACCCGGTCACCTTCTTCATCATCTAACAAGTCCCGGATAGAAACTGCGACTCAGGACTTATCGTCCTGACCGGCACGGGGGATACAGAGGGTATCCTGGATGTTGTACGTTGTCGCGTCATCTTCCGTCCTATCCGCCTCCCAGTTGTCCTCGAAGATGGGTTGGTCCTCCTGTTTCTGGTGAAGGATGTGCTGAAAGTGCAAACATAAAGCATACTAAGTTGAATCTCAACAGAGTAGATGTTCTACTCGGTCTAGCGTGCAAGCATAAGACACAAACTGCTAAGGATCAGAGGAGGTAAACGAGTAAAGATACTACTCAGTCTAGCGTGCAAACACAAAGCACAAAATGCTAAGGACTCTAGGAGAAGTATATAGAGGAGGCCTTATTCGGAACAGCGTGCAGGCATACAACACATAAAGCTAAGTGCTAACAGAGAGGCTCTATTCGGCACAACATGCAAATATAGAGCATATGAGACTAAGAGGAAATCTATCCGGCATCGAATGCAAATATTAAGCATACATAGAAGGAGACTCACCTGGGGGATGCGCTTAGTGAGGCTATACGGCACGAGGCCGTAGTACCAGTTTTCGGTGAGGGTGGACCGCACAATTGATTTGGCGCAGATCGCCACCTGTGCTCTAGTGAGCTCGAAAGTGGTCATCCGGGTGCAGTCACGGGGGCCACCCATGTAGCACATCTTGTGTACCCGGTGCTGGAGCGGGAGCACTCGGCGCTCCACCCAGCAGGCCACCAAATCGTCTTGGAGAAGTCCCTCCTTCAGCAGCTGCTCCAGGCGCTTGTCTACCTAGATGACGTCGCTCACTGTCTTTCTTAGGGTTGTACCCCCAATTCTGTCCCGTGGGAGGTACGTTCTGGAACTCAGGGAGCCCAATCCGGTCCACGGCCTTCTCTCCATCTGCGGGAGGGGCATTCTTCACATACAGAAAGCCCCTCAGCCACTTGCGGCAGATCTCCAACCCGAGTACTCGTGGGTGGTGGCCAGTGCTGCACTACAGCATCATGGCGCCACCCTTCTGGGTCATCGCTCTAGGAACTAAAGGATTGGAAGGGTTTGGGACACTCTATTGGCGGAGAAAGAAGTACCTGGCCTAGGTTTGGATGGTGGGGTAGACGCCTAGGAACGTCTCGCAGACTGCGGCGTAGGTGGAGAGCATCGCGATGGCGTTTGGGGGCAGATGGTGAGGCTGAAGGCCGAAATGGCGGAGAAATTCTTGGAAGAACTTTGAGGTGGGGAACCCGAGACCTCGTTTGAAGTGGGAGAGGAAGACGACGTGCTCACCGGCTTCGGGAGCGGGGATGAGCTCCTTGCCGGGGGGCGGCAGATGACGCCGGGAGGGACGCGGCGTGTGTTCACCAGCCACTGGCACTCCTCTGCAGTGACATCGGACCCCTCCCAGCCGGCGCGCGTTCGCGCCGCCTCCTCCTCGTGCTGGTCCGCAGCGAGATTCTCGATCTCCATGGTGGTACTGTCGGCGGAGAAGCGAATGCGTCGAGGGTGAGGGCGACGGCGAAGTAGGAGACTGATGCATGTAAAATGCATAGATGAATTTTGCATATTTTCACATGGTTTTCTATTACATATTGCATCATATAAGGGTATAACTCAATGTTTTATAGTATTTTGGGGTTAAATTACATAGTCCCCCAACTTTTATGGAATTAACCCTGCCTGTCAGAAACCCCGTTTTCTATATTTTTGACATTTCAGGGGGCAAACTTCCGCGAAATCACCTGAAAATCTGCGGGGTTCATTTTCTTGGAAGGAGAAGACTTCCGGGCGAAGGATCCACGAGAATTGGGAAAGGAGGCCCAAAAGAGGACCCTCCACGCGGCCAGATTACTTGGCCGCGTGTGAGGCCCCCTTTTGGCACCTGTGGCCCCAATTCCTTCCATCTTCGACTTACCGACTCCGTCTTGACCTAAAACCGACTATAAAAAGGTTCCCCGTACCCTTACGGAGAGGAGCGCCGCCGAAACACCGAAACACCGAAACAGAGACCCGGAGTTCCAGACTGGAGGGGGAAAACTCCGGCGGGGCGCCGCCGGTGTGATCTCCTGCCCCTCCAACGTCATCACCATCGACATCTCCATGAAGAGGGAGTAGTCCACCCCAGGGCTATGGGTTTGTGGAAGTAGCACTTGTATCTCTCTCTCTATGTGCTTCACTAATTAGATCTGTATGAGCTGCCTCACATGATTACGGGCACCGTTGTAATTCCTATGTGGTGGATCTTTTCTATGAGTTATTGAATCTGAGATTGCAATTGTTTCTCTTGAGTTATTTGAGTAGATGTATCTTATGTACCCCGTTCTTATTTGCTAGCTTTGATCAATCTAGTTCTTGAGAGTGTGTGTGGGGTGATGGGTGCATTAGTTGGAGTAACGGGGGGTGGCTAGTGCTGTGAAAGTGACAGAAGTTCAGCGATCCACTTAGGTTTTGTTAAACCTTTCTTAGTTACCTCACTAGGGATAAAAAGGAGTACCTTGTTACCGGGGATTTGAAGTGACACTAATAAATCTCCATGACTAGATCTAGCAAGTTCTTACTTAAACTTCATGTCACATTGCTTAAAGCTATACTCTGGTTTTTCCTTAATTATCGAGGTGTTATGATTTATTTCGCATCTTGGTGGAGTATAAGAGGGATCAATATGACCGTAGAGATCTCTATGCTAGGACGTGATGCCCATATGAAAGTACTCAATGTTAAACATGTTATTGTAATCTCACATGTAATTCTTTATGTCCACCGTCTACCACTTTATTTGAGAGAATGCAGGTGTGAAACCATGATCCCCGGTCCTACTTTAATTATAAGAAAACACTCTAGTTACTTTGCTGCAATTTACTTTACTTGCACTTTACTTTACTTGCATCTCCAATTCGAATTTACATTATCTCCATCACCACTTGCATCACAAAAATACAAAAACAATCCATTGCATATTTATTTTCTCATTTGCATTTAGTAGTAGATTTAATTATTGCACATTTACTTTCAGTTTTGCATTGCAATTTAGAAGTCTCACACCTTGTGCTTGACAACCACTTGGTGAGGTTGAGGGCACAAAATTCTTACTTGTTTGTAGGAACCTGGAGGAAGCTTGGAAGACAACTGCTGAAATACTGGCTCCCCAAGAGTTCGATATAAACCCTCGAGTCACCCTCGTGGGGAAGAAGGCTTACCACTAGCTACACACTCTGCACTTGGAGTCTCAACCTAGCCATCAGCGACGCGTGTAGAGGCTCTCTCTCTCTCGCTCTCTCTATCTCTCTGCTCTCAGTGCGACGGTGCGCTGCGAACTCGCGGCGGCGCTATGCTCTGGTGCGGAGGCGGAGGCGGAGAGGAA
Organism: Alopecurus myosuroides; assembly: GCA_028641055.1. Taxonomy (NCBI): domain Eukaryota; kingdom Viridiplantae; phylum Streptophyta; class Magnoliopsida; order Poales; family Poaceae; genus Alopecurus; species Alopecurus myosuroides. Next base: position 193,637,868 of record CM054058.1, read on the forward strand.
GCGCGAGTTGGGGAAAGGTGCGAGGAAAGAGACGACAGAGGCGGTGCAGGGGTATTTATCCTGCCGCGGATTGCAGTTACTAAGTGGGATTAATCGTGGCTGAGATCGTGCGGAGTGGGGATTAACTACCCGTTAGAAACGCACACAGCGCAATATGCGCGCGTAACCGGCGCAGTTAATCCCACGACGTGGGTCGTGGAATCTCGAGTACACGCTCGAAGTGACACAACGGGCCGTGGGCCCCAGGTACAGTGAGGGGCGCGTGACACGTTGTAACGCCAGAACCGAGGCGTCGGAGGCGCGGGTGCATGACACGTGCCCTCCCTGGACACGAGAGGATAGATTCGCACTGGATCGAGTGAGAGCGTGTTGAAAATTTCGCTAAGTATAAGTTCTCGGCAGAACTCTGCAGCGTGTGCTCTACTCGGCACTGAGAAGAATTTTCCAAAGACCATAGTCAGAGAAGTTCGAGTAAGGATTATGGGTGTCCGGGTTGAGGAGTAACTCGGCCACACTCCTTCACGGAGGCAATTTGGTTTAAGCTGCTGGCAGGTCCCAGCGAACAAGTTTGCTGGACTCTACCAGCTTCGGGGACTAATGTCGGGGGGCTACCCCCGAGTAGGGGTAAGGCAAGTGGTAAAACAGAGATCAAGGTACTGATTTCCGGGTAGCCGCCTACCCGAATATCTATATCCGGTAGACGCTACTCGGTAATAAGTATTGAAGGCCAAGAGAAGATAATGAGGAAGATCAGAATCATCCGAGTAGAGATCGGGTGGTCCGAGTTGATGGGCAACAATCCTACTCGGGCACAAAGTCAATGGAGCCGTTCTGACGAGATCCCGCGTATCCCACAGCCGTACCGGCGTGCGATTCAACTTACTAGGAACATGATTATCTATGCTACGGCGTGGATACAGTGAGGGTAGGAGCCTGTCATGTCCTGTCACTGACAGGGGGACAGGGCGTGTAAGAGACCTACTCTGTGAGGTTGACAGGGTGGACAAGTCCTGTCAGCCAGACGACGCGGCGACATCTCGCAACAACGTCAGTGGGAACACGGAAGCGTGCTGCTGCTGTCACAGTAGAGATGTCCCATCGTGTACTTTTATCGTTGTTTACTCGCTGGGTACCAGTATATAAGGTGCCCAGCCCCCTTCTGCGCGAGGTTCGTTGCCCTGAGAGCATTTATTGCGCCCCTTAGTGCAACACACAGAGAGAGAACAAAAGGCTGGTTACTCGGCCGAGAGCCTGAATTGTATTGTGGCTACTCGGTAAAACCATATACAAATAGATAGGCAGGAGTAGGGGTGTTACCTCCACACGAGGGCCCCGAACCTCGGTAGATTGAGGTGTTTGCAGTGTTTCTGAGCGCGTCTACTTGACGTGCGGTCCCTCCCCGAATACGTACAACATCCATCGGCCCCAACCTTAAGCCATCTCATGGCATCTGTCTTTACCTCTCTACAACACCCCTTGTGAGGCTGTGAACTATAGCAGATGGCATTCGATGCCTCTGCTGGTGGCCCTTGTAAGGTTGTGAACTATTGCAGATGGAATTCGATGCCTCTGCTGGTGCTCCTTGTGAGGCTGTGAACTATTGCACATGGCCTTTGATGCCTCTGCGGGTGGCCCTTGTGAGGCTATAACCACACTTATTTGCTGCATGTTTTTGCGTGTGCTTTTCTGTGAAAACTAGCAGTGCTAGAATTTAAAATTCGTCCGCATCGACTAAGTGGCCTTTCGAACCCTAAAAAAAACGTCGAGATACGATGAAGTCATCAGAGTACCTGGCGACCGATACAATCCGTTACAGATACGAGGACACGTGGTACTATATGGTAGGTCCATGAGGCGGCACCTTATTGGATGGAAATCATGACGAAAAAACACGTCACGGTCTACGGGCTGGCTCATGATTCACGACATCTGTCGACGAATTAAAACGTCGCAACATCGGACAACGTTATAAATTCGTCGAGAATAAGTGTACACGTGGAAATTTATGAGGACTCCACGTGGTATCCTATAGCGCTTGAACATGCGACGAGAAAATAAACGTCGCACGTATTATGACGTTATAAAACAGGAACAATGACGTCATAAAAGGAGGTGACGGTATTTCCACTCGTGATGTTTTAAAAATGTCAAGATGATGATGGCGTCAGGTACGGTAGAAGAGATGTCACCGGCACCCGTAACGGAAAACGGAAAACACGATGCCACGTGTACACACGCTGGGACAAAAAAAATGTCGCTCCTTGTTGGGCCTTGTGCTGGGCCGGTGATGCGTGTTGGGAACCCCAAGAGGAGGGTGTGATGAGCACAGTGGTAGGAGTTTTCCCCTTAGTTAAGACCCATGGTTATCAATCCAGTAGGAGAAAGAGGATCTTCGAAAGGTTGATGCCACTGACGGTGGTGCTAACGCTTCACCGGTGTCAGCAACAACGTCGAACATGCACACAACACAACCAAAATACTTTGCCTTAACGGTACAGTGAGGTTGTCAATCTCACCGGTCTTGTTGAAAACAAATATTAGACGTATAGTGTGGAAAATAGTGTAAGCTTGCAGAAAGTAAAGAGTGCAGGAAATTGTTGTGGTTTGTTTAACAGTGTGGAAAATAGACTAGGGTTCATAGGTTCACAAGTGGTGTCTTTCCTTAAAGATAACATGCTGGGTGAACAAATTACAGCTGGGCAATTGAAAAATAGAGGTTGCACTGTAGTGCACAATATAACATGATGACTACTATGATATTTAGTGCGGGCATTACAACAAAATACATAGACCGAAATCCATCTGCATCTATGACTAATAATCCACCCTCAGGTTATCATCCGAACCCCATTAGGTATTAAGTTGAAAGCAACAGATAAGTGCGTTAAACAATGTGTGTAATGTAAGCAATGATTATACACGCGGGCACTTTCACCGCTGTTTTCTCCCTAGTGGCAACAACACATCCTCCCCCGTCACATTTCTGTCACTTAAGCACAGGCTAAAAGGAGGCATGAACCCACTATCTAGCATAAATACTCCCTCTTGGAGTCACTAGCAACTACTTGGCCAGAGCAACCACTAGCAAAGGAAAGCATGCAAGATCACAAATAACATATGCAATAAAGACTATAATCAACTTGGCATAAGGTCAATATTCATCGTATCCCAGCAAAAACAGCATATAGAATTACATAAGATCAATCTCGATCATGATAGGTAGCTCACGAGATATAAACATGGAGGCATATGAGGAGGAGACAACCATCTAGCTACCCGCTATGGACCCGTAGTCCAGGGATGAACTACTCACGCATCACTCCGGAGGCAGGTATGGTGATGAAGAAGCCTCCGGTGATGATTTCCTCTCCGGCAGGGTGCCGGGAAACAGCTCCAAAACCCCCTGATCTAGGGTTGACGATGGCGGCGGCTACAGAACTTTTCGGGGATTTTTGATTAGGTGCCTAGGTTTTTCCATCCGAGGGGGACCAAATAGGCGAAAGGGCAGAGGCGATGGAGGCCAAGGGCCCCACACCCATAGCTGGCGCAACAAGGGAGGACTCGTGCCACCCTATGGTGTGGCCCCCTATTGCCTGTCTTGGACTCCTCTTCGGTGTTCTTGATGCTTCCGGGGAAAATAGGCATTACGGGCTTTGTGGGGTCCAATTCCGAGAATCTTTCTAGAACAACTTTTCTGGAACCAAAATCAGCAAAAAAAATAGGGAACGTGCACTTGGCATCTTGTTAATAGGTTAGTGCCGGCAAACGTATAAAAATGCTATAAATAAGGGAGAAAACATGTAGCAATTGTCATAATATGATCATGGAGCATCAGAAATTAGGGATACGTTTATGACGTATCAAGCATCCCCAAGCTTAGTTTCTACTCGTCCTCGAGTAGGTAAACGATAAAACAATAATTTCTGAGGTGACATGCTACTATCATAATCTTGATCATTAAAATTCAAAAGCATATGTACGCTGAGATCATAAAACTTCAAACAAAAACATGATAATAGAACTTTAATAATAAAGAATAGGAATCACTTTGCATCATGAAGAGTGTCTTAAATAAAGGATCATTGATAATAATGCAAAGAAAGATAAACGTTTGTTTCGGGTATACAGAAAGCATGGCAAAGTGGTATTTCTCTAGTCCTTAAGAGTGGTACAAAACATAAATGCCAGGACACTTTCAAAGTTCAAGAGGAAGACTAGAAGAAATAATTTAAGAATAAATAATATCACATCATGAAGTAATTATTGATGTTTATGGGACAAATGCACACAGAACTCAGAATGGAAAAAATTCTCTCTCAACTGTGCATAAAGTTAGAAGATGGAGACTCAACATAAAAATAAAAGTAAGGCCCTTCGCAGAGGGAAGCAGGGATCACTCATGTGCTAGAGCTTTTTATTTTATTACTCGGAGATATTAAAAGTTTGACACCGTGGAGGAATGTCTATTTTTTAGGAGGGGTGTATGCTAATGTCAACGAATGGTAAACAGACAATATAGTACATCACAAGCCAACTGGATTCACAAGAGCGGCTCCCATGGTGAAGGACGCAACTGGTGTAGAAGGGCATCCCTCTTTCTCTTTTGTTTACACAATTATGCTTTGGCTGATATAATAAGGGGCAAAAATAGTGAAGGGAATTTGTTTGTATTAATTTGGGGCTGGGCACCCCGCTGCCATCTCTTCTATCATTTGGATAAGAGGATGAAGCCACTAGTCCAGGGTGTGAAATCCAATAAAGAAGTAAGATAAAGATTCTCTATTGACGTCCTGGTGAGCAAAAACAAGAACACAAAACAAGAGTAATTTTGAAGGTTTTAAAGGTAACACATGAGCAATTTACTTGGAGTGGCAGTTAAATACCACATGTAGATAGGTATGGTGCACACAATGGGAAAACTTTTGTTTAAGTAGGTTAGATGTACGAGAAGAATTCCATACTCACTACAGGTGGAGGCTAGCAAAAGACTGGGAACGACAAATCAAGAGAGCATAAGAGCCATAATCATGCACAAGCGACATAAGCATAATTAATTAAAGCATAAGCGGTATCACAAGTTCAAAAACTAAGTGGTCATGGAGGCTAATCGTGACTGGTTTGTAGTCATAAACATGGTGTGATCATGCGCCAAGTCAACCAAATAAAACATTCGAAAGAGAATACCACATATTGATGCTTTACTATGACAAGAACAACTAATGAATATTTCAAAACATATTAAACGCTCTCAGCAATTTAAGGATATTCATGCTACTCAATAACCACAAGGCTTTAAAACTAAAATAACATTTATCATGGCATGAAAAAGTTCTAGCCACAGTCTATACAAGCTTCTACTAGTACTGTTATAAATTCTACATCAAGCAGCTGTTTTCTTTTCCCAACAAGCACCATACAAGATATGTTTTAACAAAATACTCTTTATGATACGTCAAGAAAACATGAGAGTTCTCATATAATACTACTAAAACTAACAACTCTAATAAGAGATGCATGCAAAATAGGATCTAATTAAATGCAGCAGCCAGACAGAGACTAAGAATACAACGTATTCTCATGAAAAAGCGGAGCGTGTCAATCTCCAATAAAAGAATGCTCGGGTCCAACCAAGCTTATTATGAAAAAAAAAAAAAAACTTAAAGCAAACTGAAAACAAAAATAAAAGACGCTCCAAGTAAAGCACATAAGGTGTGACCGAATAAAAATATAGTTTCACTAGAAGTGACCTGATAATTAGTTGATGAAGAAGGGGATGACTTGGGCATCCCCAAGCTTAGACGCTTGAGTATTCTTGGAATTTTCTGGGATTTACCACCGGGGCATCCACAAGCTTAGGCTTTTCACTCTTCTTGATCACATCATATCATGCTCTTCTCTTGACCCTTGAAAACTTCCTTCACACCAAAATTCTCACAATCTTCATTAGCAACGTTAGTGCAATCAAAATAATAAACTCACATGGTTCAGTTTCAACACAATAATAGCACTCAAAAACACATTAGGCACTATCACAACTTATTTTAAAACTATTTTTCTCAAAAGAACAGCAAAATAAAGACATGCAATTATTGGCAAAAATCTGCCAAAACAGAACAGCAGGCAGAGATCGGTTTTTTCGCAATTCTTCTGTTGCTCAAATAAAAAAGTGGTAAACTAAAAAAAGCTGCGTATATATCCCAGGATTAAGAACCAAAAATATCAGGTCATTTTAAATTTTCTGTGATTTTATACGTAATTAACAGTGGACAACAGAAATTTGTTTCTTGCGCAGAAACCGAAATATAGTGTCAACTTTCCACTAGAGGCTTTACTTGGCTCAACAAAAACACAAAAGAAAATATACAGAAAGGTTGCTAAGGAAATATATAACACCCAGGTACAAAGCACACAAAAGAAAACAAAGGAAAACTGAACGAAAACAGAGAAATAAAACGGGTTGTCTCCCAGTAGCGCTTTTCTTTAACGCCTTTCAGCTAGGCCCAAAAGATCAACTTAAGTATTTCAAGTGAAGAAGCATCAAAATTAATATTATAAATATCCTCAACAATGAATGGTAATTCATATATAGAATTTTTAGATGTCCCTTTATCAGCACTTTTAGGCACACTACTTTCATCAAATGGGTTTGCAGGTGTCACACCCCAGTTTTAGCACACTTGTAACACATAAGGGAATCCAATTTTGAGAGCCAACAAAAACTTTTAGTGACCCTTGTGTAATCCAACATGATGTATTGATCTATGACTATCTATGCAATGCAAGCAAATTTGAACTAAAAATCATTCACTTGTTTCAGATGTTTCTGATCATTATTAATTATTTCTATTCTAATAATCTTTGTTACCCTAACTCAAAACCCATGTGGAAATGTTGAAAATAACTTATAATGGAATACTAAATCAAATGGAATCAAGAAAACAAATTCACAAAGGTGAGATCAAATGTTTTCCTTAAATTTGTCTAATAAAAACCAACTCTGAAAAACAAGCCAAGTAGGGGTTTTTCACCCTTGTTATTCATATGCTAGGAATTCACATTTTGTGTTTTTAAGGCATGGATGTGATCTTTAGTATATGAACTACAAATTGGTTAGCTTAGTTTGAAAAGTTGAATCACAGAAACATTCTTTTGCTTGATGTTTTTGTGCTAAGAAAATAAGGCAGAAATGTTGATTTTTGCAAAACAGAGAAAAACTCCAATTAGCTCTTTTTCCACCTTGTTTTCACCAAGCATTTGATTTTCAAATTTAGTTTCCTTTTCTGTTTTGGAAAGTACATATGTTGCTTAACAGAACCAAGCTTGGAAAACAAAGTTTGGAAAATAATTAAGGCCTGAAAACAAGTCCAACTTCTAGCTAATCATCTCTGAAAAATCCAACACTTAGCAAAAATTCAGAAACTGAACTTAACTCAATTTTTTTTTCAGCAGAACAGTGAAATGGTTCAATTTTCGAATGCACATATCTTTTTACTCACTCAATCTTTTGGTGCATGGTTTGGACCTTCTAAAAGCTGAGTCATCCCACCTCTACTTTTTTTACCTTAGTCTGCAAGTGGATTGACCAAGGAGGGAGAGAGAGAGGTGTTTTCATAGGAAGAAAAACGGGAGGGATGGATGGGCTCCCTGACAGCCTCACCCTATCCCGAGCCACAATGGCTCTCCTCCGTGTTCCCGTGTGTTTGCACCGTTTGCAAGTGGGCTTGACCCCCTCCTAGTGGCCATGGAAGCATCCAAGGGGCCAGGGTGACGTCGTGGCCGTGCCAGAGCGTGCACGGGCATGTCCCGTGGGCGCACGGCCACCCGAGCGTGCGCCACTGCCTCCCCCGCTATAAAAGCAACCCCCTAGCCCCTACCCCATTCCACTTCACTCCCCACCTCTCACTGTCACTCCCCACCTAGCTAGATAGCCCCGAGCCGCCCACGGTGAGCCAAATCGCCGGAAACTTTCCGCGGCCACCGCGACAGGCAGAGGTGAAATACTCTCACCTCGGGCCACCGTAGCTCTCCTATCCACCCTAGATCTACTCCACCCTCTCCGTAGACAAGCTTGACCGTTTCCACGGCCTCTCGTTTGCAGAGACGCCGGGAACCTCGTCGGAGCCGCCGCGGAGCGCGTGCACGGTGCCGTCGACTGGAGCCATCCCGCGCCCTAGCTGCTGCACCCCTGCACTGCATCGACCTCATGCAACCTCCCCGACAACTTTCCCTTGGCCTGCAACCCCTCTAGGTGAGCCCTGGTTCGAATCTCGCCGTCGGTTGCCCGTGTGCTCGCCGGAGAGAAAACAGAAGAGAGGAGAGAGAGGAAGAACGGTTGTGCGCCGTAGATCTCCAGATCTATGGCCACGCTTAAACCTCGAACCAGTACGCTCGTTCCCGCGCGTTGCGGAAGCGAGGCGGGCCGCCAGGCGCAGTTGGGCCGCGCCACCGTGCGTTGACCAGCCCACTGCCCTGTTTTATTTTCTCTTTGTAAATCTCTAGAAAACTACTGCTTTACTTTATTCAAAAATGAAAATGCTAAACTCAAAAATAAAATGAGCAAAAATTATCAGGGATGCATGAACGAAATATTGAACGTTGACAACTGACAGAACTGGTTTTGGATGAACACAGAACGAACGATAAATGATGAACTGGACACTGTCTGTGAGAATGAAAATGGCATAACTTTTTACTGGCATGTCTAAAATGTGCAAACTAAAATTCCTAGAGTAGATCTTGACTAGATCTACCCGTAGGATTTGACCTTACCCCAAGGTGAGCTACCATTTTGAAATGGTATCCAGTTTGGTAAAGTACCAGTAGCATGTTCTGTGAATTTTAGGATTTATTTTATAGCACCTTTTTATGTGAATCCAATTGGATCTGTTAGATATTAGGTAGATCTATGTTATCCTAGATCTGTGTAATTTGTTGAGCTCTAGAATTAATTTGGCAACAGATCTAAGGAAAAGTACTTTTCTGTTAAGAATAAAAGAAATAGATATGGCTTTGAAATAATTGTTTGCTAGTGTCAACTTGTTTTCTAGCATGATTAGTCGAAGTGTTGAGTGTTCTTAAGTAGTTTACTCATAGAGATGCCATGTTATAAGAATCCATGTATATTTAGGTTTTGTTTGGACATTGAATAAGCATAGTAGAAATTCCTAGTTTAATTCCATTTAAAATTGTGATGGAATGTTTAGCTGGATTTTTATCCTAGTTTGTAGAAGTATTTTCACTTGGATCCAGTACCATCTTGGTACTGGTTATTACATGTGTTCTTCTCTGGAAGTTTTCTTTTGCTTCTTTTAGAATGCATGCATAGGTGTAATATTATTTACTAGTGGTATTGTTTTCACTAGAGTAACTAGTAGCAATTTGTGCTAGGAAATTATTGTGGGTCCACAAGATGGACCAGAGGCAGAATACCTCTAAAATGACATGGAAAACCTAGTGGAACACCCACTGGTTCCATCTCATTTGGTTGAAAAATAAATTAGTTCAACCATAGTAGTTGTAGCAATGTTAGTGAGTAATATTATTTTTGATGCATGTTTGTGTGGAATTATTTTAGGAACTTGTGTATTATTTTTGTGTGTTCATTGCTTGTTGTATGTTATAGTTGAGTCAAGTTGTTGCTTGGTAAGGTTCTGATAGGATGTCTTTCTTTCCTTTTATGATGATAGAAAACGACGAAGAGATAGTCGGAACAGGAGGATAATATTACCATACTTGTTGCGAGCAAGACCAAGATCCTCATTACCTCCAAGGCAAGCCATCCTTAAAGCTTGCTGTTATATTCCGACTTATCATTATGCATTATCTATTTCTGAAGTTTTCAAAAACTTGATTACCAAAACTATTTTGTTGAGTGAATACTATCTATTAATATATATATATTATATATCACTTTCCATTAGTCAACTTGGTGTTACCAAGCCCTTAGCCACCATAAGGTATGTAAATACTGTCTAAGAAAATAATCTTGAGTCCCTAAGTGGACACCTCTAAAATGTGCTTTTGCAAAACAAAGATGGTTCCATGAGAAGTCCACGGTGGAAAGGCGGGACCTTGTTCACCGGGGAAAACGGGAAGGTGTTTTTCAAATGTTTTCAAAAGGCACATAACCTAGTCTTCGCTGGACAACCAAGATGTACTGCCACTCTACCCCTATATTGGTATGGGGCCTATCTAGATGCTTGAACTTGTTAGTATGTGACCTATCCCAAGATGCTATAGGGAGGATGATTCTCTGAACCGAAGTGTCGCCAGGAGGGAGTAACGAGACATACAAAGTGAGGGATTAAGTTACCCCCCGGAAGCGACAATTGGGTCCCCTGTTTGGCGATGTGTGACATGGTGCCAGGGGGAATAAACCTGATTGAAGGGATAGCCATATACTAGCTTGTGTCAGAGTGGACAGTTAGGATCAATTCTCTGGTGCTTGCATATCGCTGTGTCGATCCATGGGTGGTCCATGGCAGAGTTTTGGATCTAGTGGAATGTGTACCACCTCTGCAGAGTAAAACTATTCAGAATAGCCGAGCCCTCAGATATGGGCAGTTGAAAGGCCATGTAGCTAGTATTGTGCTGAGTTTTCAAAAGATGTTTTCAAACAGAAGGCTTGTACGTGAGAGGTATCGATGAAGTTTTGGACATGTTGTTCCAAGAAGTTTTGCAAACAAAAAAACTTCCTTTTATAAAACAAGTTTATAAACCTCTTGTACATGCTATATCTACAAGAGAAAGAAAACTATACTATTTTCTTCCGAAGTATCTTCTTCAACGAAGATACAGATTAATATGACTGCAACTATGGTGTCATCTTATATGAACATCATTGGTAGTGAGCCCTATTTATGGCCTACCTATCCACCATATAACCATGATGTATTTGTAAGTGTATAAAGGATGACTTGCTGAGTAAATTCAAGAGTACTCATATGGTTTCGCCCCTGGCTATTTACTTGGCCAGACTATGAGGAGATACCGCCTGAGGAGGAATACGAGGAGGGTTATTTTTTCTGACGACTAGGCGAACTAGGCCCGGCTCCCGGTCAGCAGCCTGTTGGTGATGGCGTGACATGGGCTACCCACGTTTGTTTTTCCGTTGTGTTAGTTTTTGGTAAGACTTTGTCTGCCCTGCGTGGCAGTAAATAAAGACTTGGTCATGTGACCATTGACTTGTAAGACTGCTTTTATTCGTGTAATGGATAATGTATCTGTGTACCACTTTCGTATGTTGTGCACGACTGATTTGCCTGGGATAGTGAATGTATGCATATGAGGGGTTCTGGACCTTCCGGTTTGGGGCCTCTACAGCAGGAACAATCCAATCAAAATTCTTTTCTAAAGTTTCATGCATTCCCACCAATTTAAAGGGTATTGGTATTTTGATTTCTTTATAGTTGTATTTACCTGGTGTTCTATTAACATCTACGCATGATCCTGACATATCAAATCGATTAAAAACTTTTCTAGCCTCAATAGCAACATCACCAAATACTTTAAACAAAGTTTCTAGGATAAACTCTCTTTTTTGGCTATCCTTATGCTATCAAGGTTGAGGAACATTTGCAGTATTATGGGATTAAGGTTAACAAACCTAGCTTCCAGCATACGAACTAGAGATGCTGCAACGGTTTCATAATCTGGAGCAAGTTCAGCTAAGGTTCTATCCTCAAATTCTTCGTGTTTACTAACATAATTAAAGAATTATCCGATATTATCTTTGCCATTTATATCAATGCTACCTACTGGTATGTCTTTCAATGTAAACTTGGGCAGAATCATGATTAGAGATTTAAACTAAGAGCAGCAAAAGCAAAAATAACAACAAGCAAATAAATAACATATATAAAGTAAACTAATTTTTTTTTGTGTTTTTAATACAGAGAATAAAAACAAGACAATAAACAAAATAAAGAGGTTGAGAGTGAGAGACTACCTTGCCAGAAGACTTCCTTCTCCCCGGCAACGGCGCCAGAAAAATCCTTGATGCGTGTTGGGACCCCCAAGAGGAGGGTGTGATGAGCACAGCGGTAGGAGTTTTCCCCTTAGTTAAGAACCATGGTTATCAATCCAGTAGGAGAAAGAGGATCTTCGGAAGTTTTATGCCACTGAAGGTGGTGATGGCGCTTCACCGGTGTCAGCAACAACGTGGAACCTACACACAACACAACCAAAATACTTTTCCCTAACTGTACAGTGAGGTTGTTAATCTCACCGGTCTTGTTGAAAACAAAGATTAGACGTATAGTGTGGAAAACAGTGTAAGCTTGCAGAAAGTAACGAGAGTAGGAAAATGTTGTGGTTTGTTTAACAGTGTGGAAAATGGACCAGGGTTCGTAGGTTCACTAGTGGTGTCTCTCCATAAAGATAACATGCTGGGTGAACAAATTACAGCTGGGCAATTGAAAGATAGAGGTTGCACCGTAGTGCATAATATAACATGATGACTACTATGATATTTAGTGCGGGCATTACAACAAAATACATAGACCGAAATCCATCTGCATCTATGACTAATAATCCACCCTCAGGTTATCATCCGAACCCCCTTAGCTATTAAGTTGCAAGCAAAAGATAATTTCATTAAACAATGTGTGTAAAGTAAGCAATGATTATACACGCGAGCACTTTCACCGTTGTTTTCTCCCTGGTGGCAACAGCACATCCTCCCCCGTCACGTTTCTGTCACTCGAGCACAAGAGAAAAGGAGGCATGAACTCACTGTCTTGCATAAATACTTCCTCTTGGAGTCACTAGCAACTACTTGGCCAGAGAAACCACTAGAAACGGAAAGCATGCAAGATCACAAATAACATATGCAATAAAGAATATAATCAACTTGGTATAAGGTCAATATTTATCGGATCCCATCAAACACAACATATAGAATTACATAAGATAAATCTCGATCATGATAGGCAGCTCACAAGATCTAAACATGGAGGCATATGAGGAGACAACCATCTAGCTACTGCTATGGACCCGTAGTCCAGGGATGAACTACTCACGCATCACTCCGGAGGCAGGAATGGTGATGAAGAAACCTCCGGTGATGATTTCCTCTCTGGCAGGGTGCCGGGAAACAGCTCCAGAACACCCCTGATCTAGGGTTGACGACGACGGCGGCTGCGGAACTTTTCGGGGATTTTTTATCAGGTGCCTCGGGTTTTCCATCCGGGAGGAATAAATAGGCGAAAGGGTAGATGCGGTGGAGTCCAAGGGGCCCCCACACCCATAGCTGGCGCGGCCAGGGGGACCCGCGCCACCCTATGGTGTGTCCCCCCCTGTTGCCCGTCTTCGACTCCTCTTTGGTGTTCTGGATGCTTCCGGGGAAAATAGGCACTTCGGGATATGTGGGGTCCAATTCCGAGAATGTTTCTAGAACAACTTTTCTGAAACCAAAAACATCAGAAAACAGGGAATTGGCACTTGGCATCTTGTTAATAGGTTAGTCCCGGAAAACGTATAAAAATGCTTAAAATAAGAGAGAAATCATGTAGCAATTGGCATAATATGATCATGGAGCATCAGAAATTAGGGATACGTTTATGACGTATCAGCCGGCCAGTAGCTCGCGACGGTCGATCAGACACGTTCTCATTTGTTTCCGGACGTATTAGCTACAACTTAATCGTCCATGACAGTCGATTAGACACGTTCTATTTTTTTTCGTGTAAACCGTCGCGGATTGCTCTCAGCGACGTTTTGGAGCTCATCCGCAACGTTATTGAAAGGTCCCAGAGCGCGCGGAATGGGATAGTGGGCTACCACTCTCCTCGGGTCCCAGTTTCTCCCCTCCAGTTGTCCTTCGGGATCCGGGAGTTTTCCACGGAGAAATAATTTTCTGTATTTTTCTGGAATTTTTTAAGAAAGTCGAATGTATGCAAAAAAAACTAGACACCAAAGGTAATTCTGCAGAACAAAGCGTTGGTCTGTGTTAGTTTGATCCAAATCATGCAAATGTGAGGGGGGAAATAAGAAAAGTGGTTGGAAAAGTAGATAAGTTTGCAACGTATCAACTCCCCCAAGATTAGCTTATTGCCTGTCCTCAAGCAATTCAGTTGACAAAGTCGACGTAATAAATAAAACGTTGACAAACACTTTTCAATTCATATGGTGCACATAAGACTATTCCATGATCAGTATTTTACAAATACATAATAATTGCTACAAGGATAATAAATCTTACGAACTCATTCTATCTCATGAAAAGTGAACAAATAGCCAGGACTAAACAATATAAATTATGACATTAACTAGGTTACAATAGTCATAATAAAGCATGGTAAGATGGTATCCCGCTTCTCCTTAATTGTGAAGCAAAACATAAATTCTATGGCATCTCCAAATCTCAATCGGTGACTAGATATAATAATTTCAGGAGAATTATTTTTGTAAACATGCATTAGACAATAATATTTTGGGACAGTGCACATTACACTCACAATGACAATCATGCTCTACTCATCGGTGCATAAAGTAAGAAGATGGAGACTCAACATAAAAGTAAAAAAAAGTCCCTTCGCAGAGGGAAGCAGGGATTACTCATGTGTTAGAGCTTTTTTTATTTTATAATCAGAAGTATTGAAAACAATTTTGAGAGAGGTGTATGTCTATCTCAAAGAATGGCAATCAAAAACTTATCATAACCCATGTCAAGCAAAGTGTTTAGACTTTTGAGACCGGTTTCCATTTATTTATTAAGGTTGGCAATTTCCCCTACTTGCCTTTCACAAACTAGGGCTAGCCGTATCCACGGATACCCACCAGCTTTCATCAAACAATGGGAAAGTGCCTTTTATGTTATAATAGTTGGCACAAGTTCTCTTCCAATTTCAAATGAGCACCGATTCCATACTCATCGGTTGAAATAAGATAGAAGAAATTTTCTTGACATAAGAATTCATAAACTTTAAACTACTTCCTCATGAGCTAAAACAGGAACACAAAACAGGTTAATAATTTGAAGGTTTTAAAGATAGGACACGAGCAATTTACTTGGAGTGGCGACGAAATACCAAATGTAGGTAGGTATGGTGGACATATTGGAAAAAGTTGTTTTTGGTAGTTAGATCCATGAGTAGAGCTCATACTCAATACAGTGTGAAGGCTATCAATAGACTGGGAGAAAACAACTAGGAGAGCAACAACGGTCATAATCATGCTTTGCGACAAAACAACATTGAGTAAAGCATGGATGTAATATTATAACCCTGAAAATAAGAGACCATCGAAGCTTAAATTGACTTACTTTATAGTCTTACATGTGTGAACATGTGCCAAGTCTATCCAAATAAGTTCTTCGGAGGGGAATACCATCAAACTATCCTACATTATGAACAAAAAAAACACATGTGAGGCTCTATAAGACATTTAGCACTCCTAATCATTTGAGACTAATCATAAGAAAGCATGAACTACTAAAGAAATATTATACATACAACTATCTATCATGACAAGCTAATATAAGATCATGTGAATAAACATATGTACAAAAATGAAGAGAAAATAGTTCGTACCAGTTTTCTAATCTCGTCCACTTCATCATATATCGTGATTATTACTTTTCCACTTGCACAACCGGATGATAATAATAATAAAGCACAAGCGCCACCGTGGACATGAGCTAAACTCTTCAAAAAAAAATGTTATTTTCTAATGGTGGAATCAAGAGATTCGAGGAAATATTTTTCTTGTTTTCGAGTTTTTAAGAAACAACAAACAAAGAGGAGAGAATACACAAATAAAGAGACACAAAAGAAAAAGAACGAGGGAAAAACTAAGAAACAATAAAACAAGAAGAAAGAAACGTGGAGAGAAGAAAACCAAACGAAGAGAACACATACAATGTTTTTGATGTTTTCTGAATAACTGAAAGAGCGATAAAAATGAGGAAACAACAAGTTACAAATATTGTCAGGTTTTTGATAGGAAACAAAGGAATACAAAAGAAAGAGAAACCAAAGTAAAACCAAAATGGAGGAGAACAGGAAGAAGAAAAAAACTAAAAAGAGAAAATAATAATAAGAAACAAATACTAGAAGGTCTAAAAAAATATACAGAGCATCATGTAATACGCCAATATAAATAATAAATAGGAATCATAAAGAAAGTGTCAGCGTATATATACTCCCCCAAGCTTAGAAATCTGTCCTACGGGTGATGCTGGTCCCACGAGTTCCATCCCGCCGATGGATATTGTTGCTGCATGTACTCGTACTACTGGTCCCACGAGTTCCATCCCATGTCGCCTACTGCAGCGAGAGTCCGTCCATCAGAGGAGGCTAGGATGATGATCCTCCCTCGTGATAAAACAAGGATGGATCCTCCATGTACGCGAAGGAGGATGGCCTCAGGGGCTCGTCCTCATGCACCTCCTCCTGAGTAGCTGGGTCCGCACCGAACGCCGGCCTAAGGTACTTGTCCAAAATTTCCTTGGAGATGGACCATCCGTACTTGGAAACATAAAACAAAGAAGGCGCATGTAGACTAACATAGCGGGGTTTAACGTCACCGCCTCACATAAACCTCTATACTTAAAGTCACCATAAGCAATCTTGTATTTTAAAAAGCCATGCAACAATAAAGCAGCAAAATCTAATCTATCAGGATGAAGCAGTTCATCATTAGGGTCTAAAGGCACAACAGATTGTGCAACAAAAATACGCGAGGTAACAATGCCTCCAAAATAAGTTGCTCTATTAGCATTGGTAACAATGCGTCTAGCAATTTGTACATCGATGCTAAAAGAATATTCTTTTTCAACAAGAGAAAGCATGATGGAAAGATCATAACTTGTAGAGTTGCTGGTGTTCTCCCTGGCAAGAAATCCTCTAGCAGGATAATAAGAAAAATACCTGACAGCTGGGAATTGCATGAAGAGTTCTTACTGCGCTGCACAGTTCTTGTGTCCTAGCGGCATAGCTTCGAAAAATAGATTATAGAGATCAGTGGAGTTCATTATCCTCACAGTATGTCCAACGTTAGGCACGTTGATAACCCTGCAAAAATTATCACGGGACATTGTACTCTTTCCATCATAGAGAGAGAACTCCACATGAGGGTTAACACCATCAAAGAATTTGAATGTTTGCACAAATATGAAGGTTAGTTTCCGATATTGGGGCATTTCGCTTTTTGCAAAGTCTAGCAAACCTCCATTATAGGCAAGTTCATAGAAAGAATCATAGAGACCCAAATCCGTGAAGAGTTGATTGCAAGGATATGCGGAAGCTTGCTCCTTCATTCCATCAAAGTTCAGCATACTAAGATCAACAATTTCCTTGTTTAGAGAGAGTCTCATAGTTGATTTCCTTTTGGAATACCTAGTCTCTCTTGAGGAGGAAGGAGCAATCTTCCCTCCAAACCATCCTCTAACCTTCTTCATACTCATATTATGAAATTTAGCAAGTCCAATAAAAGTTAACTAAAAAGAGTAATAATATAGGAAACCACTCTAGCAACTTTAGGGGAACTAATACATGCTTTAAAACAATTTAAATCAGCTCAAAAAAGCATGCTAGCTCAAATAAACAGTCACCTAGTGCAGCAAAATACTCAAGATATACAACACCAATCAAAATTCTACAAGTATAGGTAAAGGAGTCACAAACTGGAGAAGAGATGTATCAAATTTTAGCAGAAACGAGTGGCTAAATGAGGAGATCCAAGAAATATGAGGAAGAACAGAAAGAACTGAAAATTTTCCTCAATCAATGGAGTTTCTTGGGAGAGACAAAGAGTGGAGGCGCACACTAAAGTGGTGAGGCCCTGGGCTGCCAGGAGCCTCCTGGGGCGACCTATGGGGCGGCCGCGCCTGCTACCTTCTTGTGTGACAGGTGGGTCCCCATGGGTTGCCCTAGGTGCCACACTACCTCTTCTTTTGCATAAAACATTAATATAAATTTTCTGGAATTTTCCGCGAAACTTTATTCTTGGGCAATTCCAAAATTTCAATGAATGATTATAATGGAGAAAAATGTTTCAAAGTGATGAAAAAACCAAAAATAATTCTACAGAACTTCTAAGACATGTTTCCATGCACATGACAAGTTGAAACATGAGGAAACTAGGTTAAAATAGACGAAAACAAAATTAGGCAAGGTGAAAACATGTGGGAACAAAAGAAAACAAAGTGGAAGATGTGGAAAACAAAGTGAAACATATTTTTATTCATTCAAAATAAATTTTTTGACAAGGTTGATCAAGTCTTTTCACAACCAATTTTATCTGAAATAAAACTTTACACTTCACTAAAACAATTGTGTTACCTCAGTTTTGATAGACATAGTCCCAAGCATAATAATTTCATATTCTTTTTGTGGCACTGCAATGGAACAATAAAATTATCCAATCTTGATGGTCTAAATATTTTCAATTGAGTTTAGAACATATTTCTTATACCTTCTTTGGAAAATAAACAGAATGCTCTTTATCATTGACATTGAAAGTGACCTTCCCTTTATTACAATCAATAACAACCCTTGCAATATTAAGAAAAGGTCTCCGAATAATAATAGACATATTTTAATCCTCAGGAAGTTCCAACACAGATAAGTCAGTTAAGATGAAATAATTAGCAACCTGGACAGGGACATTGATACGTCCATAACATATCTATAATTTTGATGGTTTTATGGTAATATTATGCTTTTGAAACTTGTTTTTACAAAAAAGTTTATGATTTATTTGGACTAACCTATTAAGAGTTGCAAGAGTGCACAATGTTCTAGTTTTACTCTTTGATGTGTAGGAATTATCAAAAATACAAAAGGAAACCTTGTTCAAGTCGAATTGGGACCTTCCAGAAATCTGTCCTAGAACCTTTTTTGAAGATTGTCACGTTACAGGTCAAAGATGGCGTCAAACGAAAATCTCCCCAAAGACAAAACTGTGGGGAATTTTGCAAGGAACGTTCTAGACAGAAAACCACTAGATGGGATGACAGGATTCCTGAAGTATATATAGAGGAAGGAAACATAGCTCGTGGTGAACTCCTCCACCCATGAATTGTATGTCACACCGTAGTTTTTGGATTCTTGTACTGTTGTTCAAGAAGAAAGAAATGAGGGCCAACAATTTTTTTAACAACATGATTGTTTGAACCAACATGTGTTTATGTTCTTATCCTAGTTGCAATGCACGTTTTGTTTATTTATAAAAACCATAGCAATTTTTCCTAAAAACCATTCTATATCTTTTCCCTGTTGTTTTCTCTGATGTTACTTGAGTGAATTTTATTTCAGGACTTGGATCTTTCTTGTTTGCATCTTAAAGTAAACTTTTAGCTTTGTTGAATCCAAGAAAATAAAATTTAAAAATGATTTATGGAAGTTTTCTTTTAAGTTTTCTATAGAAACTATTACCTGAAAATATAGCCAAGTACCTGTTTTCCACCTTTGTTTTCACTAGGCTATAAAATGTTATGTTATGTTTTCTTGACTTTTATTTGTTCCTTGATATATTTAGTACAAATCCATAATCTTGGTTTTATTTATGAAATAAGAAAACAATCTTTTGCTTGTTGTTTTTGTGGAAGAAAAATAAGGCAGAAAAAGACATTTTTAGAAAACAGAGAAAAACAGAAAGTACACCTTTTCCCACTTTGTTTTCATAGCCTTAAACTGTTTCAAATTTGTTTTCAAAATATGTTTCTGAAATTTCATAACATGTTTAAAAAACCCCAACTTGCAAAACAAAAATTGGAATTCTTTTGGTCTCTGAAAACAATCCAAACTTTTTGCTCATTTCACTGTTTTCCAACACTTAGAAAAATTCGTGCTCTTTTGCTCATTTGGACGAGAAGTGTCCTGGTTGGTGGTTTGTACCATTCGTTTTCCTTTGCTAGCACCGTCGACCCCAGAGATCACTTAAATAGCCCATAGATGTCACTGAAGACTTTGTCTTTGCTCGTCACTTCTAGCACATGGAAGGAAAGCTGCACAACACTCAATCGTCCTTGTTATACTCAGAGGAGAGTTCGAGGTCCAAGGAAGATAGATCTTCCAGCTAGAGAAACACCTGAGAGTTTCCTCTGCTACCGAGCGCCGTCTCGTGGCACAAAAGAAACCCTAAAGTATGTTGACTCCTACCACCGTGCACAAGTGAGAAGCCTTCAGTATCAGCTTGCAACTAGCCAAGCTAGAGTTGAAGTGTTGGAGGAACAGCTACGCGCTACCTCGAGCACTTAGGATTGCCGCAGGATGTTAGGAGTTGTGTTTCCTCCACCCCAGACGCTTGTATGTGTTGTGTTGTATGAACTCTGCTAAGAACTTTGTGTGTGCTAGATGTGTTGTAATCCTTATGTTTTTTCTTTGTGAAAACTAGGTTTGTTTTATGCTTGTTGAGACTATGTCTCATGTGTGTGCTAGTCTTTGTTTGTGATTGTGATTGTGATTGATTCTTAGATGCTTGTTTGTTGTTGTGTGACCTACCGTTCTCATCTCTGTTATCAGCCGGTATGTCTCGCAAGTTTTCATAACAAAACACCCTTTTGTTTGCTCTCGTCTTATACCGTTCTTTTTCTTCAGCATGGCCAGCGATTTACCTCCACCACCGGAGCTGACAGTTGCCCAACTGTTTGCTCTAATAATGGAAGAACGTGAAGCCGCTCGTGCTGAACATGTTGCCACACATGCTGCCCTGTAGCATTTGACTCAGCTTGTCACCAACAATGCTGAGAATAATGCTATCCTTATGAGAGAGTACCAGAGCCAGCTTGCTGGATAGAGTCGCAAAAGGAAGGTAGTGACGCCAGGAGAACCTAGTTCATGTGTGACTCGCAGTACCTTGCCTGCGATGCCACAATCTTCAAGGAAGCGTGTGAATGTCAAGCCTAGAACCACGGGTTGCTATACCTATGGAAAGAAAGGGCATTTCGCTCGCGAGTGTCCCCAGAAGAATCGTGTTCTAGTTCATCCTGATGAAACCCAAGAGACCCCGAGTCCAACACGGAAGAAGCGTAAGAGTTTGATGAGTGGACCTCGAAACCCAGATGACGTTGCAGAAGCACCCGCGACTCAAGCCATAGTTAATGGTACGTTCTCGAACCAAACCTGCGACCCCATATTTTTGTTTGACTCCGTACCCTGATAAATCCGACATAAATGGAACACTAGTAGTGTCACGTCGGACTAGAAAAAGTATCTTTAAAATTAACAATACTAACATAACTTCATCTAACTTTAGCTTAACACCTGACACCAGTTTTACAAACTTCTAACCAATTTTTCCAAAACCAAAGAGAAAGGTGCCTTAGGATTTTCTATAGCTGTTTGAAAGAAATATGAAAGGTTGGAAAAAAAATATTGGATTGGTAAACTATGATTTTTGCTAGGTAATAAGACCCCTCGTATATATTCTGGGAAACGGATTTTAGAATATGAGATTTGTGGAGACTCATTTGAGGTTTAGCTTAGCAGTGAAAGTTTGAGGATCATATGATAATTAGTTGAGTTGAATTATGGGATATATTATCTGGGACTAACCAGTTGTGGACCCCAAAACTTTGGAAGTTATGAGTAACTAAGATTTGTAGCCTTGAAGAAATGATTTGAGGTTTAGAAAGATTGGTGGAAACTATTGGATTTTAGGAAGCACTTGATATATAAGGAGATTGAATTGGTTAGGAGTAGTATTCTGAGAATAATTTATGATATTGAAATAATGATGATAATGGTTTGCCTAGGTGATTCTTATCCTGGATTTTAGCAGAAAGGTTGATTATAGTAAAAAGGTTATGTTGGATTGGGATAAATATTCGTTTTTTATTAAAGATGGATTGGAGGAATATTGGATTCAATATAGGGAGAAATTGGTGGATATAAAAAGATGATTTTGGATTTTAGGGAAAATCAATATGACTTGGATTTAGTAGATGATTATTCTTGATGATATATTCTCGGAGCTTGTCACGCTCTATCGAGATTGTTTTGGGAAAATGATTGGCATTGATCATGAGATAAGAGTTTGAAAATATTTATAGAAGTAGTATAGAGTTGGTATATGCTTGTTGATTTTGATGGTTTAGTTTTAAGACATATGATCTTGATGGAATACCTTTGAGGAAGACCAATGATTTGAGACTGGATTATATTAGATTAAGAGGAGATAGTGGATTTCCTGGATTTTAGGAGATGAGCAAATGGAACGCTCATACTCAATAAAGATTTATGTGTAAAGAATAACCCCTGGAGTGATATGATGCTCTTGAGGAACAATAAGTTCGAGGTTTAGAACATGGCACCCAAACCTTTGGAAAACTAACTTTTCGGTGGATTTTGGTAAGATTAATCAAAGGGGGGAAGCACATGTGCTTAATGTTACCAACCACCAGCACATGTTTTTGTAAACAAATGATCCAACATTGTTGTTTTGACCATACCCTCTTTTCGCTTGCCTGTGAGTCTCGGGACGAGATTCTTTTAAGGGGGGAAGGTCTGTCACACCCCAGTTTTTGGATTCTTGTATTGTTGTTAACAACATGATTGTTTGAACCAACATGTGTTTATGATCTTATCGTAGTTTCAATGCAAGTTTTGTTTCTTTATAAAACCCATAGCAATTTTTCCTAAAAACCATTCTATAACTTTTCCCTGTTGTTTTCTCTGATGTTACTTGAGTGAATTTTATTCCAGGACTTGGATCATTCTTTTTTGCATCTTAAAATAAACTTTTAGCTTTGTTGGATCCAAGAAAAAAAAATTC
Source organism: Alopecurus myosuroides (assembly GCA_028641055.1). Classification (NCBI taxonomy): domain Eukaryota; kingdom Viridiplantae; phylum Streptophyta; class Magnoliopsida; order Poales; family Poaceae; genus Alopecurus; species Alopecurus myosuroides. The sequence goes on from CM054058.1 coordinate 193,660,584, forward strand.
AAAATGATTTATGGAATTTTTCTTTTAAGTTTTCTATAGAAACTATTCCCTGAAAATATAGCCAAGTACCTGTTTTCCACCTTTGTTTTCACTAGGCTATAAAATGTTATTTTATGTTTTCTTGACTGTTATTTGTTCCTTGATATATGTAATACAAATCCATAAGCTTGGTTTGATTTTTTGAAATAAGAAAAGCAATATTTTTCTTGTTGTTTTTGTGGAAGAAAAATAAGGCAGGAAAAGACATTTTAAAACAGAGAAAACATAAAGTACACCTTTTCCCACTTTGTTTTCATAGCCTTAAACTATTTAAAATTTGTTTTGAAAAGATGTTCTTGAAATTATATAACATGTTTAACAAACCCCAACTTGGAAAACAAAAATTGGAATCCTTTTGGTCTCTGGAAACAATCTAAACTTTTTGCTCATTTCACTGTTTTCCAACACTTAGAAAAATTCCTAAGTGTTAACTGAATTTTTTAACAGTGATAGATACGAATTTGGACAGATGTTTTCTTTGCCTTTTCTTGGAAGTTTTGAAGTGAGAATTTTCCTAGGATTTTGACCAAGTTTTGTACTCGACCAAGGACCTTTTTCCTTGCTTCTAGAAGCTTTGTGGAGAAAGAAAATGTGTGGGAAAGATGAGGAGACAATGCTGATGTGGCAAGGTATGGGCTCACATACCTTGACTCTTGTGACCTTGCCTTGCCCTCATCTCCACTCCAAAGACCACATTTTACTTGCCCCTTGTTAAGACTTTCCCCTTGGCACAATTACCACCTTGGACATGCCCCAGAGCACCCCCATACCAACCATTGACACTCACCCGAGGGCACCATTGCCATTTCACTCACCCCCATGGCTATAAGCCATCCCACCCATGTCCCTTTCACCACTAGACTCACACAACCCCTCACTCACTCCCCCAAGCCAAAGAAACCAAGGCACTTGCCTCTGTGAGCTCGCCCCGACCTCAAACTCACCGGTGGCCAGTTTTGGAACCCGAGGTGGGGAGCATTACATCCGTGCCCTCCCTCACCCCGTGCTCAACTCCGTTGGGTTCCCCATGATCCCCTGACCCTCCCTGACCTCTCCCCTATGCGTGTGTGTCGCAGGAACACCGCCGCCGTTCACGGTTGCCGCCACGGGCTCCCGCCGTTCCCCGTCGACTGGCGCCACGGTCGCGCACGAAATCGACGCCCCTCGACGCCCTCGGACCCCTGCATCACCCCCGAGCCCCCCCGCCCCTTCCTTGTCTCCCCACGGTGAGCCCCGGCCACTTCCGGCGTCTCGGTCGCGTGTGAGGAGAGAGAGAGGGATAGAGGAAGAAGAGAGGCCACGGTCCGCCGATCCGATGATCAACGGCCACGCTTGAACGAGAACTTTTCCCGCCGAGCGCGCGCGCCCTCCCCAGCGTTGGGCCACTTCGCTGGATACTAGGGTCGTGACCGTGGAAACCCCAGCCCGCCTCTGTTTTTTCTATTCTTTTTAAATCCGTGCAGATTATTGCGTGTTGCTTTGAGCTTGTGAAAAATACTTTTTGTGCAAAATAAAATCAACCAAAATTCATGGTACTAGTTATATGTTTTCTTAACCATATAAACTTGGTAGATCTAAGGTTTGACTTTTATATTTGTCACCGTGTCTGTTTTGCCTTAGAGTGTCTGTAAAAATATCCATTTTGGTCAAATCAAGTTTTTCGGATAGCTAGTGAGTATATATATCATTAGGACTTGGCCTCACATCAACGTGAGTTACCAAATGGACATTCCATCCATTTTCGTAAATGACCAGTAGGCTTTTCTAGGATTTTTAGAAGGAGTTTAAAAATATTTTTTGAGGTGAATACAATTGGATAAGTTTGTATATGACTAGATATATCAAACCCTAGCTTGAATTAATTTTTAGAGCTCTAGATTATTTTTGGTTATCCTTTTTGGATACATCAGCTTTTCTGTTTTTGTTGCTATGGGTGTATTTGTTTGGTACTAAATGTGTGATTGCTTGAGTTTTGTTTCCTAGCATGTATAGATGTGTTGAAACTTGTTATTAGGTTGTTTTCTTGCAATATAAATACCTTAGAAAGTGTGTGCATGTTTGGAAAGTAAAATAGAAATAGAAATAGCATTTGTTATTTTTCTAGTATTATTATTTGATTATTGTGTGAACCAATCTTGGTAGATTTTTTTTACCTAAGTTGTGTTGTGCTTGAGTTGAGTCTAGTACCATTTTGTTACTTTTATTTTGATGCTATTATCTCTATTAACTTGCACCTTATTTTGTAGCAAAGCATGTACAACATTTGTTGATTGTTTTCACTAGTATGAATAGTCTTGTATTGATTGCTTTTTTATATTAATTTTTTCAAGTGTGACCAGAGGCCTTGTTACCTCTAAATGACTTGGTATTAGTGGTCCCATAACCCACTGGTCCCATTTCATTTTTGGTAGGGATACAAAATCCCCTACCATACCTTTGTGTGTGAATAGCATGCATTACTATATGTTTGTTTAATTATTTTTCCACCAAGGAAAATAGGTTGTTTGTTTTCACTTGTGTAAGTGAAGTGTTTATTATTTATTTGTGAATACTAGTATGTATGGTTGTGCTTCATTTTTTAACATAATATTCCCTTGGGAGTATCATGTTAAGAAGTGTTTCACTATTGTTGGGTTTAAATTGAATATGTTTGCAAATAGAATGTTTTTCGAGTGATTGATAAACTATTTATGAATGGATTTCATTGAGTATTTGGATTTTTGAAAGTGTTTAGTTAAACTTGAGTTGAGTTCATAATTACTGGTTGTATAGCTTGTACTTTGATTGCTTCATAAATAATTAAATTAGAAAAGCATGTATTAGTAGAATGGATTGATGCTTGCTTAGTAGATGTTTTCATAAGGTTATTTTGGTGTTTATGGTTACTAGCATGTGTAAGGTGTTGTGTGCTGTTAGTAGGTTTTTACCTTCATACCTTTCTTGATTATAGTCATGCATCCTTGTATTGATGTTTCCTTATCTAGTGATGAACTAGTGTCACCACTAGATTGTTTGGGTTGCTCTAGTGTTGTTGTCTTTTATTTTATGACTATGTGATTATTATAGCATGTTTAGGTTGTTTTTACTTATGTTATTATGCCATGACTTATTGAGTTCCTAGTGGCTATAGGTTTTACAATACTTTATTTCTTATAGCATGCCTGTGTAGCAATCTTTCATATCAGTATGCTTTTAGTGCACTCTTGTTATTATGTTATTTGTTAGGAGTATTATCTCTTGTGATGAGTGTGTTTTAAATTATGTTCTATGACTTGTTACCATTGATTGAGCTACTGGTTTGTTTGTTTATTTTCATGATTGATGGATTCCTTAATTTTAGATAGACATTAGCATAGTCAACAACTAGCCTACTCATTTGTGGTGTGTTTGCTTGTTGTTTGGAATTTCTCCGAGTGTTTACCTTAGCATGAGTATTTTACTTATTTAATTGTTGTGCTTAGTAGCATCTTGTTATCTATGTGGTGAACTTGTTTGGTGATGATTGCTTGTGCGTTGTTAATACCCACTGCCATGGGTATTGCTTTGATTGATTGTTTTAATTTTAGTAGCCTCACCGTTGTGACCACAAGCTACATTTTTAGCTCCTTGAATATCTTAATATGTGAGTGGTACACCCACTCCATATATGGCATGTAAGATGTGGGATATGGTTTCTCAACCATATATTTGTTTGACGACAATTTTGTACCATGAGAGTTTGTGAGAGAGTTTTCTCGATAAATTTTTGAGTGTTTGCGCTAGTATAAGTTTCCTTGATGTATGTATTGCTCTGTTTAGTTGTTTGTACTTTAGTTCTGAGTGTGTGTCTCTATTTCTCTTTTACGACGTTAGAAAACGAAGGAGAAGAAGGAGCAGTTGTGGAGCTGTGCGTCAAGTTTAAGTTACTTCAAGGCCAGGGACACTAAGAGTTTTAAGGCAAGCCATCCTGATGCTTGCACTTATCATTATCTATCATGCATGTTTTACTTCAGAAAAGTTTTACAAAAACTTTGATTACCAAAAACTATTTTTGAGTGACTATTACTTCTATTAATATTATATATATCATTACTACGCCAGTAGTTGATACTTGGTGTTACCAAGCCCATAGCCACCATATGGTATTTATTACCACCAAAAGTATAAGTCCTTAAGTGCACACCTTAAATGAATGTTTTTGCAAAAGGAAGGCTTTTACGAAAAACCTGGGGGAAAGACGAAGTCTTATCCACCGGAGGTTGTTGAAGTGGTCATTTTTGGGAAACAGATGTTTTACAAAAATGACACATAACGTAGTATTCGTCGGACAACCCTTACCGTACTGCCACTCTACCCCAACATGAGTACGGGGCCTATCTAGATACTTGTTCTCTCAACCGAAATGTTGCCAGGAGGGAGAAACGGGACATGCAAAGTGTGGGATTAATTTCTCCTCCGGTTGCGACAATTGGGTCCCCTGCTATGGCGATGTGTGACATGGTGCCCGGGGGAATAAACCTGATTGAAGGGACAACCATATACTAGCTTGATCAGAGTGGACAGTTAGGATCATTCTTCGGATGCTTGCATATCGCTGTGTCGATCCATGGGTAGTTCATGTGTAGAGGCCCCAAACCGGATGGTCCAGAACCCCTCATATGCATACATTCACGATCCCAAGAAATTCAGTCGTGAACAACATACGAAGTGGTACACAGATACATTATCCATTACACGAATAACAACGGTCTTAAAAGCCAATGGTCACATGACAAAGTATTTATTAACTGTTACGCAGGACAAGCAAAGTCTGACGACTCACACACAGCGGAAAGTAAACGCACGTAGGTAGCCCATGTCACGCATTCACCGATAGGCTGCTGACCGGGAGCCGGGCCTAGTTCGCATAATCGTCGGAATAGTATCATTCCTCGTACTCCTCCTCCGGTGGTATCTCCACAAAGTCTGGCCAAGTAAATAGCCAGGGGCGAAACCAATATGAGTACTATTGAATGTACTTAGCAAATCATCATTTATACACTTACAAAAGACAACATGCTTATATGGTGGATAGGTAGGCTATAAATAGGGCTCACTACCTATGATGTACATCTAAGATGGCATCATAGTTGCATCATTTTATCTGTACCTTCGTCGAAAAAGATACTTCAGAAGAAAATAATATAGTTTTTCCTTCTCTTGTAGATATCGTATGTACAAGAGTTTTTATCAAACTTGTTTTATAAAAAGATGTTCTCTTTGCAAAACTTCTTGGAACAACATTTCCAAAATCCTTCATCGGTACCTCTCAGGTACAAGCACTTGTTCAAAAACTCTTTTTGAAAACTTGACACGATACTAGCTACATGGCCTTTCAACTTCCCATATCTGACGGCTCGGCTATTAAGAATAGTTTTACTCTACAGAGGTGTACACATTCCACCAGACCCAAACGTCTGCCATGAACCATCCATGGATCGACACAGCGATATGCAAGCATGAGAAGAATGATCCTAACTGTCCACTCTAACACAAGCTAGTATATGGCTATCCCTTCAATCAAGTTTATTCCCCCTGGCACCATGTCCCACATCGCCAAACAGGGGACCCAATTGTCGCACCCGGAGGAGAACTTAATCCCTCACTGTGTATGTCCCGTTTCTCACTCCTAGCGACACTTCGGTTCAGACAATCATCCTCTCTATAGCAACTTGGGATAGGACACACACTAACAAGCTCAAGTATCTAGATAGGCCTCGTACCCATGTTGGGAAAGACTGGCAGCACTTCTTGGTTGTCCAGCGAAAACTAGGTTATGTGCCTTTTGTAAAACATTTGAAAACAACTCTTTAGCTCCCCCGGTGAACAAGGTCCCGCCTTTTCACCGTGGACTTTTCATAGCACCATTTTGTTTGCAAAAGCACATTTTAAAAATGTCCACTTAGGGACTCAAGATTATTATCTTAGGTGGTATTTATATATCTTATGGTAGCTAAGGGCTTGGTAACACCAAGTTGACTAATGGCAAACTGATAGTATAACTATATAATATTAATAGTAATATCCACCTCAGGTAATTTTGGTTAATTTTTTGAGTTCAACAATTTTTAACATGATTAAAGCAAACTGGCAGATTCAGGGTATTTTCAAAATGGAAAAAGAAATCTGCCCGCGGGCTGAGCAATAAAAGGGCGCGCGGCCCGCTAGCGCTCTGCGGCCCACCTCGCTTCAACGGCATGCGGCGCGCGCGTACCGCTTCGCGGTTTAAACGCGGCCGTTGATCTCTAGATCAACGGCGCACTGCCATCGTCCTCTTCCTCTCTCTCTTTTTCTCTCCCGACGAGATCGCGCACGGCCGGCGGCGAGCTAGGAAGCGATAGCTCACCTAGGGGGGTTGCAGGATGGTGGCGAGGGGTCGAGGAAGTCGCAGGGGCTCTTGGCTGTGCAGGGGCGCTGAGATCGCGGCGTGAGGCAGCTCCAATCAACGGCGCGGTGCAGGTGTCCCGCGGCGGCTCTGACGAGTTATCCGGTGCTCCTGCAAACGGGGAACCACGGGAAGGCATCAGGCTTGATCCACGGAGGGTGGGGATTCCTTTGAGAGTGACAGGGAGGGTTGGGATGGCCTGAGGTGTGCGCAACCCACCTCGACTGTCCGCGGTGGCCGCGGCGTTCCTCCGGCGATCTAGGCTAGTTGGGTGCTCATCGGGCTCGTGGGTGAGTGTGGGGCGAGTGTGTGGTGAGGTGCGGGTGTGGGCGCAAGGTCGTGGACCTTGGCAGTGGCTAAATAGGGTCGGGGCAGCCGTGTGCACGCCCGGGTGGCCTCGGGCGTCAGTGAGACGCGCCCGTGCGCGTTCTGGCGTGCCCATGTCGTGCCTTTGCCTCTTGGGAGTGGCCAGGGGCGTGACTCGGAGTGGTCAATGGCCACTAGGGCGAAGAAACGGAAGAAAATTGACGGGGTGGCACTATAACTCGCGAAAGTGGAAAGTTTGTCAGAGAGCCCATCCCTCTCCCTCCCGTTTTCACCTCTGAACCTCACCCTCTCTCTCCCTCTGTGGTCAAAGTTGCTTGGTGACTAAGAGATAGAAGGGATGGGTGCTGACTAGGCTTCTAGAAGGTCCAAACCGTGCAGCATTTGGATCACCCAAAAAAAGTTATAAGCATTTGAATTTGGTGCAATCTCACTGTTTCTGCAGAAATTCAGGTTCAGATTCAGACTTAGGAATTTTTCAGTGTTGATTTAACAGAGTGGATTAGCCATATGTTGCAGTTCTTTTCATGAACAAAATCATATTCAAAATTTGTTTTCCAAGTATGGTTGTGTTGAGCAACATTAGTACTTTCATAAACAGCAAAAGAAAACAAATTTGAACATCAAAAGATCAATCAAAGCAAGGTGGAAAATATCTAGTTTGGGTTTTTCTCATTTTTCTAGAAAACACCAAATCTGTCTTATTTTCTTAGCTCAAAAACATCAAGCAATTGATTTTTTCTGTAATTTAATTTTTCAAACCAAGTTAATAATTTTGTAGTCCATATAGTAGAGATCACATCCATGCCAAGAAAACACAAAATGTGACTCTCTATCATATAGATAACAAGTGTGAAAAACACCTAGTTGGCTTATTATCCAGAAATGGTTTTCAATAGAAATTCCTAAGGAAAACATTTGATTAAACTTTTGTCAAATTGTTTTCTTGATTCTAATCAAACCAAATACTATTAATAAGTTTAATACAATATTGCCACATGAATTTTGATGAATAATAACAAGGATACAAAGTTGAAAACAATTCAGAAATGATCATAAAACATCAGAACACAAGTGAATGATTTTTGAATCAAATTTGCTTGCATTGCATAGATAACCATGGTTCAATACATAATGTTGGATTAACCAAGGGCATTAAAAAGTTTTTGTTGGATCACAAAAATGGTCTCCCTCATGTCTTACAAGTGTCCCAAATCTGGGGTGTGACATCATGGCAGATGATTGGATCTTGTGGATTGTGTACACCTCTGCAGAGTAAAACTATTCGGAATAGCCGCGTCCTCGGATATGGACAGTTGAATGGCCATGTAGCTATCATTGTGTGAATGTTTTCATAAATCAGTTTTCAGAAAGGTGTTGGACTTATGAAGTACTGAGAGGAGGAAAACTTGTACCGTGGAGGTATCGTTGATGAAAGGCCAGAAGTTGTTTTACAAAGATTTTTGCAAAGAAAACCTTTCTTTTCTAAAAAAAAAACTGGAAGTTGATTCCAAGAAGTTTTTCAAAGAGAAAACTTTCTTTTAACAAAGTTTTACGAAACCTCTTGTACATGCAATATCTACAAGAGAAAGAAAACTGTATTATTTTTCTTTTGAAGTATCTTCTTCAACAAAGATACAGAGATTTTCAAAATCCACTATGATATATCTTTCATATATAATGGATAGTCAACCCTATGTATAGCCTGCCTATTACACCATATACGCATACTTGCATTTTGGTAAGCTACATGATGGGTGTCTTGATGAGTACATTCAAATGTACTCACATTGGTTTCGTCCCTGGCATTTCCTTGCCAGACATCAAGAAGGAGTCTCGGAAGGAGATCTACGAAGAGGAGTACGGAGCTGATGGATTTGCAAACTAGGATCGTCTCCCGGTCAGCAGCCTGTAGGTTAAGGTGTGACTTGGGCTCTACTACGTTTGGGTGTGTTTAGTCTTCCGCTGTGTGTGTTGTGTGTTTCCCAGCGTGGCAGTCATGTGGACTTGGTCATGTGACCATGTATCTTTTGTAAGCATTTTGTGTAATCGTGTAATGGATATTGTATCTGTGTACCAACTTGATATGTTGTTCATGACTGGTGTGATCTGGGATCGTGAATGTATGCATATTGTAGGTGTCCTTAAACAGTGGTTCTGGGAGACCTTACATTGTAGCCACCAAAATCCACGGTTTTCTCCCTCATGGATCCCATCTCAATGGGGGAGGGATCCCAAGAAGCCATGAAGGAAGGGGGCTAAGGGGCTGCGCTCCCCATGATGCCGGCAGCTGGGAAGGAACTCCCCGCGCCGACGACACCAGCGCCCTACGCTCCTTGCTGCCCCATTCACCACCTTAACCAACACCTCCATCATCATTTTCTCCATAGCTAAAGAGGTCCACTCTCCCAGAAATCTCTATAATCCCCTATGTAAACATGGTTTTTGACGTTATAAATTATTTGCAGATGTTCTATTGCATCTAGATGAATGTTGGTGTAGTTCTCTTTTGTCATTTGATTTATTGTTGAACCTCTATGGATGGTTTGAGATATATATTGAATTTTTTACAGTCTTATGGTTCCCATCATATGTTTATGCGCACATGGATCACATCATAGGGTTTGTAATATGTGGAGAAATCTAGAGGGAGGGATGCTTGAGTGACAGAAACATGAGCCCCAATCTAGTGACTGAAGCATATGGGATAAAGGGGACCTTTTGATCTTCATGCAATGGTTGGGTATTTTTACCTTAATATATATTCTAGTAATTACGGATGTTTGTGATAGTTCCAATCATAAGTACTTGCAATCATTGGATAGTGAGAGCTTGTTAACTTTGCCTCTCACACGTTAAAGAGGATTATCAATATTATATTTGACTATTTGATCATGGACAAATCCATCACAATTACCACCACTTTTCCACACTCATGGTACTGTTAGTTTATGGTTACTTAGTATATTTTATTTCTGCAACACGAACATTTACTTCCTTGTATTTATTATCTTGCAAAGACATCTCTCATACCCATAATATTTCTCTAGTATTACTTCCTAGAGAAAGTAAACGTTTAGTGTGCGTACAGTTGTATCAGTGGTTGGTAGAACTTGATAGAACATTTATCCTACCTTTAGCTCCTCGTTAGGTTCTACACTCTTACTTATCGAAAAGGCTACACACAATCCCCTATACTTGTGGGATATCAAGAACTTTTCTGGTGCCGTTGCCGGGGAGCAATAGTGTGTGGGTGAATATTCTTGTTTGCTTTATCTCTAAGTACTTTTTACTTCCATTTTTAAGTTGTTCTATATCTTAGTATGGATAGAGAATGCGAATTACAAAAAAAAAGTGTACTTGTTATCTAAAAACGTTTTCAAAACGGAAAGTGATTGGAAAGATGAGTAATGGTTAAGTGGGGGTCGACCTTGAATAATTGTGTTCATGCCTATGAACTCAAATCAAATCTTTCCATGGAAGCTTTTGAGTTAAAAACGTTTATATATTGTGTATATTGTATATATTGTACATATTCCTCTGTACCATAAAATTAAAGTGATAGTTGTAGTTTCTAGTTACTTAGAAGTTGATAGTTTTGCTTTGCTGTCCAGAAAACAGATTTCATGTGCTTCACTGTAAAAAAAATCATGATAAATCTCAAAATAGTATTTTGATCTCAAATATTTTGTGCATAAACCTGAGATTATGATATATATTTCAATTTTTTTGAGCTTTTTTTATTTGACCTACCTAACTATCTCGTTGAGTGTCATCTTTACAGAATGTTCAGTTTTGACAGATTTCTTAGTTTCATTAGTTTTTCGACAGACAAAAGAAATCATGAACACCTTAGTACATATAGTGGCTAATGTTGATTAAATATTTTAAAAAATTTCAATGCTTGAAGATGAGTGGATTTTATTTAATGAGTACTAACACTACTAAAGATTTTTGTGAAGTTTTATGTGGATGTAGCTTATAAGTTCTAATTAATATGGTGATATGAGATGAACAAGAAGACGAAAGAGCTGAAGTTTGTAATATTGTCTGTAATGATGTCGTGTGGCACACCAAATCTGCATAAAATGGAGTCGAGGAACTTGACGGCGCATTGGGCGCTAGCCAAAGTTACTGGCATGGCCTCGATCCATTTGGTGAACTTGTCGACTGCGACCAGCAAGTGTGTATATCCGCCAGGCGTGGACTTGCGTAGTGGTCCAACCATGTCCAGCCCCCATTGTGCGAAGGGCTAGGCAATGGGTATCATGTGCAATTCTGTAGCAGGTGCATGTGGTCTTGGTGCGAATCGCTGGCAAGCATCGCATCGTTCGACCAGGTTCTTTGCATCGGTAGCTGCTGTTAGCCAGTAGAATCCTGCTCGGAAGGCCTTTCCCATTATTGTTTTCCAGCTAGCATGATGTCCGCAGTCTCCTTGGTGGATGTCCTGGAGTAATTCTTTGCCATCTTCGGGTGCGATGCAGCGCTGAAGTATACCCGAGATGCTTTGCTTGTATAATTCTCCGTTGACTACCCGAAAGGATTTGCTGCATCTGATTATTTGTCGAGCCTCGCGTGGATCGGCCGGGAGCTGTCTGTTGGTCAGGTAGTCGAGATATTTCTACGTCCAGACTGGCTCGACCAGAAAAACCTGTCGTGATATGTTATGAATAAGCTCGATAATGGCGACTTGCGGGCTGACCTCTGTTTCTGGCACTGTGGGTGTTCCTGCGGCTTTCTTGACTTTGACCGATCGCTTGATCATCCGTTCGAAATATATTCCTGGCGGTATGGCTGTATTTGTGGAACCCATGTTTGCTAGTCTATGTAAGGACCCCAGACCGGCAGTCTGAAACCCTACGTATGCATACATTCACGATCCCAGAAAGATCAGTCGTGAACAACATACAAAGTTGACACACAGAAATACATCATCCATTACACGAATACATAAAGGCATTACACAAATGATCACATGATCAAGTTTAACTCAACTGCCACAAGGGCAGGCAACTTAACAAACACAGCGGAAGACAATTAAAACACAACGTAGTTGAGCCCAAGTCACGCCTTCACCTACAGGCTGCTGACCCGGAGACGATCCTAGTTCGCAAAGCCGTCAACTCCGTACTTCTCTTCATAGATCTCCTTCGGAGGCTCCTTCTCCAAATCTGGTAAGTAGATACCAGGGGCGAAACCATAATGAGTACATTTGAATGTACTCAGCAAGACATCCATCATGTCACTTACCAACATGCAAATATGCTTATATGGTGGAATAGGTAGGCTATAAATAGGGTTCACTATCAATGGTGTTCATATATGATGACACCACAGTTGCAGTCAGGTTAATCTGCATCTTCGTTGAAGAAGATACTTCAGAAGAAAATAATATAGTTTTATTTCTCTTGTAGATATCACATGTACAAGAGGTTTGGTAAAGTTTTGTTAACCAATATTTTCTCTTTGCAGAACTTCTTGGAATCAGTTTCCAGAATTCTTGCTTAGAGTAGAAAAGGTTTTCTTTGCAAAACATTTTGTTTTGTATAACAACATCTGGCTTTTCATCATCGACGATACCTCCACGGTATAAGTTTCCATTCCTTTCCGAACTTCACAAGTTCAACACTTCCTTTCCAAAATTCTCTTTTCAAAAACTTCCTTTTTGAAAACATTGACACAATGCTAGCTACATGGCCATTCAACTGTCCATATCCGAGGACGCGGCTTCTTCGAAAAAGTTGTACTCTGCAGAGGTGTACTCATCCACCAGATCCAGTACACCTACCGTGAAACAACCACGGACTGTAACAACAGTATGTAAACATCAGGTATCTGATCATAACCATCCACTATGTTCAAGCTAGTATATGCCTATCTCTCAGTTGAGTTTTACCACATCACCCGTCACCGAGCTAATCCCCGTCAAGCCAGGTGCCTCAACTGATGCGACCGGAGGGAAAATTAATCCCACACTTTATATGTCTCCGCGGACATTCGGTTCGAGGGTACGAAGTCCCTATAGCGATTGAGATTAGCACACACTAACAAGAACAAACTTCAGTTAAGCCCCGTGCCCATGTTGGGGTAGGGTGGCAGTACGGTAAAGGTTGTCCGGCGAAGACTAGTTATGTGTCATTTTTGAAAACACCACTTTCTCAAAAATGACCACTTCCACATTCCTCCGGAGAACAAGGATCCGCCTTTTCTCCGGGTTTTTCCGTAAAGCCTTTGTTTTGTAGAATCACAATTTTAGGGTGTCCACTTAGGGACTAGTATATTTGATGGTAATAAATACCATAGGGTGGCTTATGGGCTTGGTATTACCAAGTTTAACTACTGGCATAGATAGTAACCTATAATATAGTATAGTAGTAATTTCCACCTCAAAAATAGTTTTGATAATCAAGTTTTTGTAAAACTTCAGAGGTAAAACATGCATGATAGATAATGGTAAGTATTGTATCAGCAAGCAATCAGGATGGCTTGCCTGGTATCTCCTTGTGTCCCTGGTTTTGGAGTGACTGGAACTTGAAACAGAGCTTCCCGACACTTCCTTCCTCTTCGTTTTCTAACGCCGTAAAAGAATAAAGGACACACATTCAGAACCAATCAAGGCAAGCAACATACATAACAATACATGCAGCAAGGAAATCTAATAATAACCAATCACACAATTATTAATGGAGGCAAACAATCAAACAAACCTACTTGGCAGAAATGCCATTTAATAAGACATCTTAAGGTTGGAGGAACATATCTCACAACCTCAATATCATGGATTCAGTGGGTGTGCCACTCTCATTCCAAGATATTAATAAACCCAAAATAAACTTAGTTTCACAATGGTGAGACTACTAAAAGTATATAAAACATGCACAATAATAATCATGGCAATGGGTCTATCAACCAAACCACAAAAAGAACAAGATAGCTAATCTACTAACCTAAATTCACATCAAGAATAATTAAGACACCTGATTTGCAAAAGTTACTTTTACAAATCAGTGAGTCTACACAAGTGCAACAAGGTAATAGACTCATCACAAAACACACAATTCTCATAGTGAGAACAATAGAAATAATGACTAAAAAGGAGGAATCCTATAGACATGCTTCTACTAAGGGTTTGCTATGCAAGCAAGCATAACATGTAAAGTACTAAAATGCAAACAAGGAACCATGTTATCATAATGGTAAATGAGAACATGTCCTCATGCAAGGATACACAAATATCTACCAAACACAAGTTGGCAGGAAAAACAATTCAATACAAAAATGCTAAGGAAACTAGTACTACTTAAACATGAAGAATCAATGGATGTATTTTCAACCAAGTAATTGAAATACAACCAGAGGGTCCATGTCATAAAAACAGTAGTGAAAAACATCTATACTTGCTATAACAAAAATATCCCATTTAGCAAAACAATGCATCAATTTACAGGGCAACTCCTACATACTAGTAGTAATAAAAAGGGCATTACTAGAGGAATAAAATAACACTCCAAAGATGGATTTTTCCTAGCAATCCACACATGATTATAACCACTTACAAACAGAAGCATACACATTTTTTTTAGCACAAAAATTCCCAAAGCAAAAATACTAGGCACTCATTAGTTAGAGAACTATATAAAAGAAATACATGTAGTGTGGGGGAAATAATGTTTCCACCAAAGATGCAATGACACCAGTGGGTGTTCCACTAGCATAACCAAGCATTAAGAGGTCACAAAGCCTCTGGTCACACTTTCTAAAAATTTATAAAAGCCTAAACTAGCACCTAGTGCAATAACAATACTAGTAGAAAATAATGGGATGCAAAAATAAGCAAGGTAATGCTACTCATGCTATTGTTTTCACACAAGTGAAAACTCTAGGGGTCAAGTACTCATAAAAATATAACCAAGATGCTACTGGTCCTATGAACACAACCCAAAAATATGTGTCTACACAACCACAAATGTTATGTCAAAAATTCTCCACATGAGGGAATTTTTCCATAACATTCTCATAGTCATGACAAAGCTACTCATGCTTTTATACCAAATCAAATGCAAGCTAGCAGAGGTGATACTAACAAAATATAAGTATCAACATGGTACTGGATCCAATCAAAAATCCAAGTGCTTGCACATAAATTAATCAATCAAAAATTCTATGTAAGTATTTACTAGAGAATAAACATATGTTACTTAACATAAATCCTATTTCTTCTCCACTCAAGTCCACACAATCTAACATGCTAAAATAGCTAAGTAACACTTAGAAAACAAGTGCACACAACTTATACATGCTAGAAAACAATATTGCAACACAAAAATATATTCACACAATTTAATTATCTAAAATGCCAAAATGGCAGAAATATGCAAATTAAAGATCTGTCCACCAAATTTTCTATGATTATCTAAAAATTAAACCCATCTAGGTTTGGATATCCCTTAACATGTACAAGACCATCCAATTGAGTTTGCATAAAAATTCATTTTTAATAATTTTATAAAAATCAGCAAAGTGCTCTCTGGTGTTTTACTAAATTGCATGCCATTTCAAAAATACTTCGAATTTGGAAGCAAGGTTAAATGCTACTGTTAGGAAATTTCAAGGGCTTTCCAATGCAATTGTCCTCACTTCATTCAAAGTTGTGTATTTAAAATGGTGCTCATTTTGGTGTTTCTGGTACCTGTTGCCAAATCATTTTTCATTCTTAAAATATACATCCAAATGTAGATCTACAGGTTGGAGGTGGTTTATATTTTGTTGTTTTACATGTGTGAATTTTGGTTTGGCCAAATTCATATTTTAGGTAGCATTTTAGAGCCAAAAGTAAACAGGTACTTTCTCTGTAAAAATAAATGGAAAATCAATTGTTGTTGGGCCAGATCTGCTTTTGGGCCGGCCAGATCTATCCTTACCACGGGCAAACCTAGCCCCAAGTCACTGACCCGTGGGCCAGACGACACGGTGGCAGCCACGCGGGCGAGCGCGGGCCACCAGCAGGTTTGACCGCACGCGCGGGGTCAAAGAGACGCTGGCGTCAGCGCGACGTCAGCGCGACGTCACTTCGCCGGCGGAACGGCTCCGGCGAGCAACAATCCGGCGTTTCCGTGCACCATTTTGCGAAACGAAGCTATCTACGAGTCGTACACGACGCGGGCGAGCTAACGGAGGCACTCTCGTTTCCTGGAATCAACCGGAGGGAGGCCGGCGACGGACGGCGCACGGCGGCCGGAAACTAGCGCGGCTCGGCGGCGATTTTGGGGGAGAGGGAGAGGGGAAAAGGGCGGCGGAGGAGCGCATCCTCACCACGAACGCAGAGGAGGAGCCGGTGAGGTCGGAGGAGGGGCGATGCCGCGGCGATTTGCCGCCGGAGTTGTCGGGGTCGGAGAAGAAAAAATGGTTGGCGCGGGCACCACGAGCCAATCCGCCTCGATTCCTTCGGCCGGGCGGACCACCACGACGAGGCGGAGATAATGGCCTACACGGAGGCCGGCGGCGTGCTCGGAAACGGCCCCATCGACGGCGAGGTTCCCTAGGGTTTCGGTTTTGGGTTTCTTGTACAGTGAGAGAGAGAGGATGCTTGAGGGGGAGAGAGAGAGAGGGCAATGAGCAGACAAGCACATGGGGGGCCTCTTTATCCACCTCGAGTTGCTTCTAGTCGAAGCCATGGCATAGGTGCACTGCTGCTACAGAGAGCTAGAGGAAGAAGATGGGTGTGACTCAGCTTACACTTTGGTCCCTGGATATTTACAAATAGGTCCCTGTGTTCTCTGAAAAAGGATGTTTTCACTAAGCAAACAAAGTTTAAATTTTAAATCCTTTTGCCCAAAATTATAATTAGTTGAGATGTACAACATATATGAAAATTGCCTCAATTGGAGAAACTTTATAATTCAAAGTTGTTCAAATTTGAATTCTTACATAAATGGACATTGAATTTATTTGACTACTTAAGAGTTTCCAAAAATGATAATTTTTGGCACACATTCCTTATTTAATGTGTTCCTTATGTGGTAGAAAAATCAAGTCATTTTGAGTTACTTCATAGAACAAACTTGTTCAAATTTAAAAAAGGTGCTATCAAGAAAACAGGGGTTTTTGGCAACTTAAATTATTCAAAAACTTATGCCCTTTTCGTTTTCATCCTAATTTATGATATAGAGCATGTGGTATTTATTTCATGGCATTTGGAAAAAGTTTGTAGAACAAACTTGTTCAAAATTCCAATTGTTGCTGTGGAGAAAACTCATGTTTTCAGGGCTTTAATGGATTCAATTTTTTGGTCTCCTCTTGTGTGTGTTCCTTATTTGATATAAGGAAGCAATGGTATTAATTTCAGCTCATTTGAAGAAAGTTTCCAATAGTAACTTGTTTTAGTTTTCTGTTTCTAGAAACATTGGAAATTCTATTTAATAAAGCACTTGGCTTTTCTTTAGCAATGCTTTGCCAAAAAATTTATGTGACTAGAGATAGCAAGTCAATGCTCTCCAATACCTTTGTTTTTAAGCTTGCAAGGTTGGAAAAACATTTGATAATATTTTGGTGAAGCATTTAAGAATGCCTCTTTTTCTGATAATCTTTTTAGGGAAATTTATTAAGTGTTTCCTCTTTCTTAATTTAGGTCTTGGAATAATATTCAACAAGTATGGGTTTCATAAGATAGTTTTGGAAAACTCTTTGATCAATATTTACTTTAGAAAATATTGCCAAAGTCATTGGAACAATATGTTGAATATTTTGTTTTCAATTTCTTAGCCATGTAAGTTTATATAATTTGTTTGTTTAGTTTCACTCAAACAAATACAATCAAAGTTTAATTGTCACAATCAAAGTTTAATTGTCAAGCAATTAGCAAAACAATTAGCAAAATCACTGTGTTATCAGGTATTGCAAAATTGGGATGTGACAGGTCTTCCCCCCTTAAAAAGAATCTCGTCCCCGAGATTCGCAAGCGAGGACTAAGGGAGGGCCAACAAACACAATGTTAGTGTTGGAGTGCAGGTGCTTCCCCCCTTTGACTTTTCTTGGGAGGCGGGGTACTTCCCTAAATTAGCAAATTCACTTTAAAAAAATACACCAGTACTGTTTTAGGTCCAAAACTTTTGTTTCCGAGTTTGAACAAAAAATTAAGGTTAGTGCAGAACTACCTGGAAATGTACCGTCAATTATTACAAGAGTTCATAGCTATATCCCACATCTTACATAACACGTATGGAGTGGTATACCACTCTCATAAAAAGGTATATAAGAAGCTAAAAAATATAGCTTGTGGGTGCAAAGGTTAGGTTGCTAAGGTAAAACAAACAGACAGGACAATATCCATGGCAGTGGTTGTTACTCACCACAAGCAACTATCACTTAATATGTTCATGATTTTAGTTGGATGTTTTAGTTTCCTAAGATACTCTTAAGCACAATCATAACACAAGTATAAACTCATGCTAAGGTAAAACATTTAAACAAAATCCAATAAGACAGCAGACAACACCACAGATGAATAGACTATTTATTCACTAGGTTATTGTTTATTAGAGGTTTTGGAATCCATCAATCATGAAAAATTAGCAAACAACCAGTAGGTAAAAAACCAATTAATCAAATCATAAAGATACTCTAAAACACCATCTTCACACAAGATATAACTCCTATTACACAGGCATAAAAAAAACAGGACTGCACAAATAACACACTAGTATGTAAATTCTACACCAGCATGCTATAAGAGATAATCATATCCTATAACCATAGAACATGAAACTAAATAATTCATGGCATGATAACAGAAGTAATAACTTCCTAAACATGCTATATCAACACATATACTCATAAAATAAAAAGAGTGTAATACTAGAGCAAAAATCACCATTTTCTAGCCGCGAAACTAGTTTCACTCTAGAGAAGCAAACAATGCTATCATGATGCTTAAAACTAAACAAGCAAGTCATGAATATAAATGTACCTAATAACAGTACACAAAACTTACTTATGTTAGTAAGCACAAACATCAAAACAATCCCATGATACAACTATTAAACATGCATGAATTAATTCTAGCAATTTATGTTTTTCTTAAACAATTACTAGCAAACAAGCAAGGTATAACTCACACAACCAGTAGCTATGTAATTAATGAAAAGTTATCTAAACCTTTTCGAAAATCCATACACTAAATTTAAAATCATTCACAAACAATCTACCAATCAAGAGGAATTTATTTTATTTGGGAACAATTTAATTTTAGCACATGATAGTGAAACATTTCTTAACATGATACCCCTAAGGAATATTATGCTAACAAAAGGATCACACCTAAACATATTAGTCTTTACTAATAAGAGATAAACTTCTCACTTGCATAGGTGAGAACAAACAATTATATTTTCCATGGTGGAAAATAGAAATCAATCACTTAGTGAAACATGCTATTTTCACACATGTGTATGGTTGGGGATTTTCATCCTCAAGCCAAAATACAATGGGACCAGTGGGCTATGGCCTACTAATACCAAGGCAAAATAGGTACTAAACCTCTGGTTACTCATGAAAAACTTTGCATACCAGATAAAAATATAAGGCTATTTAATCTAGTGAGACAATACTAGTGCATATTGATAGCGACGCTTACACATGCTTTATTATTAAGAGACATGCAAGCTAACATAGGTACAAGCATCACAATAACAGTACCTAAATGGTACTGGACTCAAAGAAAACATAGCACAAAATCTACTAAGAAAGTATACACAGATCTAGCTCTCACAATACTTCCAATTAATAAATTAGAAGGTAACAAATGCTATTTCATTTTTATTCGAGTTTCCAATCATGCACACACTTTCTAGGGTAGATTTATTGTAAGAAATCAACATAATAACAAGTCCTAACAACTCCATATAAGTTAGGAAGCAAGATTTGAATAAAACACAAATTCATTTCAATCAAGAGCACACAAAGAAACAAAGACAGGAATACTGTTGTTTTCTAGATCTATCACAATCATTCCATCGTTCAACTAATTTCTAAACCTAGAATCTCATAGTACTTACAACGTCTACTAAGATTTGGTTTCCAAAGTAGATACCCCCGATATCCTATTAACTAGTAAACGAATAGGTCATCATCTTATTGTCACGTGACTTCTCCTTTTTACCAACTAGATTAAAAGGTGTCGTAAGTCACTTAATTCTTTGGTTTAGAAAGAGTTGTCAGTAGTTCGCATGCTTTGGTTAGGTGCCAACCTAAGATTAGGCAAGGCATGTTAGTCTTGTTAACTTTCTATTTAATCATGTTTGTCCGACAAGATACGACTAGCGTCATCGTACGTCGAATATTGAATTGTGCTCTTTTGATTGGCTTTTTCGGGGGTTGCGCATCATGGCATGTGAAGACTTATTTTGCACCTTTCTCCAGAGGAGGGAGGTATATAACTTTTTAAAAAGGGGATTTCTCTTGTTTGGTCTTTTAAAAGGGGACATAAAAAAAAGTGCAACGTTTAGCCAACATGGTAAAAAGAGTCTTTTGCAAACAGACAAAACACAGAGGTTTTGGTCAGTAGTGGTTGGTGCATTCACGCCTTTCTTCTTTGAGGGTTGTCGTTGTTGGAGATTTATCTGTTGGAGTGCATCACTGGTAGCAATGCTATCAGCTCGTGTGGCTTGATGGTCCTCTATTTAGGTCCAATGGTGCTTTCATTGATGGTGGAGATGGTGGTGGTTCACGACGGGTCGCATTTCGAAGAGAAAACAAGTATAAGCCTAAGCAACAAATTCTTGTTTTTGAATACTATACAAACATTTTTGCTTGCAAAAATCTAACACGAGGCGATTCAAAAACAAGAGCGGGGCAATCACAAATTTGCAAAATTTGAGCACCCCACAAACATATAGAAGCCTAGATGAACCAAATTCTACACCACACAATAGCACAAAGTCCTACGGACACACATAAGCAAGCCATAACACACAAACAAGACTCCATTGGGGCTACGTCGGGGGAGACGAATCATGGACTCATCGCTAAATTACTCCAAACTAGACGGATCCAAAAATCCTAGAAGTGGCTGAAGAACTATATCTACTTCTGACCATCATCACTGTAGAGCTAGGCAATTATTTTGGTCTTCTCGGGACATCGGCAAGTATACAAATTTTTGGATAGAAACAAGATAATAGAAATAAAGTTTTGATAAAACTTTTAACTGAGAGAGGTAAGACTATGCAACAATTTGTTTTTGAAACCCCAACTATTTTCTGGACAGAAAACTTCAAAGGCGAGAGATGTTTCAAAAACAGAGCGGAGCAGTTGCAAACAAGTAAGAAATAAACTCTTAACCGAGAGAGATACCAACTCTGTAAGGCCCGCCCTTCGAACCACTGTTCAAGGACGCCCTTGATATGCATTTAGAATCTTTTGAAAAGATAATAAGGAGGGAAAATATGCTAAAATTCCCTTAGATAAAAATAATTTAGATAGTAAATAGGTTTTTACTCAAAAATACTTTTCTTTCCTATCTGGCGTCCATGCTAACTAAGGTCTCCTAAGGTCAGGATGGCTCTGATACCAACTCTGTAAGGACCCCAGACCGGCAGTCTGAAACCCTACGTATGCATACATTCACGATCCCAGAAAGATCAGTCGTGAACAACATACAAAGTTGGCACACAGAAATACATCATCCATTACACGAATACATAAAGGCATTACACAAATGATCACATGATCAAGTTTAACTCAACTGCCACAAGGGCAGGCAACTTAACAAACACAGCGGAAGACAATTAAAACACAACGTAGTTGAGCCCAAGTCACGCCTTCACCTATAGGCTGCTGACCCGGAGACGATCCTAGTTCGCAAAGCCGTCAACTCCGTACTTCTCTTCATAGATCTCCTTCGGAGGCTCCTTCTCCAAATCTGGTAAGTAGATACCAGGGGCGAAACCATAATGAGTACATTTGAATGTACTCAGCAAGACATCCATCATGTCACTTACCAACATGCAAATATGCTTATATGGTGGAATAGGTAGGCTATAAATAGGGTTCACTATCAATGGTGTTCATATATGATGACACCACAGTTGCAGTCAGGTTAATCTGCATCTTCGTTGAAGAAGATACTTCAGAAGAAAATAATATAGTTTTATTTCTCTTGTAGATATCACATGTACAAGAGGTTTGGTAAAGTTTTGTTAACCAATATTTTCTCTTTGCAGAACTTCTTGGAATCAGTTTCCAGAATTCTTGCTTAGAGTAGAAAAGGTTTTCTTTGCAAAACATTTTGTTTTGTATAACAACATCTGGCTTTTCATCATCGACGATACCTCCACAGTATAAGTTTCCATTCCTTTCCGAAGTTCACAAGTTCAACACTTCCTTTCCAAAATTCTCTTTTCAAAAACTTCCTTTTTGAAAACATTGACACAATGCTAGCTACATGGCCATTCAACTGTACATATCCGAGGACGCGGCTTCTTCGAAAAAGTTGTACTCTGCAGAGGTGTACTCATCCACCAGATCCAGTACACCTACCGTGAAACAACCACAGACTGTAACAACAGTATGTAAACATCAGGTATCTGATCATAACCATCCACTATGTTCAAGCTAGTATATGCCTATCTATCAGTTGAGTTTTACCACATCCCCGGCACCGAGCTAATCCCCGCCAAGCCAGGATGCCTCAACTGATGCAACCGGAGGGAAAATTAATCCCACACTTTATATGTCTCCACGACATTCGGTTCGAGGGTACGACGTCCCTTATAGCGATTGAGATAGCACACACTAATAAGAACAAACTTCAAGTTAAGCCCCGTGCCCATGTTGAGGTAGGGTGGCAGTACGGTAAAGGTTGTCCGGCGAAGACTAGGTTATGTGTCATTTTTGAAAACACCACTTTCTCAAAAATGACCACTTCCACATTCCTCCGGAGAACAAGGATCCGCCTTTTCTCCGGGTTTTTCCGTAAAGCCTTTGTTTTGTAGAATCACAATTTTAGGATGTCCACTTAGGGACTAGTATATTTGATGGTAATAAATACCATAGGGTGGCTTATGGGCTTGGTATTACCAAGTTTAACTACTGGCATAATAGTAACCTATAATATAGTATAGTAGTAATTTCCACCTCAAAATAGTTTTGATAATCAAGTTTTTGTAAAACTTCAGAGGTAAAACATGCATGATAGATAATGGTAAGTATTGTATCAGCAAGCAATCAGGATGGCTTGCCTGGTATCTCCTTGTGTCCCTGGTTTTGGAGTGACTGGAACTTGAAACAGAGCTTCCCGACACTTCCTTCCTCTTCGTTTTCTAACGCCGTAAAAGGAATAAAGGACACACATTCAGAACCAATCAAGGCAAGCAACCATACATAACAATACATGCAGCAAGGAAATCTAATAATAACCAATCACACAATTATTAATGGAGGCAAACAATCAAACAAACCTACTTGGCAGAAATGCCATTTAATAAGACAGCTTAAGGTTGGAGGAACATATCTCACAACCTCAATATCATGGATTCAGTGGGTGTGCCACTCTCATTCCAAGATATTAATAAACCCAAAATAAACTTAGTTTCACAATGGTGATACTACTAAAAGTATATAAAACATGCACAATAATAATCATGGCAATGGGTCTATCAACCAAACCACAAAAAGAACAAGATAGCTAATCTACTAACCTAAATTCACATCAAGAATAATTAAGACACCTGATTTGCAAAAGTTACTTTTACAAATCAGTGAGTCTACACAAGTGCAACAAGGTAATAGACTCATCACAAAACACACAATTCTCATAGTGAGAACAATAGAAATAATGACTAAAAAGGAGGAATCCTATAGACATGCTTCTACTAAGGGTTTGCTATGCAAGCAAGCATAACATGTAAAGTACTAAAATGCAAACAAGGAACCATGTTATCATAATGGTAAATGAGAACATGTCCTCATGCAAGGATACACAAATATCTACCAAACACAAGTTGGCAGGAAAAACAATTCAATACAAAAATGCTAAGGAAACTAGTACTACTTAAACATGAAGAATCAATGGATGTATTTTCAACCAAGTAATTGAAATACAACCAGAGGGTCCATGTCATAAAAAAAGTAGTGAAAAACATCTATACTTGCTATAACAAAAATATCCCATTTAGCAAAACAATGCATCAATTTACAGGGCAACTCCTACATACTAGTAGTAATAAAAAGGGCATTACTAGAGGAATCAAATAACACTCCAAAGATGGATTTTTCCTAGCAATACACACATGATTATAACCACTTACAAACAGAAGCATACACATTTTTGTTTAGCACAAAAATTCCCAAAGCAAAAATACTAGGCACTCATTAGTTAGAGAACTATATAAAAGAAATACATCTAGTGTGGGGGAAATAATGTTTCCACCAAAGATGCAATGACACCAGTGGGTGTTCCACTATCATAACCAAGCATTAAGAGGTCACAAAGCCTCTGGTCACACTTTCTAAAAATTTATAAAAGCCTAAACTAGCACCTAGTGCAATAACAATACTAGTAGAAAATAATGGGATGCAAAAATAAGCAAGGTAATGCTACTCATGCTATTGTTTTCACACAAGTGAAAACTCTAGGGGTCAAGTACTCATAAAAATATAACCAAGATGCTACTGGTCCTATGAACACAACCCAAAAATATGTGGCTACACAACCACAAATGTTATGTCAAAAATTCTCCACATGAGGGAATTTTTCCATAACATTCTCATAGTCATGACAAAGCTACTCATGCTTTTCTACCAAATCAAATGCAAGCTAGCAGAGGTGATACTAACAAAATATAAGTATCAACATGGTACTGGATCCAATCAAAAATCCAAGTGCTTGCACATAAATTAATCAATCAAAAATTCTATGTAAGTATTTACTAGAGAATAAACATATGTTACTTAACATAAATCCTATTTCTTCTCCACTCAAGTCCACAGAATCTAACATGCTAAAATAGCTAAGTAACACTTAGAAAACAATTGCACACAACTTATACATGCTAGAAAACAATATTGCAACACAAAAATATATTCACACAATTTAATTATCTAAAATGCCAAAATGGCAGAAATATGCAAATTAAAGATCTGTCCACCAAATTTTCTATGATGCTCTAAAAATTAAACCCATCTAGGTTTGTATAGCCCTGAACATGTACAAGACCATCCAATTGAGTTTGCATCAAAATTCATTTTTAATAATTTTATAAAAATCACCAAAGTGCTCTCTGGTGTTTTACCAAATTGCATACCATTTCAAAAATACTTGGAATTTGTAATCAAGGTTCAATGCTACTGTTAGTAAATTTCAGGGGATTTCCAATGCAATTGTCCTCACTTCATTCTAAGTTGTGTATTTAAAATGGTGCTCATTTTGGTGTTTCTGGTACCTGTTGCCAAATCATTTTTCATTCTTAAAATATACATCCAAATGTAGATCTACAGGTTGGAGGTGGTTTATATTTTGTTGTTTTACATCTGTGAATTTTGTTTTGGCCAAATTCATATTTTAGGTAGCATTTTAGAGCCAAAAGTAAACAGGTACTTTCTCTGTAAAAATAAATGGAAAATCAATTGTTGTTGGGCCAGATCTGCTTTTGGGCCGGCCAGATCTATCCTTACCGCGGGCAAACCTAGCCCCAAGGCGCTGACCCGTGGGCCAGACGACACGGTGGCAGCCACGCGGGAGAGCGCGGGCCACCAGCAGGTTTGACCGCACGCGCGGGGTCAAAGAGACGCTGGCGTCAGCGCGACGTCAGCGCGACGTCACTTCGCCGACGGAACGGCTCCGGCGAGCAACAATCCGGCGTTTCCGTGCACCATTTTGCGAAACGAAGCTATCTACGAGTCGTACACGACGCGGGTGAGCTAATGGAGGCACTCTCGTTTCCTGGAATCAACCGGAGGGAGGCCGGCGACGGACGGCGCACGGCGGCCGGAAACTAGCGCGGCTCGGCGGCGATTTTGGGGGAGAGGGAGAGGGGAAAAGGGCGGCGGAGGAGCGCATCCTCACCACGAACGCAGAGGAGGAGCCGGTGAGGTCGGAGGAGGGGCGATGCCGCGGCGATTTGCCGCCGGAGTTGTCGGGGTCGGAGAAGAAAAAATGGTTGGCGCGGGCACCACGAGCCAATCCGCCTCGATTCCTTCGGCCGGGTGGACCACCACGACGAGGCGGAGCTAATGGCCTACATGGAGGCCGGCGGCGTGCTCGGAAACGGCCCCATCGACGGCGAGGTTCCCTAGGGTTTCGGTTTTGGGTTTCTTGTACAGTGAGAGAGAGAGGATGCTTGAGGGGGAGAGAGAGAGAGGGCAATGAGCAGACAAGCACATGGGGGGCCTCTTTATCCACCTCGAGTTGCTTCTAGTCGAAGCCATGGCATAGGTGCACTGCTGCTACAGAGAGCTAGAGGAAGAAGATGGGTGTGACTCAGCTTACACTTTGGTCCCTGGATATTTACAAATAGGTCCCTGTGTTCTCTCAAAAAGGATGTTTTCACTAAGCAAACAAAGTTTAAATTTTAAATACTTTTGCCCAAAATTCTAATTAGTTGAGATGTACAACATATATGAAAATTGCCTCAATTGGAGAAACTTTATAATTCAAAGTTGTTCAAATTTGAATTCTTACATAAATGGACATTGAATTTATTTAACTACTTAAGAGTTTCCAAAAATGATAATTTTTGGCACACATTCCTTATTTGATGTGTTCCTTATGTGGTAGAAAATTCAAGTCATTTTGAGTTACTTCATAGAACAAACTTGTTCAAATTTCAAAAAGGTGCTGTCAAGAAAACAGAGGTTTTTGGCCACTTAAATTATTCAAAAACTTATGCCCTTTTGGTTTTCATCCTCATTTATGATATAGAGCATGTGGTATTTATTTCATGGTCTTTGGAAAAAGTTTGTAGAACAAACTTGTTCAAAATTCCAATTGTTTCTGTGGAGAAAACTCATGTTTTCAGGGCTTTAATGGATTCAATTTTTTGGTATCCTCTTGTGTGTGTTCCTTATTTGATATAAGGAAGCAATGGTATTAATTTCAGCTCATTTGAAGAAAGTTTCCAATAGTAACTGGTTTTAGTTTTCTGTTTCTAGAAACATTGGAAATTCTATTTAATAAAGCACTTGGCTTTTCTTTAGCAATGCTTTGCCAAAAAAATTATGTGACTAGAGATAGCAAGTCAATGCTCTCCAATACCTTTGTTTTTAAGCTTGCTAGGTTGGAAAAACATTTGATAATATTTTGGTGAAGCATTTAAGAATGCCTCTTTTTCTGATAATCTTTTTAGGGAAATTTATTAAGTGTTTCCTCTTTCTTAATTTAGGTCTTGGAATAATATTCAACAAGTATGGGTTTCATAAGATAGTTTTGGAAAACTCTTTGATCAATATTTACTTTAGAAAATATTGCCAAAGTCATTGGAACAATATGTTGAATATTTTGTTTTCAATTTCTTAGCCATGTAAGTTTATATAATTTGTTTGTTTAGTTGCACTCAAACAAATACAATCAAAGTTTAATTGTCAAGCAATCAGCAAAACAATTAGCAAAATCACTGTGTTATCAGGTATTGCAAAATTGGGATGTGACAGTCTATCTGCTTCTTCATTGCTGGATCTTGCAATGTGCTTCAGCTCGCACCCATTGAAACTTCCTTTGAGTAGATTGTACATGTCGCGATACGCGACCATGTTTTCAGAAATTGCGTCACATTCTTTCATTGTCTGCTGCACAATGAGATTGGAGTCGCCGTAAATCATTAATCGGGTGGCTCCACAGGCAACTGCCATCTTCATCCCATGCAACAGGGCTTCATATTCTGCGTCGATGTTCGATGCTGGATCATCTGGTGGAAAGTCCAATCGTAGGACGTATTGCAGCTTGTCTCCCCGAGGCGATATGAGAACAATTCCAGCTCCTGCTCCTTCATTTCTTTTGGACCCGTCAAAGTACATTATCCAATTGCTCGTGTACTCAGGTGCTCCGGGCGTTTGTAGTTCTGTCCATTCGCTTAGGAATTCCACGAGTCCCTGGGATTTGACTGCGTTGCGTCCTGCATAGGTGATGTCCCAGGCGCCCAACTCGATGCTCCATTTTGCTATTCTTACGGATGCCATAGGGTTGTTCATGATTGTCCCGAGTGACGCATCATTAACCACTGTGATGGCGTGTTCCTGGAAATAGTGCTTGAGCTTTCGGGCTGTAAGAACAACTCCATATGCGAGCTTCTGGTAATGAGGGTATCGTTGCTTGCATGGCGAGAGCACTTCAATGATGTAATAGATTGGTCGTTGGACTCCGTACGCTTTGCCTTCCTCGGGTCGCTCGACCACGATTGATGTGCTGATGACCTGGTTTGTGGCGGCTAGGTACAAGTAAAGTGGCTCCCTTTCTTGCGGTGTTGCAAGGACGCGCCTGCTTTGCAACGATCGCTTTAAGTCTGCGAACGCTTGCTTAGCTTCTGGTGTCCACTCGAATTTGTCCGTCTTCTTCAACAACTTGTAGAAGGGTAACGCTTGCTCTCCCAATCGCGCGATGAACCTGCTTAGGGCGGCTAGTCGCCCTGTGAGCTGTTGGACTCCGCGCAGATTGGTTGGCTCCTTCATGGTCAAGATTTCTTGTATTTTCTATGGGTTGGCTTCGATGCCTCTGGCGGATACCAGGTACCCGAGAAGTTTTCCTGCGGGAACGCCAAAGACACATTTGGTCGGATTGAGCTTGATCATGTATGCATTAAGGGCGTCGAATGTTTCTCTAATGTCCTCGAGGAGTGTGTCCTCAACTCGAGTCTTGATGACAATGTCGTCAACGTACACCTGCACGTTCTTGCCAATGAGGTTGGCGAGGCATCTTTGCATGCGGCGCTGATATGTTGCGCCTGCGTTCTTCAGCCCGAAGGGCATTGTCGTGTAGCAGTAGACACCGTGTGGTGTGATGAATGTTGTCTTTTCTTCGTCTTACCTTTTCATCCGGATCTGATTATATCCCGAATAGGCGTCCAGGAAGGAGAGGTGTTGGCAGCCTGCCGTAGAGTCCACGATCTGGTCGATTCGCGGGAGAGGAAAATTGTCCTTGGGGCAATGCTTATTTAACGACGTGTAGTCGATGCACACCCGAAGGATATCCGTGTTCTTTTTGGGGACCAACACCGGGTTTCCTAACCAGGTGGATATCTTTATCTCCCTGATAAATTTTGCTGCTAAAAATCTGTTTACTTCTTCTCCAAGCGCCTTCTGCTTGGGTTCTGAAATCATCGAGTCGTCTGTTTGATGGGTTTAGCATCTGGAAAGACTTCGAGTGAGTGCTCGGCAAACTCCCTGGGTATTCCTGGCATATCTGAGGGCTGCCAGGCGAAAATTTCCCAGTACTCACGGAGGAGTTTGAG
Organism: Alopecurus myosuroides; assembly: GCA_028641055.1. Taxonomy (NCBI): domain Eukaryota; kingdom Viridiplantae; phylum Streptophyta; class Magnoliopsida; order Poales; family Poaceae; genus Alopecurus; species Alopecurus myosuroides. The sequence goes on from CM054058.1 coordinate 193,689,786, forward strand.
GAGCGCGCCTTCCTATGCTTGCGAGAGGGTTGTTGAGACCATTGCTGTCTTCGCAGAATCTGTCGGGTGCACTTGATGCTTTCGGGTGTCGCTGTTGGCGCTAAACTCCAGTTCAGGCGCGTTTTTCTTCGTGAGGGGCATCACGGAGTGATCCGTGGTCTTTGCCAGCTCTTGAAGTTCTTCTTGCATCCCGAAAGATTTTACGATCTCATTAAATTTGTAACATCCAAGTATGAAAACCCTTAGTTGTTTTACTTATTTGTTTAATTTATGCAATGCATCATGGCATCATTCTCATTTTTATTTCTGTTTGCATTGTCTTCATAATAAAATTCAAACTTAATCAAACCTGGTTTTCACACTTGTCTATTACAATCTTTCAAACAAGGAATTGCAAAACAAAACCTTTCATTGTTTTCCAAATATTTCATTGATGTTTAACTATTAAAGTGTTGCCTCAAATCATTCCTTTAATTCCACCAATTAAATTCAAATCTTTTCCAAGTTTCAAATTAGTACTTTGGAAACAATAACAACTCACCAACTTTCTCCCCTCTCTAATTCATCCTAAAACCCTAGGGGGTAACCCTATCCAATGCATGTTTTTATTAAGAATTTATTAATATCAAAATCCCTCTATTTTGGATTCAAACACAAACTATAATTTCAAATTTCAATTTTTGAAATCCAAGTTTACAATGTGGTTTCTAATTATCTAAAAAGCTTAACTAAATTTTTCTGTAATTTTTCTTGATTAAAACCTTAACAACTTTCTTCCAAAAGCAATCTGCAAAAAAATATAAAAACAGAAAAGAATAAAAGGAGAAGCGAGCAGCAGCACCTAATCTACCGCCTGGCCCAGCCCACCTAACAACTAACAGCGCAAGGCCCAGCCGCAGCAGCGCAACTTACCGGTTCGCGGAGCGCCAAGATTCGTGCCAGCGCTCTCCTTCATCGTTGCGCAGTACGGCGGGCATCGGAGGCCTCCACGGCGACCGCGCGCGACCACGGCGGCCACCGCAGCGCCTCCACCCTATATAAGCGTGCCTAGGGCACCCCTGTACCCCCTATCGCCCTAGGGTTCCTCAGCGCCGCCAAAAATCTCTCTCTCTCGCCGGAATTCCTCGCTCCCCCTCTCTGATTTCCATCGCCGGCGCCAATCCTCTGAAGATCGCCATGGCCTCGCCACCCTCGACTCCCTCCTAGCTACCAAAACCCTGGAATCAGCTCGCCGCTCTCCCCTCTACCCGTTGAACATCTCATCCCCACCGGTAAGCCGCTATTTCGCCGCCGCGGTCCTCTCTTTTCTCCGGCCACCGTGGCGCCTTTGCCTGAACCCGAGCTGATCATCTCCGTTGCAGAGCACCTCGACCGCGTTCGTTAGCTGGAAACGCTCCGCCGCGTCAACCTCAAGCTCCTGGACACCGCCGCGGGCACGGAGAGCAACCACAACCACGCCGCCGTCCCCGTCGCTGCCGCGGCATCCACCTCGACGGCGTTCCACGTCTGATCTCCCCGCGGTGAGCCTCCACCGTGACTCCTCCTCCTCCCTGCATCCTCTCCACCCATCCGTGTACGTTCTGCACGCGTCCACGCAACCCCAGTGGGTCTCGCGGCGTTGCTCTCCCGCGGGAATCGCCGCCGGCGACAGTTCTGTCAGGTTCAGTTCAGGCATCGCGTGCAGTTTCAGTAAACTGCAAAGTGGTAACCTTTAACCACCTTGCGCGTCTGTATCTGTCAAACGCAGCGCGACAGCGCAGTTGGTTCAGTCAAGCGCGCGCGAGGGAGAGGTGCTGGGTTCGAACCCCAGCACCCGCGAATAATCCCCACCTTTTTGCTCTCCCTCTGACAGCCGTGGCCCACGCTGCAGTGACAGCCACGGCCACGCCAGCACGCACTCGTCCACGCTGGCCGCAGGGGCCACAGGGCAGTGGCTGGTGTGCAGATCCAGTGCGTATCAAAAGAATTAAAAGAAATCTGTTTAAAATTTCTATTTCTCTTTTAAATAACAGATTTGAATATAAACTTCTAAATTCCATATCTTTTGTTTTATACACCTAATAAATACAAACTTTATATCTATTCTGATCCAAATTTCATATTCTTTCCAAATATTCAACTTGTGTTCTGTTTTGAATTTTCAAAATTCATTTAAATTCCAAATTTGAATAATTCAAATGCAAATTGAAATAATTCATAACTAATTCATACTGTTTTCAAATAATTCAAATAAAATATGTTTTTCACACCTTTTTGAATGTTCTATTCAAATATAAATTTTTTTTTCTGGTTTGAACAATTTAAATTGCCTAAACAATTTAAACCTTGTTTAATTCAATAAAATTTGATAAAATTATAACTTGATTAATATAAAATATTTCTGAACATGCAAATTATGTTTTCAAACCACCAAAGTGTGAACTTTTCAAATGTGTATTTGAATTTATGGTTTGAACAAATAAAATTCAATTAATAATTAAGCTTGTTTTAAATTCAATTAAAACTTGTTTAAAATTGTTTAATTCTTAAATAATTAATCCAAAGTCCAATTTCAAATTGTGAAACATGTAACTCAACTAAAATTTGATAACCTTTTCAAATATAAAATTTGTAAATTGTTTTGCACACCCTAACTTGATGAAAACAATAATTGTTTTGTGTACCATGTTTAAGTAACAAAAATTCCCAAACTTAATAAATGTTTTTCTAAATTGTTAACTACCATTCCAATTGCATTTAACTTGGTTATCTTATTGTTCCTCATCATGCATGCATCATACTAAGTCACTTACACATGATGCTTAGTGATAGAACAATTAAGTCAACTCAAAAGCATGGGCTTCCATATGCAACCTTTGCATATGGAATCCATTTAAACTTGTGTCTCATCTCAACTAGTTTAGTTTGGTGCATCTATTATACATGACATGCATCATCCAATGTTTGTGCACCTATGCCATGTATTGATTGCCCGTCTTCCTTCGTTGTTGTTTTTGCTTCTTCTCGGTTAGACGACGACGTTGGTACCGACGAGCCTTACGACACCACTACTCAGGACCTAGCCCAGTACGAGGCTGAGCTGCCAGGCAAGTTATCACTCACATGAATCATCGAGTTCCTTTCCACACTTGTTGTCGATACTATCTTTTTGTCTACTATTGCTAGCCCTATGTATCGTTGCTTGTTCCCCGAACCCATCACATGATACCTTGAGCCATGATATTGCCACCACCTCCATACCTACAGCCATTGCTTGTGCCTGTTCTTATCTAGCATGCTTAGGGTTGCTTTTACTCGAGTCTGTTGTCGGTTACTACTTTTACTATCTTATTATCTTGTACCGGGGCTCGATGTTAATCAATCAATCCTGTTAATTGCTAATGGTAATAATAATTTGATGATAAGGCACCGGCAGGAGGCCCATGAGTGGTTTTGAAGCCTGCTAGTGTCGACCCTAATAGGAAAAAGGGTCTTGTCTACTGATCCATGATGAGCGCACTACCCGCATTTGGGAAGCGAGTATGGGCGCCCCCCTCAACTTGACCTGATTCGCATCTCGTCCAAATCGCCTCATTTAGTTCGTGTTTTCCATTTGCCGCATGCATGTTTTTGCGAGCCCAGCGCAGGGTGGAACTTTCGTAGTCGGCATATAGGGGGACACGGTCTTAGAGTGCTATGATGGTCCATTTTCTTCTGGGCTTGATTAGCCGTGCGCCCAAGGTTCTTTGGGCTTGATGCGAAGAATGGTTGGTTGTGTTGAGTGCCCCGCTTGGTGGGAGGCATCCCATCTGGCGGGATATTCATGAGTGTACGGCCAAATTGGTGCAACCCTGCAGGGATAATCTTCTCGAGAAGCCGTGTTTTCCGCGGTTATGGATTACTTGGTGAAAGTACTGGCTAACAAGTACTCAGGACAACTTCAACATAATGATCAATCATGTTTCACCCAATGATTAATAACCTGACTAGTAATAGGTTATCCACACAATAACTTGATTCACCTTATCACAACCGTGTGAGTTATCCTCGGATTGCTTCTTTGGATAAGGGGCGAGATCCAGGATGGGTTTGGTTGAAGTTATCTTTCAGTTGGTTACAATCCTCGATCTTATCTTTTCTGTTAGCCGGAATTTGTAGTTATCGTCTGTAGTTGGTTACAGCAGCCAGCAGCAACTTTCATATCACCCCTTTCTTCCGTTGATCCCAAGCATCAATGCTTGTGTTGACGGGTAACTCTTTGATGAACTGTGAGTCTTGCTTGCCAGTACTTGGATGTACTGACCCCGTTGGGGCTGTGGTTTACGCAGAGTACTACTACGACTACGACGCTTCCCAGGATGGCTACTTTGTGGAGTTCGACGAGTCTGCAGACGAGTAGTTAGCTGGACCAGGGCAGGATCCAGACCTACGTGGATGGGCTTCGCTTTTCTTTATTTTCTCCGGCTTCTTAAGCCATGGATTTGTCTGTACTCAGACCCCTTTGATTGCTTCCGCTGTTGTAATGGATGATATGTTGGGACATGTGTCCTCTGGATGACTGTATTCGATATTTTCTGCCTTAGTGAAGGCCAGTTGCACTTATTTCTTTCTTTTGTGTCTTAGAGACATTCTGTGCTATCATTCGTACCCAACTGTTGACGTACCGTGCGTGTTTGATTATGAAGTACGTCGACAGTAGTGCCTTTAGGTTCCTAGCGGATAGTTTACTTCGACGGTGGAAGCAGGGCTTGTGTTGTCGCGCATAAGCGCAGGCCTACCAGGAAGCTGGGACGTGGGAGCATGTTTGCCCCATAATCCAAGCACCTGACTTCCAGTTCGTGCGATGAGTATCCTCTAGAAACCTTGGGTGCGACAAATGGTATCAGAGCCTGTCTGCCTGTAGGATCCCTTTTTACTGGTCGCAGTTGAGTCTAGAAACTATTTTGTAGCTATATAGGAAAAAAAAATGAAACGTGAGAGTAGGAATTCTGCCATTTTTCTTCTTTCCCCACCCACCCACCCTTTTCTGGTAAGGAAGTGCAACGTTGTTTTCTGTTCTCACCTAAACTTTCAAGTTAGGATTTCACGTGTTTTGGGTTCTCTGTAGTACCTCAGGATTTTTGGTCTCGTTTTCCCGATGTTGCTTCGATATCATGTTCTTTTCAACATCCTTTTCGTCCGTTGAACCTTGTTGTTGTTCTTCCACATCCTTTTTCATCTACCGGAGTCTAATCAAAACCTTCCAAATAATCTGCAGATGGGTCTCAGCTACTACCCGCAGGTGGTTCGCATGACTCGCTGTGAGAGCACCGCCGGTTTTCCGGAGTTGCTGAGAGACATGGTTACCTATCTGGGGTTCCATTGGGCACCAGAGTACCAGGTCTACGAGCACCAGCGAGAGTTTGACCAGACTTGCTACCGGGCTATCGTCTACATTCTGTCGGATGATGGCAGGAGCATTGCACACCAGTACGAGGCAGTAGGGTCCACAGTGGATATGGCAGTGCAGCAGGCAGCGTACGTGAGTATCACCGTTCTCCGTGCTGACTACTGGGGGTTTGATAAGTCCAGTTTTCGTCACATCCCCCGTGGTTACATCACGGCAGCGGGAGTTCACTTCACTATCCACCGCGACATGGATACCTACGAGACTGATAGCTCCAGGCTCCAGATCACTGCCCAGTTCGCTAGTCACAGTGATGCCGTTGCTTCCGCACTTTCTCAGGAGTTAGCCTCAGTCAGGGAGCAGCTCCACCTTGCTCTCACTCGTCTGGCGACGTACACCACAGACTTTGTTGGAGACGAGCGCTTCGCACGTGTCGTTCAGCCAGCTGGTCTTCCGTTGCCAGATGCTGGAGGTTACGAGCCGATCAGAGGTCCACTGCTCAACCTTGGAGCTGGCTACACTGGTATCCCTCTCTATGGAGCACAGGGAGAGGACGCTTTCTACTTCACCACACCGAGAGTTGCTCTCAGAGCAGTTCCTATCTACATGGATCGTCGTGATACCTACTTCCGTGGGATTCCTCCTCACCGTATCTCTCGTCGTACTACTCACCGCCGTCCTGCGTGATGAGCATGGGAGTACCGTTGTATCCATTACTAGCTGTGTCTAGTTTATCCTTTCGTTTTCGAACCATGTATTTGGTCTGTTGGATATTCTGATGTATTTGAACATGTGATGATGTACTTGTTGGTTATCTATTCATGCGTCGGAATAATCTATCTTTCGGTTACAAAGTCTATCCTTTTCTATTGTTGTGCTAAAATGAATTTCTGTTCAGGATGCCTCCAACCAGGAACAACCCGCCTCCGCCACCACCAATGGGGGAACTGTTGGCTCAGATGACCCAAGTGGTGACACAGATGGCCCAGATCCAGGCTAACCAGCAGCACAACCAGAATGCTCCAAGGGTCACCATCAAGGACTTCCTCAGCTTGGGCCCAAAAGCTTTCGTGGCAACACGTGAGCCCCTGGATGCTGATGACTGGATCCGTGACGTAGCAAGAGCTCTGGAGATAGCTCATGTTGCAGAAGAGGATAAGGTCAAGTACGCCACCTACCTACTGAAGGGTCAGGCAGCTACTTGGTGGGAGAACTACCAGGCCATGAGGGCTGGCTTTCCTATCAACTGGGGATGTTTCAAGGATGCCTTCCTGAAGCACCACATCCCGGATGGTCTCATGGAAAAGATGCGTGAGGAATTCTGCTCTCTCAGACAGGGCAAGCTGGACGTTCTCGGCTACCAGAACGAGTTCAATCGTCTCGCTCGGTACGCTGGTGACGAAGTGTCCACCGAAGCCAAGAAGATGGCAAGGTTCCGCCGAGGTTTTAACCCGGAACTGAAGTACGCTCTCACCAACGTCAAGTGCAAGGACTTCGTGGAGCTTGTGAACACCGCGCTCAATGAGGAGAATGGGCGCAAGGCGTTCGAAGAGTCGCGCAAGCACTCGCGTGAGGGTGGTTCCTCCTCCAACATGACCACCCCTCCGCAGAAGCGCCGCATCTGGGTGCCAAATGGTGCTGTCACTCGGGCTCCAAATGCCCAAGCTTCTCCAGGCTTTGGTCCCCGCCCACCCAACCCATCTCAGATGCAGGGTCAGAGGTTCCCGATGGGGCAGCCAAGGCCAGGGTCCTTCTCGTATCGTCACTTGCTACAAGTGCAAGGATACTGGACATTATGCTGATAAGTGCACTCAGAAGCAGCTACCCCTACCTCCTCGCCCCAACACCAACCAGGCTATGGTTCGTGCTCCTCCGGCTAAAGCCTTCAACTCCAACAATAGGCCTGTCGGGAGGAACGCGAGGGTGAACCATATCAAGGCCGACAAAGCCGAGGAGGCTGCTGACGTCGTTCTCGGTATATTACCCGTAAACTCTATTCCAGCTAAGGTGTTGTTTGATACTGGAGCATCGCATTCGTTTGTGTCAAAGATTTTTGCAAAAGCATACAACCTAGTTCTGGTTCCGCTAAGCAATCAAATGACTGTTCACTCTCCGGGACCGCAAATGTTGACTTCCAAGATAAGCATGGACAACGAGATCCTAATTGGAGGTCGTGTATTCCTTGCTTCACTCATGTTGCTGGGAAATTCTGACATTGATGTCATTCTGGGTATGGATTGGTTGAAGACCCACAAAGCTAAAATTGACTGTGCTCAAAAGTCAATAACTCTCTCCCACACTTCAGGCCAGATAGTCTATTCTCCATATGGATCAACTTCTGTTCAGCTGTTCAGCCTCGATGCCAAACCCCTTCCTGCAATTGAAAATGTTCCGGTGGTTTGTGAATTCCCTGACGTCTTTCCAGAAGAGTTGCCAGGGATGCCTCCGGACAGAGCAGTTGAGTTCGTGATCGAGCTTGAGCCAGGTACTGCTCCAATCTCTAAGCATCCATACAAGATAGCTCCTCCTGAACTGAAATTGTTGAAGGAGCAAATCGATATGTATATGGACAAAGGTTTCATTCAGCCTAGTTCCTCCGCTTGGGGTTGCCCAACTCTGTTTGTTGCCAAGAAGGATCAAACTAAGAGACTCGTGGTTGACTATCGTCCTCTCAACGAGAAAACCATCAAGAACAAGTATCCACTTCCCCGTATCGATGATCTTTTTGATCAACTAGCTGGAGCCTCAATATTCTCAAAGTTGGACTTGAGGATGGGTTACCATCAGATAAAGATCAGAAAGGAAGATATTCCTAAGACAGCTTTCACCACTCGTTACGGTCTATATGAATACACCGTCATGTCCTTTGGTCTCACCAATGCACCGGCAACCTTCTCAAGACTCATGAATTCTGTCTTCCATGAATACCTCGACAAGTTCGTTGTGGTATACCTTGATGACATTCTAGTCTATTCCAAATCCGAGGAAGAGCATGGAGAACACCTTCGTCTCACTCTCATGAAACTTCGCGAGCATCGTTTGTATGCCAAGTTTTCCAAATGTGAGTTCTGGATTCCAGAAGTTGCATATCTTGGTCATATCATCTCTGCCAAAGGCATTGCCATTGACCCGGAAAAGGTTAAGGCAATTGTTGACTGGAAACCCCCTAAGACGGTAAAACAAGTCAGAAGTTTTCTTGGCTTGGCTAGCTATTGCCGTCGTTTCGTCCAAAACTTTTCCAAGATTGCCAAACCTCTCACTGATCTCACAAAGAAGGACAAAAAGTTCGTTTGGACTCCACAATGTGATGAGAGTTTCAACCTCCTGAAGACTAAACTCACTTCCACACCTGTTCTAGTTGGCCCCGACACTACCAAACCTTTCCAGATATTCTGTGATGCATCTCTACAAGGACTAGGAGCAGTTCTTATGCAAGAACGTCAAGTTGTCGCTTATGCTTCACGTCAGTTGAACCCACATGAGCAAAACTATCCCACTCATGATCTTGAACTTGCAGCAGTTGTGTTTGCCCTCAAGAAATGGAGACAATACTTGTTGGGTAACAAAACTGAAATCTTTTCCGATCACAAGAGTCTGAAATACATCTTCACTCAGCCAGATCTGAACCTCAGGCAAAGGAGATGGATTGAGAAGATTAAAGACTTTGATCTCACCATTTCTTACACTCCAGGCAAGGCTAATGTTATGGCCGATGCTCTCAGTCGCAAATCCTATTGCAATAATCTCATGATCATGGAAAGCCAACCTCCACTTCATGAAGAATTCCAGAAGCTGAACCTTGGTCTTGTTCCTGAAGGATACCTTGCTAGCTTGACAGCCAGCCCAACTCTCGAGGACAAGATTCGTTCTGAACAACTTCGTGATAATGAAATCAAGAAGATTGTGGGTCACATCAAGGAGGGCAGTGATAAGTTCAAGTCCTTCTCAATTGATGACAAGGGAACTGTGTTCTTCGAAGGACGCATTGCAGTCCCACAGATTCAAAGTCTCAAGGATATCATTCTCAAGGAGGCTCATGAAACTCCTCTATCCATTCACCCTGGAAGTACAAAGATGTACCAGGATCTCAAGACTCTGTATTGGTGGTCTGGCATGAAACGTGAAATTGCTCAATACGTTTCTGAATGCGACGTTTGTCAACGTGTTAAGGCAGTCCATCAGAAGACAGCAGGTCTACTCCAACCTCTGAAAATTCCTGAGTGGAAGTGGGACATGATTGAAATGGACTTCGTTACTGGGTTTCCAAAGTCCAGAAAGGGCAACGATGCAATCTTCGTTGTTATTGATCGTCTCACTAAGGTTGCTCACTTCTATGCTGTAAAGGAAACTATCTCAGCTAGCCAGTTAGCAGAGCTCTACACAGCAAAGGTTGTTCCCCTTCATGGTGTTCCATTGGAAATAAGCTCAGACCGTGGAAGTATCTTCACTTCTCATTTCTGGAAGAGCTTTCAAGAAGCATTGGGCACTAAACTTCTGTTCAGCACAGCTTATCACCCTCAGTCTCAGGGGCAAGTCGAAAGAGTCAATCAGATTCTCGAGGATATGCTCAGAGCATGTGGTCTCTCCTTTGGCATGAAATGGGAGGATTGCCTTCCATATGCTGAATTCTCCTACAACAACAGCTACCAGGCAAGCCTAGGTATGGCACCATTTGAGGCACTGTATGGTCGCAGATGCAGGAGCCCAATCAATTGGTCTGGAGCTGGTGAACGTTCACTTTTAGGCCCTGACATTGTTAAGGAAGCCGAGGAGAAAGTTCGTATCATTCGTGACAATCTCAGGATTGCTCAGTCTCGTCAGAAGAGCTATTATGATAGCAAGCACAGGGATATGGTCTATGCACCTGGTGATAAGGCATATCTCCGTGTAACTCCCCTCAGAGGCACTCATCGTTTTGGTGTGAAAGGAAAGCTTGCACCAAGATACATTGGCCCTTTCAACATCCTCTCAAGACGTGCAGAAAATGCTTATCGTCTTGAACTTCCAGAAAAACTTTCCAAAGTGCACGATGTGTTCCACGTGTCACAACTCAAGAAGTGTTTCAAAGATCCAGATCGTGCAGTTGATCATGATTCCATCGAACTGCAAGATGATCTATCTTATGAGGAGCACCCAATTCGTATTCTCGATGAGACCGAGCGTAAGACTCGCAACAAGAGCACCAAGTTCTTGAAAGTCCAATGGTCGCATCATTCTGATAAAGAGGCAACGTGGGAGACCGAAGAGGATCTTCGCAAGAAGTATCCGGACCTGTTCATTTCTCAATAGGGAATCTCGGGGCGCGATTCCTTCAAGGGGGGGCGTTTTGTAACATCCAAGTATGAAAACCCTTAGTTGTTTTACTTATTTGTTTAATTTATGCAATGCATCATGGCATCATTCTCATTTTTATTTCTGTTTGCATTGTCTTCATAATAAAATTCAAACTTAATCAAACCTGGTTTTCACACTTGTCTATTACAATCTTTCAAACAAGGAATTGCAAAACAAAACCTTTCATTGTTTTCCAAATATTTCATTGATGTTTAACTATTAAAGTGTTGCCTCAAATCATTCCTTTAATTCCACCAATTAAATTCAAATCTTTTCCAAGTTTCAAATTAGTACTTTGGAAACAATAACAACTCACCAACTTTCTCCCCTCTCTAATTCATCCTAAAACCCTAGGGGGTAACCCTATCCAATGCATGTTTTTATTAAGAATTTATTAATATCAAAATCCCTCTATTTTGGATTCAAACACAAACTATAATTTCAAATTTCAATTTTTGAAATCCAAGTTTACAATGTGGTTTCTAATTATCTAAAAAGCTTAACTAAATTTTTCTGTAATTTTTCTTGATTAAAACCTTAACAACTTTCTTCCAAAAGCAATCTGCAAAAAAATATAAAAACAGAAAAGAATAAAAGGAGAAGCGAGCAGCAGCACCTAATCTACCGCCTGGCCCAGCCCACCTAACAACTAACAGCGCAAGGCCCAGCCGCAGCAGCGCAACTTACCGGTTCGCGGAGCGCCAAGATTCGTGCCAGCGCTCTCCTTCATCGTTGCGCAGTACGGCGGCCATCGGAGGCCTCCACGGCGACCGCGACGCGACCACAGCGGCCACCACCTCGCCTCCACCCTATATAAGCGTGCCTAGGGCACCCCTGTACCCCCTATCGCCCTAGGGTTCCTCAGCGCCGCCAAAAATCTCTCTCTCTCGCCGGAATCCCTCGCTCCCCCTCTCTGTTTTCCATCGCCGGCGCCAATCCTCTGAAGATCGCCATGGCCTCGCCACCCTCGACTCCCTCCTAGCTACCAAAACCCTGGAATCAGCTCGCCGCTCTCCCCTCTACCCGTTGAACATCTCATCCCCACCGGTAAGCCGCTATTTCGCCGTCGCGGTCCTCTCTTTCTCCGGCCACCGTGGCGCCTTTGCCTGAACCCGAGCTGATCATCTCCGTTGCAGAGCACCTCGACCGCGTTCGTTTGCTGGAAACGCTCCGCCGCGTCAACCTCAAGCTCCTGGACACCGCCGCGGGCACGGAGAGCAACCACAACCACGCCGCCGTCCCCGTCGCTGCCGCGGCATCCACCTCGACGGCGTTCCACGTCTGATCTCCCCGCGGTGAGCCTCCACCGTGACTCCTCCTCCTCCATGCATCCTCTCCACCCATCCGTGTACGTTCTGCACGCGTCCACGCAACCCCAGTGGGTCTCGCGGCGTTGCTCTCCCGCGGGAATCGCCGCCGGCGACAGTTCTGTCAGGTTCAGTTCAGGCATCGCGTGCAGTTTCAGTAAACTGCAAAGTGGTAACCTTTAACCTCCTTGCGCGTCTGTATCTGTCAAACGCAGCGCGACAGCGCAGTTGGTTCAGTCGAGCGCGCGCGAGGGAGAGGTGCTGGGTTCGAACCCCAGCACCCGCGATTAATCCCCACCTTTTTGCTCTCCCGCTGACAGCCGTGGCCCACGCTGCAGTGACAGCCACGGCCACGCCAGCACGCACTTGTCCACGCTGGCCGCAGGGGCCACAGGGAAGTGGCTGGTGTGCAGATCCAGTGCGTATCAAAAAAATTAAAAGAAATCTGTTTAAAATTTCTATTTTTCTTTTAAATAACAGAATTGAGTTTAAACTTCTAAATTCCATATCTTTTATTTTATAAATCCAATAAATACAAACTTGATGTCTATTCTGCTCCAAATTTTATAAACTTTCCAAATATTCCACTTGTGTTCTGTTTTGAATTTTCAAAATGCAATCTAAATTCAAATTCAAATAATTCAAATGCCATTTGTAATAATTCATCACAAATTCATATTGTTTTCAAATAATTCAAATAAAATATGTTTTCCACACCTTTTTGAATACTCTATCCAAATATAAATTTTGTTTTCTGGTTTGAATAATTTAAATTGCCTAAACAATTTAAACCTTGTTTAATTCAATAAAATTTGATAAAATTATAACTTGATTAATATACAATATTTTTGAACATGCAAATTATGTTTTCAAACCACCAAAGTGTGAACTTTTCAAATGTGGATTTGAATTTATGGTTTGAACAAATAAAATTCAATTAATAATTAAGCTTGTTTTAAATTCAATTAAAACTTGTTTAAAATTGTTTAATTCTTAATTAACTAATCCAAAGTCCAATTTCAAAATGTGAAACATGTAACTCAACTAAAATTTGATAACCTTTTCAAATATAAAATTTGTGAATTGTTTTGCACACCCTAACTTGATGAAAACAATAATTGTTGGTGTACCATGTTAAGTAACAAAATTCCAAATTTAATAAATGCTTTTCTAAATTGTTAACTATCATTCCAATTGCATTTAATTTTGTTATCTTATTGTTCCTCATCATGCATGCATCATACTAAGTCACTTACACATGATGCTTAGTGATAGAACAATTAATTCAACTCTAAAGCATGGGCTTCCATATGCAACCTTTGCATATGGAATCCATTTAAACTTGTGTCTCATCTCAACTAGTTTAGTTTGGTGCATCTATTAAACATGACATGCATCATCCAATGTTTGTGCACTTATGCCATGTATTGATTGCCCGTCTTCCTTCGTTGTTGTTTTTGCTTCTTCTCGATTAGACGACGACGTTGGTACCGACGAGCCTTACGACACCACTACTCAGGACCTAGCCCAGTACGAGGCTGAGCTGCCAGGCAAGTTATCACTCACATGAATCATCGAGTTCCTTTCCACACTTGTTGTCGATACTATCTTTTGTCTACTATTGCTAGCCCTATGTATCGTTGCTTGTTCTCCGAACCCATCACATGATACCTTGAGCCATGATATTGCCACCACCTCCATACCTACAGCCATTGCTTGTGCCTGTTCTTATCTAGCATGCTTAGGGTTGCTTTTACTCGAGTCTGTTGTCGGTTACTACTGTTACTATCTTATTATCTTGTACCGGGGCTCGTTATCAATCAATCAATCCTGTTAATTGCTAATGGTAATAATAATTTGATGATAAGGCACCGGCAGGAGGCCCATGAGTGGTTTTGGAGCCTGCTAGTGTCGACCCTAATAGGAAAAGGGTCTTGTCTACTGATCCATGATGAGCGCACTACCCGCATTTGGGAAGCGAGTATGGGCGCCCCCCTCAACTTGACCTGATTCGCATCTCGTCCAAATCGCCTCATTTAGTTCGTGCTTTCTATTTGCCGCATGCATGTTTTTGCGAGCCCAGCGCAGGGTGGAACTTTCGTAGTCGGCATATAGGGGGACACGTTCTTAGAGTGCTATGAGGGTCCATTTTCTTCTGGGCTCGATTAGCCGTGCGCCCAAGGTGCTTTGGGCTTGATGCGAAGAATGGTTGGTTGTGTAGAGTACCCCGCTTGGTGGAAGTGCATTTCCATCTGGCGGGTTATTCTTGAGTGTACGGCCAAATTGGTGCAACCCTGCAGGGATAATCTTCTCGAGAAGCCGTGTTTTCCGCGGTTATGGATTACTTGGTGAAAGTACTGGCTAACAAGTACTCAGGACAACTTCAACATAATGATCAATCATGTTTTCACCCAATGATTAATAACCTGACTAGTAATAGGTTATTCACACAATAACTTGATTCACCTTATCACAACTGTGTGAGTTATCCTCGGATTGCTTCTTTGGATAAGGGGCGAGATCCAGGATGGGTTTGGTTGAAGTTATCTTTCAGTTGGTTACAATCCTCGATCTTATCTTTTCTGTTAGCCGGAATTTGTAGTTATATTCCGTAGTTGTTTAGAGCAGCCAGCAGCAACTTTTATATCACCCCTTTCTTCCGTTGATCCCAAGCATCAATGCTTGTGTTGACGGGTAACTCCTTGATGAACTGTGAGTCTTGCTTGCCAGTACTTGGATGTACTGACCCCGTTGGGGCTGTGGTTTACGCAGAGTACGACTACGACTACGATGCTTCCCAGGATGGCTACTTTGTGGAGTTCGACGAGTCTGCAGACGAGTAGTTAGCTGGACCAGGGCAGGATCCAGAACCTACGTGGATGGGCTTCGCTTTTCTTTATTTTCTCCGGCTTCTTAAGCCATGGATTTGTCTGTACTCAGACCCTTTGATTGCTTCCGCTGTTGTAATGGATGATATGTTGGGACATGTGTCCTCTGGATGACTGTATTCGATATTTCTGCCTTAGTGAAGGCCAGTTGCCCTTATCTCATTCTTTTGTGTCTTAGAGACATTCTGTGCTATCATTCGTACCAAACTGTTGACGTACCGTGCGTGTTTGATTATGAAGTACGTCGACAGTAGTGCCTTTAGGTTCCTAGCGGATAGTTTACTTCGACGGTGGAAGCAGGGCTTGTGTTGTCGCGCATAAGCGCAGGCCTACCAGGAAGCTGGGACGTGGGAGCATGTTTGCCCCATAATCCAAGCACCTGACTTCCAGTTCGTGCGATGAGTATCCTCTAGAAACCCAGGGTGCGACAAAATTCAATGTCGCACTTGTTGGATTTCTGGAAGTCTCCGTCGATGGTGATCACACTGTATTCGCCAGGTAGCTTGAGCTTCAAGTATGCGTAGTGTGGTACAGCCATGAATCAGGCGAACGTTGTTCGACCAAGAATGGCGTGGTACTGCGAGGGCCAGTCGACGACTTCGAAGTCGAGGAATTCCCTTCTGTAGTTGCTTTTAAAGCCCAGCACAACTTCTAAGTTGATCGTTCCGAGTGGACGGATTGCCTTGCCCGGAACTATCCCGTGGAAGGATGTTTCTGATTCCGTTAGGCCGTCCAGATTCCTGTTCATTCGACGGAGTGTATCCGCGTAGATAATGTTGATGCCGCTGCCACCATCCATGAATACGCGGGCCAAGTCATAGTTGCCAATCTGTGCTTGGATGACAAGGGCGGCGTGTCCAGGTCGATAGACTCGTGGTGGGTGGTCTTTCATCGAGAACGTGATTGGCTGGTCCGCCATCTTCAAGTACTCGGGCTTTGTTGGTGGTGTCTGCACTGCCATGCATAATTGCCTCGTGTTAGTCTTTTGAGCTCTGCGAGAGGGGCATACCTTCTGGATCATCGCGAGTTGTCCTGCCGAGTTCGGGTACGCATTGGCTCCGGCGTTTTGCAGCGGCGGTGCAGGCAGTGCAGCTAGCGCCATGTTTGGATTTGCTGGTGGAGGCGGGGGTTGTGGCGGCTGGAATCCTGGGTGTCCTCCCCCTGGAAGCGGCGGGTAATTTTGAGTGGATGCGGATCTTTTCCTTGAGAGGGCGTCCGAGATGTCAAGAAACTTTCGGCAATCCTTAAGAAGGTGTGTTGCCTTAGTTTTTCCCGTGCGCTTATCTGTAAATAGATGTAGCGAGCAGTATGCATCGAGGTCCTCCTCGTGAGATTTTTCTTCCGCCTTTGGTCTCCACTCGCGATTTCCACGGCGACCAGAGTCGCGACTTCGCGTGAATTCCGCTGCGACCAATTCCTCTCTATCCTCATGGTCGTAGTATTTCCTTCTTTTCCTTCGGCCATGGCGGTCGTCTTCGTGTGCGGGTGATGATGCTCTCTCGTTGCGCACCGCATCTTCTCCGTTAGCCCATTTTTCGGCTATGATCATCAGCTCCCCAATAGTTTTGGGTGCAGCTCTGCCTAACTCCTCTCGAAAAGCAGTTCTTCTGGCGCCCTTTGCAAAGGCTTCAATCGCTACTTCTTCCGAGATGATTCCTGCGGTGTTCCTGAGCGTGGTCCACTGCTGGATATATTCGCGGGTAGACTCGCCGTTTTTTTGCTTGCAAGATCGCAATTCTTCGATCGTGGCCGGCCTCTTGTAGGTCGACTAGAAGTTTTTGCAGAAGTCGCGGTGCAAGTTATCCCACGATGCGTAGCAAGATCTTGGTCTCCTTTCCAACCAACTGCGGGCCGTGCCTACGAGGTGCAAATTGAGGTATTGCATGGCCGTGTTCTTGTTCCCACGTTGGCATTTTACTGCCGTGAGGTAATCGCTTAACCATTGAGAAGGCTCGAGTGAGCCGTCGTACTTAGTTACTTCCGTGCTGAGCTTGAATATTCGGGGTAGAGGCGTCTCGCGGATGCTGCGGGCGAAGCAGAGCGCACCGTAGGTTTCGTCATCCGAAGAGCCGGATGACGATCGGTCGCGATATCGTGATGCCCTTGCCTTGTCCACCTTGTTTTGTGCGATGTCAGATCGCGCGTCACGTCCTGGCCGGTCGCGGTCAGCGTCCTTCCGCGGTTCCTTGCTTCGTTTTCGCGAGCAGCTGCCGTGGTGTCGCGAACATTTGTCTCTTGGGCTGCCTTCGCTGACGCTTCGACTGTCGCAGCGGCGTCGGGCTTCTTTTCCTCGACCACGACGTGGCGATTTGTCTTTTCTCGGCGAAGAGCTTCTCTGCCTGCGGGGCGTTTCTTTGTCTTTCTCCCTTTCCTTTTCCTGCCGCTCCTTCTCCAGCTGTTCTTCAGCCTTCTTGCGGTCGTGGGAGGCGAGCCTTGCGGCTGCCAACCCTAGTCCTTTACGTATTTGCTTGTATTGCTCTGCCCGAGGGTCACTTTCTGTCGATTGGTTCATCTTCATATAGGTTGCCGCGGCTAGAACCGCAGCAGCGGGAGTTTGCGGGTACACGTTGCCGTCATCGTCGACCCTCATGAAAGAAGGTGCGGCTGACCTGCTGGTCCCGGCTATGGACTCGTAGTCTCTGGATGACGACGCGTGTCCCTTCCTTGATGGTCGGGTGCCGACCGAAGGTGCGAGGGACAGTTCGGCTCGTCGTAGGCTTGATTCGTCCGCCGCTCTTCTGCGACGGGCCAGATCTGCTCGGGCGTCTTTGATGGTTGATGCTGCTCTCACTAGATGATAGTGGTAGGCAGTTAGATCTTCGTGTGGCGCTCCTGCCGCGGGTGGCTTGCTTGTTCGCATTGCCTCCTTGGCTCGGTTCCAGGCCTCTCGCGAGACGCCGATTATGTTGCGCTCCGTTGCGCTGAGTTCAGTTTCCGAAGGCTGTTCCGATCCCGCCATGCAGACTTGGGCCAGTCGTGGCCCGTGCGTCCTAGGCGTAGACTGGAGAGCTCTTTGTACCCGAGATGGTTCCTCTGTTGAGAGGGTATGGTAGTCGTTTGTGTTGAAGCGGATGGATTCGCCACTTTTCTCCAGAGGGAAGCGCGAGTCGACGGCTCCAGATTCAGATTCCGATTCATCCGAGAAGTGGAGGATTCCGTCCCTGTTTGTCACGGACTTGAGGCTCCCGAACGTCAAGGTGACGCTCTTCTCCAGATCTTCGAATACCAGGCGCGATTCCGGCAAGTGAGGCGTGACCACGATAGATCCGATCTGTATAGGATTGTTCTGAGCCGGAGTCGGTTGTCGATGAAGCCGAAGATGCCAGTGATCCAGCGCCCGCCGTTTCCCACAGACGGCACCAATTGTCGAATCCCTGACTCAACAAATCCCTTCGGTGAACCTATCGGGTTTCGATTAGGAGAACCCATGAGCGCTGGTGGAATCGTCGGCTAGACAGGGGGCGAGATTTACCCAGGTTCGGGGCCCTCGTAGAGGTAAAACCCTTACTCCTGCCTCTGTCGATCTGTATTGATGATTAGATCGGTTTACAATGGTGGTGCTCGAATCGAGAGTAAGATCTCGAGTTCAAGGCTTTTGGTCGTGCGGTATTGCTTGGTCCTCTTCCGGGGGCTCTCCTGGCCTTATATAGATGGCCAGGTCTCGAATCCTACCCGGAGAGGACTCGAACTCTAACTAGGTCGGTTACATGTTTCCTAGCTTAACCCGCAAGTTAGTGCGGGTGGGCTTCACGTGGGCCTTCTGGAGTATTCCAAGGGCTCCTTTTCTTGGGCCTTAACCTTGGGCCTGAGATGGGGTGTCCTTATCCACAGGGTCCAGGATCCATATCTTCGTCAGCATCCCTCAGTTTTTCCTTAACAACTATTAGCTTGACTCATTTAGATCTTTAATATTCCTTCATATATTTTGTGTTAGTCTTGGGTTGTCTTTTGCTTTTATTTACTTCTTCCTAGTTTTATTTTCCTAAAAATGTTAAGGATAGTCTTTTAAAAAAAATGATGTTGAAGTTAAAATTGATAATACTTAATTCATTTTTCATGCCTAGCTAAAAGGCGTTGAAGAAAAGCGCTTGTGGGAGGCAATCCACTTTTGTTTTCTTATGTTTTCGCGCTGTTTCCGATAAGTTTATTTTGTTTTCTTTGAGTATTGGAAGTTTTTAACTCTGTATCAACCTCTACTTACCCTTTTTATTTCGTTTTCGTTCCAAGAGTGACCTCTAATAGGGAGAAAGTAAGATTTGGGAAACTCGCTGTCCTGAAACAGATTCTATGCTGCCAAGAAAATAAATATTTCTCTCAGCCAGAATGTCGGATTGCTTTGAAACATTTTGGACACATGCCTCAGGTTGTTATCTAACTTTCATTAGTTTCGAACGTTTTTATTTGACAAACAGAAATTTTTCTAAAAAATCGACCTTTACCTGCTGTTATGTTTTGACAGATTTCTGCCATCATTTGCATTTGCATCATAACTTCTTTGTTTTATTGATATTTAGGGGTTGGGCTTTAAAAGAATTTTTAACACTAGATACTGTTTTAATGGGTGTTAGAATTTTGTTGAAACTGAACTAAAGTGTATTTATTATTTTGATTACACTAACGTTGCTAATGAAGATTGTGTGAATTTTTGTATTGAGTGAGTTTTCAAGTGTAGGGAGAGACGAATGATATGAGAATATGAACAATGGAAAAAAATCTCAAGCTTGTAAATGCCCAAGGCATCCCCTTCTTCATCAACAAAAATATCAGGTCATCTTTCAAGGCAATATATTTTCATTGCTTCATATATTATGTGTTATTCTCGGAGCCTCAGTTATTTTTGCTTTCAATTTTGTTTTGTTTTGTTTGCTGTAGCATTTGGTTGGATCCTAGCATATTTGTTTGGATAGATTCCTGATGGTGCAGATCTTGCACTCGTTGGGAGACCCAAGAGGAAGGTATGAAGAGCACAACAGCAAGTTTTCCCTTAGAAAGAAACTAAAGTTGAATCGACCAGTAGGAGAAAGAAATCACTTCCGAAGGTTGATGCATCCGAGGTGGCAGGGCGCACTACTGTTTCAGAAGCAACATGGAACCTACACAACACAATCAAATCGCTTTGCCCCAACGAAGCAGTGATGTTGTCTATCTCAACGGTTTTGCTGGACACAAAGAGGTTAAACGTACCGTGTGTAAAATACTATTTGTTTGCAGTATATGAAAAAGAACAGTGATGGCAGTAGTAAAACAGTAGCATCAGTATAAAAACAGAGATTGCAGTTATTGTGTTATCAGTATGAGGAAAAAGGACCAGGGTCCACACTTCACTAGAGGTGTCTCTCCCAAGACAGATAGATAGCATGTGTGGTAAACAAATTACAGCTGGGCAATTGACAGATATAAATGCTGCATCGTAGTGCATATGCATGACATGATGATTACTATGTGATTTATGCGGCCATTACAAAAAGATACATAGACCGTCATCCAACTACATCTATGACTGATAATCCACCCTCGGAATGTCATCCGAACAAACCTTGGGTATTAAGTTGCAAGCAACATATAATCGTAGTAAGCAAAGTGTGTAATATAAACAATGTAAACATCGTTGTTTTCTCCCTAATGGAAACATCACATCCTCCATCCGTCACGTTTCCGTCACTCGATCACAGATGCAAAGGAGGCATGAACCCACTATCGAGCATAAATACTCCCTCTTGGAGTTACTATCATCTACTTAGCCAGAGCATCTACTAACAATGGAGAGCATGCAAGATCATAATTAACATACACATGAAAAGAACATGATAGATTGATAATCAAGAGAATTGCATTCAATATTCATTGGATCCCAGCAAACACAACATGAGGCATTATAATAAGATGATCTTGATCATGTAGGGGAGCTCACAAGATCTAAACATGAGGCATAAAGAGGAGCGATCAACCATCTACCTACTACTATGGACCCGTAGTCCAAGGATGAACTACTCACGCATCATTCCAGAGGCGGGCATGGTGGTGTAGATCCCTCCGGTGATGATTCACCACATGGCAGGATGCCGGGGAGAGCTCCAGAACCCTCCTTAACTAGGGTTGACGATAAAGGTGGCTGCATACGTTTTTTGTGGAAAAGGCTGGGTGTTTAGGGTTAACCCTTCAAGGATACTAAATAATCGAGAGGGCGACATCGGTGGGCAGCCGGGGGGGGGGGGGCAGACCACCCCATGGCGTGTCCAGGGGCACGCCGCCCTATTGTGTGGGGCCCTTGTGGCCCCCTCCGGGTCTCTTTTGGACTCCATGGATCCTTCAGGAATTCTAAGACTTCTGGGCTTCAAATCGTCCAATTCCGAGAATAATTCCAGAACAACTTTTTTGAAACTAAAAACACCAGAAAACAGGAACTGGCTCTGTGGCATCTTGTCAATAGGTTAGTCCCATGAAACCGATAAAAATGGCAAAGAAAACATGTAGCATATGGCATGAAAACAACATGGAACATCATAAATTAAGAATACGTTTATGACGTATCAACATCCCGAAGCTTAGTTCCTACTCGTCCTCGAGTAGGTAAACGATAAAAACAAATATTTTCTGAGGTGACATGCTACCAACATAAACTTGATAATTAACTTGTAAAAGCATAAGTATAGCTGAGATCATAGTACTTTAAACACAAGCATGATAGATATAATTTTAACAATAAAACTTAGCAATCACCTTGCATCATGAAAAGTAACACAAATAAAAAATCATGAATGATAGTGCACTCGAAAGTTATACGTTTGTTTCAAGCATAGAGAAATGGCAAAGTGATATTTCGCTTGTTCTTAAGAGTGGGAAAAAACATAAATGCCAGGACACTCTCAAAGTTCAAGTGGATGAACAGAAAAAATAATTTGAGATCAAATAATAACACCGCATGAATCAATTAATAATGTTTCTGGGACAAATGCACATTAAACTATGAATGGAAACCATGCTCTCTCAACTGTGCATAAACTTAGAAGATGGATACTTAACATAAAAGTAAAATAACAGCCCTTCACAGAGGGAAGCAGGGATTAACTCATGTGCTAGACCTTATTATTTTATTAAATAAAGGTATTGAATTTTTTTTACAGAGGTGTATGTTTATCTCAACGAATGCTAAACAGAAAATACAGTACGTCACAAGCCAACTAGACTTCACAAGAGCGGCTCCCATAGAAGGACGCAACTGGGATCACAAGGTCATCCCTCTTTCTCTTTTGTTTACACAATTATTCTTTGACTAATAAATCAGGGGCAAAAACAGTGAACATAATTTGTTGTATTAAGTTTGGGGCAGGGCACCCTGCTGCGAGCCCTTCTATCATTTGGATAAGTGGATGAATTCACTAGTCGAGGGTGTGAAATCCAATCAACAAGTGAGCTAAATATTCTCTATTCACGTCTTCATGAGCCAAAACAGGAGCACAAAACATGAATAATTTTGCAAGTTTTAAAGATAGCACATGAGAAATTTACTTGGATTGGCGGTTAAATACAACATGTAGGTAGGTATGGTGGACACATTTGGCAAACTTTGGTTTTGGGGAGGTTGATGCACGAGTAGAGCTCATACTCAGTACATGTAGAGGCTAGCAAAAGACTGGGAGCGACAAATCAAAAGAGCAATAATGGCCATAATCATGCATAGCGACAAAAAAATTATTAATCAAAGCATAAAGGGTATTAAAAGTTAAAAAACTAAATGATCATAGACTCTATAAGTGACTAGTTTGTAGTCATAAGCACGGTGTGAGCATGCGCCAAGTCAACCAAATAAAGCATTCAAAGGAGAATACCATAAATTTATGCTTCAATATGACAGCAACAACTCATGATTCTTTCAATGGAACATTAAAAACTCTCAGCTATTTGAGACGAGTCATGCTACAATAACAACTACTAAGCATATAATTAAAATAACATCTAGCATGACATGAAAAAGTCTAGCCACCGTCTATACAAGCTTCTAATTGCAACGTTATAAGCACCAAAACTGTACTACTGCTTTCCAACACCAAACATTTTATACTAAACGAAAACTATCCAATAGATATAGCAATGAAACAAGAGAAGACTAACATAAATCTACTAAAACTAACAGCTCTGAATAAGAGATGCATGAAAAACAGGAGCTAAAAGGGAATTTTGCAGCAACTAGAAGAAAAACTAAGAATACGAGCATAACAAGTATTTATATGAAAAAACGAAGCGTGTCTATGTCCCATACAAAGAATGGTAGGTTCAAAAAATGCTATTGCAGCAAGGAAAACAAAATAAAAACAAACAGGCCCTCCAAGTAAAATTCATATGATGTGACCGAATAAAAATATAGTTTCACTAGAAGTGACCTGATAAATTGTTGATGAAGAAGGGGACGCCTTGGCATCCCCAAGCTTAGACGCTTAAGTATTCTTAGAATTTTCTGGGATGAACCACGGGGGCATCCCCCAAGCTTTGACCTTGCACTCTTCTTGATCACATTATATCACCCTCTTCTCTTGACCCTTGAAAACTTCTTTCACACCACACTCAATGTAATTCGCATTAGAGGGTCAGTGCACAATTAAAAACTCACATGTTCTGCAAGGACACAAGCATTATTGATACTTTTAAACATTAGGTACATCCACTGATGTTTTGTGGAGCAACGAAATCCACTCGATATAGTAAAAGAGAGAATGCAAGTAGAAAGGTAGAATTCGTCAAAACCAGAACAGTCTGTAAAGACGAATTTTTTCGGGGCACTTAAGTTTCTGAGATCGAAAAATATAAACAACAAAAAAGTTTTGGAATTATCTAAGGAATCAGCACAAAAACTTTCAGATCATTTTGATCTGTCTCTGAATTATGCGAATTTTGACGGTGGACAGCAGAAATCTGTTTCCTGCGCAGCAATCTAAAACCAACTCCAACTTTCACTAGAAAATTTACTTGGCACAACTAAAACATGAAAATAAAGATATAAAGGAGTTTATACAGAAATATATGACCCCTTGACTGAAAGAAAACGGAGAAAAACAAAGAAAAAATAAAACCATGGGTTATCTCACAAGAAGTGCTTTTCTTTAACACCTTTTAGCTAGGCCTAGAAAAATGGAATCAAGTATTATCAAAAGGAGATCCATTCAAATCAAGATAAGGAGATTCCTCAATAATTCATTTTATTTTATCTAAATGAGTTTCATATGTTCCTCTCTTTGAACTTTTAGGTTTACTACTCTCGTCAAATAAATTTCCAGGATCAATCCAATCAATATTATTTTCTTGGGCTTCATGCAGTGCTACCAATTTAAAGGGGATTGGTATTTTCTTATCCTTTTCATTTTTAGGTTCAGCTCTTTCGAGAGCACCAACAACATCTACACATGAGCGTAGCATATGTAAACGATAAAAAACTTTTCTAGCTTCTAATATGTGAATTAAAGAAGTTGCAGCAGTTTCATAATTTGGAGCAAGTTCTACTATTGATTTTTCCTCAGAATTTTCATGCTTACTAACATGATCAAAGAATTCTTTAATGGTATCCTTTAAAAGTATATCACCACTACCCACTTGTAGGTCTTTCAGGGTGAGCTTAGGGAGCAACATGATAAAGAATAACAACGGGGAAACAAAAATAACAACTAAAATAGAACTAATTTTTTTTTTTGTTTTTGATAAAGAGAAGCAAACAAGACAAAATAAAATAAAATAAACTAAGAAAAACTAAAAAAAAAGTAAAGAGATTGGAAGTGAGAGACTCCCCTTGCAGAAATCATCTTTTTCCCCGGCAACAGCGCCAGAAAAAGTGCTTGATAGAGCAGATCTTGCACTCGTTGGGAGACCCCAAGAGGAAGGTATGAAGAACACAACAACAAGTTTTCCCTCAGAAAGAAACCAAGGTTGAATCAACCAGTGGGAGAAATAAATCACTTTCGAAGGTTGATGCAGCTGAGGTGGCAGGGTGCACTACCGATTCAGAAGCAAGGTGGAACCTACACAACATAATCAAATCACATTGCCCCAATGAAGCAGTGAGGTTGTCAATCTCACCGGTTTTGCTGAACATAAAGAGGTTAAACATAACGTGTGGAAAATACTATTTTTTCAGTAGATGAAAAAGAATAGTGATGGAAGTAGTAAAACAGTAGCAGTAGTATGAAAACAGAGATTGAAGTGATTGTATTATCAGTATGAGGAAAAAAGACCGGGGTCCATGATACGTCCATTTTTTATCACTATTTTATATCATAATTTTCTATTATTCATCGATATATTTCATGTTATGATGCATCTCTTATGTTATTTTATCTTATTTTGCATGTTTTATAATTTTTGGAGAATAAACACAGGGACCAGGAATCTGATGGAAAAAACACCATCGGGATACCATATTTCAGAAGATCAGAATAAGTGGGACACCGGGGGTGTCCTAAAAGTTGAGAGGAGGAACCCAGCCAGAAGGAGAGCCAGATGGGGGCCACCATGGGCCCACACCATGGGGTGGCGCCCCTCCCCCCTTGGCCGCGCCACCTAGAGGTGTGGCCACCCTGGCCCACCTCTGGGGGGATATTTTTGGCGTGCCTGTCCCCCAGGAAACCCTAAGCCTCATTCCATCATCGAAGAATTATTCCGCCGCAGCCTCGGGCGGAAAATAACCAAGAGAGAAGAGCTCTCTGGCAGGGAGAAATCTGCCGGGGAAATTCGTCTCCAGAGAGGGGAAATCACCGCCATCGTCACCGTCATCACTCCGTGCATCATCAAGATCGTCATCATCATCATCACCACCACCAGCACCGTCACCCTCATCATACACCTTCTTCCCGCTATAACAATTAGGGACCTATATCGTTCTTTTGCATTAGATCTCTCTCCTGGTGTGGATTACTTGTTAGTAGTTGATGCTTGTGAGATTTATCGGTGTTTGCACTTTATGACCAGATTGTTATCATCCATTATATCACCTATGATCATGATACATATGATGTTTTGCGAGTAGTTCGTGTTGTTTTTGAGGACATGGGAGAAGTAAAGTTGTTAGTAGTGAAGTAATGTTGAGTAATATTTAATGTTTTATATTTAAGTTGTGGTGTTATTCTTCTAGTGGTGTCATGTGAACATCGACTACATGACACTTCACCATTTATAGGCCTAGGGAAATGCATTGTGTATTTGGCTACTAACTGTGAGGTTGCCGGAGTGACATAAACCTAAACCCCCTTTAGGAAACCATTACACGAGGGAGCGTAGGATCCAGGAGTTTAAAGTTGTGGTTAGATTTATTTCTTAATTGCTTTCTTGTAGTTGCGGATGCTTGCAAGGGGTATACTCACAAGTATGTATTATTCTTGTATGGGACGGTACGTTAGCATAGATTCACCCACACAACACTTATCAAAACACCAAAATTATTCAACCTGGAACAAAAGCACTTGACAGAAACCTCCTGTGTCCTCGAGAACATTTGTTAATCATAAGTAAACTCATCGGCTTTTCCTTAGCTGGACAAAGGATCGGGCCACTTCACTACTAGAGATTTGCTTATAGCAGCACAACCTACCACATGCGAACACATAATGCGATGCGCCTGGGCTAATTAGCGCAGGCGAACCAATTCCAGAAGCGCCTGGGGTAAAGTGTGGCAGGGCCACCACCACCACCCCCTGGCACTCTTCCTTTACCCCAGGTGAATTTTATCCTAGTTCGCCTACGGTATAACACATACCCCAGGCGAATATTCACGGAAGCGCCTGGGGTAAATAGTGGACCGGGGTAGCTCCCCTTAGCGCAGGCGCACCCCATCATTGTTCGCCTGGGATAAAAAAAAGGCCTGGGGTAGCACCCCTTAGCGCAGGCGCATTTCATGCCTTGTTCGCCTGGGGTAACATATGGCCTCAATAAGTGCGGCCAGCCACCCACCACCACCCCTATCCACCCCACTGATGCATGTAAAATGCATAGATGAATTTTGCATATTTTCACATGGTTTTCTATTACATATTGCATCATATAAGGGTATAATTCAATGTTTTATAGTATTTTGGGGTTAAATTACAAAGTCCCCCAACTTTTATGGAATTAATCCTGCCTGTCAGAAACCCCGTTTTCTATATTCTTGACGTTTCAGGGGGCAAACTTCCGCGAAATCACCTGAAAATCTGCAGGGGTCATTTTTTTGGAAGGAGAAGACTTGCGGGCGAAGGATCCACGAGAATTGGGCAAGGAGGCCCAAAAGAGGACCCTCCACGGGGCCAGAATCCTTGGCCACGTGAGAGGCCCCCTTTTGGCCCCTGTGCCCCAATTCCTTCCATCTTCAACTTACCGACTCTGTCTTGACCTAAAACCGACTATAAAAAGGGTCCCCCATACCCTTACGGAGGGGAGCGCCACCGAAACACCGAAAAAGAGACCAGAAGTTCCAGATTGGAGGGGGAAAACTCCGGCGGGGCGCCGCCGGTGTGATCTCCTACCCCTCCAACGTCATCTCCATCGACATCTCCATGAAGAGGGAGTAGTCCACCCCAGGGCTATGGGTTTGTGGAAGTAGCACTTGTATCTCTCTCTCTATGTGCTTCACTAATTAGATCCGTATGAGCTGCCTCATATGATTACGGGCACCGTTGTAATTCCTATGTGGTGGATCTTTTCTATGAGTTATTGAATCTGAGATTGCAATTGTTTCTCTTGAGTTATTTGAGTAGATGTATCTTATGTACCCCGTTCTTATTTGCTAGATTTGATCAATCTAGTTCTTGAGAGCGTGTGTGGGGTGATGGGTGCATTAGTTGGAGTAACGGGGGGTGGCTAGTGCTGTGAAAGTGACAGAAGTTCAGCGATCCACTTAGGTTTTGTTAAACCTTTCTTAGTTACCTCACTAGGGATAAAAAGGAGTACCTTGTTACCGGGGATTTGAAGTGACACTAATCAATCTCCATGACTAAATCTAGCAAGTTCTTACTTCAACTTCATGTCACATTGCTTAAAGCTATACTCTGGTTTTTCCTTAATTATCGAGGTGTTATGATTTATTTCGCATCTTGGTGGAGTATAAGAGGGATCAATATGACCGTAGAGATCTCTATGCTAGGACGTGATGCCCATATTAAAGTACTCAATGTTAAACATGTTATTGTAATCTCACATGTAATTCTTTATGTCCACCGTCTACCACTTTATTTGAGAGAATGCAAGTGTGAAACCATGAACCCCGGTCCTATTTTAATTATAAGAAAACACTCTAGTTACTTTCCTGCAATTTACTTTACTTGCATCTCCAATTCGAATTTACATTATCTCCATCACCACTTGCATCACAAAAATACAAAAACAATCCATTGCATATTTAGTTTTCATGTGCATTTAGTAGTAGATTTAATTATTGCACATTTACTTTCAGTTTTGCATTGCAATTTAGAAGTCTCACACCTTGTGCTTGACAACCACTTGGTGATGTTGAGGGCACAAAATTCTCTACTTGTTTGCAGGATCCTGGAGGAAGCTTGGAAGACAACAGCTGAAATACTGGCTCCCCAAGAGTTCGATATAAACCCTCGAGTCACCCTCGTGGGGAAGAAGGCATGCCACTAGCTACACACTCCGCACTTGGATTCTCAACCTAGCCATCAAGCGTTTTTCTAGCGCCGTTGCCGGGGAGCCATAGGTGAAGGAGTTGTCCAAGGGAGCTCACAAGAAGTCTTCATCACCAACAAGGTGTGCAAACACCTAAGCTTGGGGAGGTTGCACCTACGTGAGTACCGTCCTTTCTATCTCCACCTTCTTTCAAGTAGATTGTTTTGTTTCTTGTCTTGTTTTTGTTTTGTTTTTGTTCTTGTTTTTGTTTTGTCTTGCATATTTTATTTTTGTTTGCATTTTAGTTTTCATTTAGTTATCTAGATTATTTTAGTATTTCTAATTTTCTTAGTTACTTTACTTTTGTTTTGCATAAAAATTAAAAACTACATAAAAACTGTTAAAATGGGTGATATAACTAAATTAAGTGACTACACAAATACACCCAATGACCAATTCATTGCTAGGCCAATTACTACACCTGAAATACAAGCTGAAAGCTATGAAGTAAGTCCTAGTTTATTGAATTTAATTACTAGAGAGCAATTTGGTGGTAGTGCTATGGAGGATGCCTCTATGCATCTTCATGATTTCATGGAAATATGTGATATGCAAAAATTTAAAAATGTGGAAAGTAGTGTTTTAAAACTGAAATTATTTCCTTTTTCACTTAGAGGAAAGGCTAAAGAATGGTTACTTTCACTACCTACAGCTAGTATAAAGTCTTGGGATGATTTAAAAGAAGCTTTCATTAAGAAATATTATCCTCCCATTAAATTTTTGCAAAATAGGAATAATATCCTCTCATTTAGGCAAAATAATAATGAACATGTAGCCATGGCATGGGATAGAATTAAATTAATGCTTAGAACCTGCCCATCACATGGAGTAAATTAATGGACCATACTACACTCTTTTTATAATGGTCTAAACTACATGTCTAGAACTATACTTGATTCTGCTGCTGGAGGTGCCTTTATGAGTAAAACTTTAGGTGAGGCTAAGAGCATATTAGAAAGCATATTGCAAAATTATAGTCAATGGAATACTGAAAAAGCACCCAATCCCACTAAGAAAATAAACTCAAGTGAAGAAACCAATGATTTGTCTTCTAAAATGGACACTATTCTTGCTTTTATTAATAAACAAAATATGGAGAATGTGCCTTTGCAGGAGCTAGTTGGTAGTAATTCTGAAAGTGTGGATGTTAATTTTGTTAGGAATTATGGTAGCAATGGTTTTGGTAATGCTTACAATTCATATAGTAAACCTCCTTATGTGCCAAATAAACCTTTTTTCCATATCCTAATGCTAATGAAAATAAGTGGAAGCCTTCTAGTGAAATTTATGAATCTAATAAATTGCTTATGGAACAAGTTGCTAGTCAAAATGCTATGATACATGAGTTAAATAAGTCTATTGCATCCATTAGTAGTGATATTAAAGGATTGCAACTTCAATCTTCGAATTTAGATAAAGCATTGTCAAAATTAGCTGATAATCAAGCAACTCTATTAAGCATGTCAGCAGGAAAGCCACAAGCACAACCTACTGTAGGAATAAATTCTATTACTATTGCTGCTCCTATTATTGAAAATATTGATCATATTGCTGAGAATACAAGTGAGCATGTCCCTACTAGCTTAGAAGAAACTTTGAATGAAATAGTGAAGTACCCTGAATATTTACTTCCATATATGTCTTATCTTGCTAGCAAAGATGAAATTAGTCCTCATGAATCAAGCATGCTAGCTAAATTAGAGAGTAAAGTAGAGGAAATTATGATGCTTACTGAAATTAAGGATCCATTGCTTGATTTAGAAAAAAGTAGCTTGCAAGAACTTATTGCTACTCTACAAAAATTTGCTAGTGATCCCACTATAAATATTAATCAACCTGGCTTTGGATATTATATTGCTAATCATGTATTGCAAGAAAAAATTGCTAGGTACAAGAATGAGGCCATGATACCTCCTAAGCTTGGGGATGCATGTATCCCCAAGGTGCTAGTTTCAATTGGAAAAGAAATTCACCATGCTATGTTAGATCTAGGTTCTAGTGTATCGGTACTCTCTAAAGAATTATATGAATTGCTACAACTAGAAAATTTAGAGAAGTGCTCAAGTGAATTTTTCCTTGCTGATAACTCTAGTAAACATGCTGTAGGAAAAGTAAAAGATGTTATGATTGAATTGCACACGACTTTCGTACCCGTTGATTTCATTATTATGGATATGGGGGATAAATTCCCTAGTCCTATTATTTTGGGTAGACCTTTTCTTCGTACTACAGGTGCAATCATAGACTCCAAGGAAGGGAATGTTAAGTTTCAGTTCCCTCACAATAAAAGCATGGAGCACTTCCCAAGGAAGAGGGTCACGCTGAAGAACAAGATCCCTCATGAGGTTTATCCCTCTTGATTATCAAGAAAGTAAAGCCTAGCTATATGGCTATAAAGAAATCGCTTTACGGGAGGCAACCCGGTTGTTTTTTGTTTGGATTTTCCTAGTGTCCTCTTGCTGTCTCAAGAGATTAGTTTTTTTGTTTTAATTCTGTAGTTTTCAATAAAGAGTCAAGTCAAACCCATTTGGACTTATAAGTTGCTATCCTAGTGCATGAAATTTCTGTTTCAGCACGAGTCTGCTCACCATATGATTTTACGTTTTTTATTGGTATGTCATATTGAGATAAGTGTTTAGTATGTTATGCAACTTTTCTTCCTCTGTAAGCAAAAAAATTGTATTAATTTTTTGACGAGTCTAGATTAGGAAAAAACGTTCGTTTTGCTGTTGTTGCTTTTCTGGACAGATTCTGCCTTCTTTTGTTTAATGCACTCTTTGGGCTTGGGAATCGAATTTCCATGATTCTTTCAAGAAAGAGAGTGAACATACAACATAATGAACCTTATTTTCTATCTAATGGAGCATTTGATTTGGAATTTTACACAGCAAGCATGTGATTTGTTTGTCCTTGCTAATCTCACCCCACAGAAAAAGAATGGGAGAAACATGTTTTATGAAGTTTTTTCACAGGGAATAGAGGAGCTGCGCCTCAAGACATCCAAGAATGGTGAAAGCCATAATCTTGGGGATGTGATGAACACCCCACTGGAGCTACGCTCTTTTGGTTAGCACACGTCTACTTTCTGTTTTTCTAAGCAAAGCATTTATCGTAGAGACTTGAAGCGTCTAGTTTTTGTTTTTATTTTTGTTTTGATAAGACCACCACCATCATTTTATATGAGATTGAGCTACTTGATTTTGGTGTTGGAATGTATTGGATTCTAGTATTATGACTTGGAATAGGGATGCCATGGTTGATTTGAAGAGCTACATATGTTTGCATGATTTATAGGCATTTTATGTGTAGAAATTTGCAATAATGTTGTCTTGAGCTATCTCTTATTCATGTCATTGATGTTAATTGCTTGTTTATTTAGTTTGTAATGAAATGAGTAGTTCTATGGACATATTCATGCATAGTAGCTGGTCAACTATCTCCCTCTTGCTAGCCAAAAAATTTAAAAATTCCAACAAGTAAAAAACTTGTTTCCAACACTCCTTAGCCAAGTATTTCCAGTGAGTCCACCATATCTTCCCATTAGCTTCATTGCTATTCCGAGTATGTTCACCATGTTATTGTGTTATTTATGTTCTAAATTAAGATATTCACTTTATTAATTGTCATGGGTTGAACTTGGGATAGGACTCTCACGAACTTTTGAAGGCACACTTTACTTTTTATGCATCTAATAAACATGAACCAATAATGAGAGCCACAAGTTTTGCGTTTGACAAGTGTGTGTTTGGGATCTAGCTATAAATGTGTATCACCGGAAAGCTTTCAACATTGCACAAAAAATTTACATTTGGTTGATATCATGTACTTTTGTTTTTGGACTCCTGCCATGCCGAAATGAAATAGAGGAATAGTAAGTTTTGATGAGTAAGTATCTATATGACTAGAGAAACGCATTGGGCCGCTAACCCAAGCCATGCTTTATCATGGTGGAAATTTACTTACATATTGAGTGACTCTGCAACACATCCTATAATAAAATAAGAAGCTATGCATAATAGTGAATGAAAATAAAAAGGATGATGAGTCTACTCCGTTTGTTCATCTTGTCATTGTAACATGGGCTTGTTTCCATGTCATGGGGCAAGAGGTACCTCTTTGCGGTTCTCTATGATTTCATTAATACTTATTATGATTGTACAAAGCTTATTAGGAATCTTAAGTTGAGTAATCATGGAGTAGGTTTTCACACTCACGGGGCATGAGGCTTTCAACCACCTTGTCATTCTCATTAGTTCAATACTCACAATTTTAAGATGCTAGTGATAAAGGGGCAATGAGAGTCCTAGATCAATGGATACCACATTTCAATTAGTAATTTTAGTTGAATAATTTAGAGGCTAAATAAGACTTGATCGTGTTTTACCTCTACTCAATTTTCTCCAAAGTGTCCACCATATTTTCTATTATCCATTATGCTATTGTTTGACCAATATAGGATTTTGTTTTTCATTTTGTGTATGCATTTGGTCCATAGTGCTTTTATTTCATTATACACTTTGTGAACTTTCATGAAGCATCTTTGCTTGCATATTTGATATTTCTTACAACATGTATTGTATATTGCTACTCATTTCTAGTATTAATCATTTGATTATATGTAGCATGAATAATCCTCCTTGATATCCCATGATTGTTTCAATATGCAAAACCCATCTTAGTTTTATCACCTTCATACTCGAGGACGAGCATGGGTTAAGCTTGGGGATGTTGATGCATGTAAAATGCATTGATGAATTTTGCATATTTTCACATGGTTTTCTATTACATATTGCATCATATAAGGGTATAATTCAATGTTTTATAGTATTTTGGGGTTAAATTACAAAGTCCCCCAACTTTTATGGAATTAACCCTGCCTGCCAGAAACCCCGTTTTCTATATTCTTGACGTTTCAGGGGGCAAACTTCCGCGAAATCACCTGAAAATTTGCAGGGGTCATTTTTTTGGAAGGAGAATACTTGCGGGCGAAGGATGCACGAGAATTGGGAAAGGAGGCCCAAAAGAGGACCCTCCACGCGGCCAGATTCCTTGGCCGCGTGAGAGGCCCCCTTTTGTCCCCTGTGGCCCCAATTTCTTCCATCTTCGACTTACCGACTCCGTCTTGACCTAAAACCGACTATAAAAAGGGTCCCCCGTACCCTTACGGAGGGGAGCACCGCCGAAACACCGAAACAGAGACCAGAAGTTCCAGATTGGAGGGGGAAAACTCCGGCGGGGCGCCGCCGGTGTGATCTCCTACCCCTCCAACGTCATCTCCATCGACATATCCATGAAGAGGGAGTAGTCCACCCCAGGGATATGGGTTTGTGGAAGTAGCACTTGTATCTCTCTCTCTCTATGTGCTTCACTAATTAGATTCGTATGAGCTGCCTCACATGATTACGGGCACCGTTGTAATTCCTATGTGGTGGATCTTTTCTATGAGTTATTGAATCTGAGATTGCAATTGTTTCTCTTGAGTTATTTGAGTAGATGTATCTTATGTACCCCGTTCTTATTTTCTAGCTTTGGTCAATCTAGTTCTTGAGAGCGTGTGTGGGGTGATGGGTGCATTAGTTGGAGTAACGGGGGGTGGCTAGTGCTGTGAAAGTGACAGAAGTTCAGCGATCCACTTAGGTTTTGTAAAACCTTTCTTAGTTACCTCACTAGGGATAAAAAGGAGTAACTTGTTACCGGGGATTTGAAGTGACACTAATCAATCTCCATGACTAGATCTAGCAAGTTCTTACTTCAACTTCATGTCACATTGCTTAAAGCTATACTCTGGTTTTTCCTTAATTATCGAGGTGTTATGATTTATTTCGCATCTTGGTGGAGTATAAGAGGGATCAATATGACCGTAGAGATCTCTATGCTAGGACGTGATGCCCATATGAAAGTACTCAATGTTAAACATGTTATTGTAATCTCACATGTAATTCTTTATGTCCACCGTCTACCACTTTATTTGAGAGAATGCAAGTGTGAAACCATGAACCCCGGTCCTATTTTAATTATAAGAAAACACTCTAGTTACTTTCCTGCAATTTACTTTACTTGCATCTCCAATTCGAATTT
Organism: Alopecurus myosuroides; assembly: GCA_028641055.1. Taxonomy (NCBI): domain Eukaryota; kingdom Viridiplantae; phylum Streptophyta; class Magnoliopsida; order Poales; family Poaceae; genus Alopecurus; species Alopecurus myosuroides. The sequence continues at coordinate 193,724,399 of CM054058.1, forward strand.
ACATTATCTCCATCACCACTTGCATCACAAAAATACAAAAACAATCCATTGCATATTTATTTTTCATTTGCATTTAGTAGTAGATTTAATTATTGCACATTTACTTTCAGTTTTGCATTGCAATTTAAAAGTCTCACACCTTGTTCTTGAAAACCACTTGGTGAGGTTGAGGGCACAAAATTCTCTACTTGTTTGCAGGATCCTGGAGGAAGCTTGGAAGACAACTGCTGAAATACTGGCTCCCCAAGAGTTCGATATAAACCCTCGAGTCACCCTCGTGGGGAAGAAGGCTTTCCACTAGCTACACACTCTGCACTTGGAGTCTCAACCTAGCCATCACCCACTCACTCACTCACTAGTCCAAACTCGACCCATTAGTGCTCCTAGCTCAATCCCCCACACCCCTCCACCATTTTTAGCTAATTTAACCAATCATGTTTGTTATATTTTTGCTAGTACGCTACCCCACTTTCCCTCTTCCAAATCTCTCCACTAGATCTACTAACCGGACACTAGATTTCACCACAAATGCACCACTAGCTACTTCTAGATCTATCACTCTCTTATCGGTCGTCTCTCCGGTGATCTTCGACGTCGTCATCGCGTCTATATATTTTGCATTATGTGTCATCTTAATAGGTGCGTGGGATTGGTCGGTGGATGACAATTCGATCTCTTTTTCATTTTATTGTGTTTCCATGAGGATGACTTGCCAATGTTTTGGCGAAATGTTGATTCATTTCCTTTTTGGAAAATTTCTGGCGCTCCGCGTTACACCTTTTGTAGGAAGGTCATGCCGAAATTTTCCGTGAAAACCGGATCTAGTTAATGAAACCTCTCTCTCTTGCATTTTGTAGCAATGGTCATTGGGATGAGGACAAGCATGGTGCATAGGTACGTGCGACGCGCGACGGCCGAGATGCATCAAAACAACCGCACCGAGATATTGTGTCCGTGTCGGAAATGCAAGCTGGGCTCCTTGTTCAAACCAGATTCTGGTAATGTGGAGAAGCACCTGCTCAGGTATAGTTTCATGGAGGGCCACACTAAGTGGATGGATGATGATGAAGACGATGATCACGTCGAAACCAATTGGGCGGCGACATGTGAAGATGATCAGGAGGATTCTGAACATGGCAATGGAGAGGACGAAGAGGCTGCCGACAGAGACGACTATAATGAAGAAGAAGGGAGTCATGGTGATCAACAACATGAAGACGAGGACATGAACACTCCGCTAACTTCAGTCGTGCAGGACCCTCATGTTCAAGATCGTCTTCTCAAGAACACGTCGACCGACGCCAGACGTAAATCTAAGATCACGCAACTAGAGATAGACTCTGCAACTCCGTTGTATGACGCAAGTCGCGGGGCGGAGGAGTCACGCTTGAGAGTAGCTCTGGATCTTCTAGAGATGAAGGCAAAACGCGGATGGACCGACACAAGCATGGACGATCTTCTGCGATATCTGAAGACGCACTTACCTGAAGGTAACACATGTTCTAGTAGTCTACAGGAGGCCAAGAAAATCGTGTGCCCCCTCGATTTACCGCACACAAAATACCACGCTTGCGTCCGTGACTGCATAATTTATCTTAACGAGCACGCGGACCAGATCAAATGTCCGGTGTGCGGTGCTGATCGTTACAAGAGGGGGACGAAGAAAGCTCCTAGGAAAGTTGTGTGGTACTTTCCACTCATTCCCCGTCTGCAGCGGTACTTCGTGGACCCCAAGGAAGAAAAGCTCATGCGCTGGCACGAGGACAGAAAGAAGGCGGTGCTGAGCGATCCAGAACGTGTTGAAAAACCAGTGCTAACACACCCTCCGGATGCACGTCGGTGGAAAGCATTAGACGCATTCGATGAAGAATTCGGGAACGACCCAAGGAACATCAGGCTTGGTGCGAGCACCGACGGTCTCAATCCGTTTGGCAACCAGAGCAACAAACATAGGACCTGGCCCGTGTTTGTATGGATGTACAACCTCCCCCCGTGGCTGTGTCTGAAGAGGAAGTACATACACATGAGTTTGCTGATTCAAGGGCCGACCTAGCCAGGGAGCGATATCAACCTGTATCTCGAGCTATTGAAGGAGGAGCTAGACACGTTGTGGGAGGAAGAGGTGGAAACATGGGACCCCTTCAAAGAAGAAACTTTTCGTATGAGAGCCGCACTGATCACGACGGTGCAGGACTATCTCGGATACGGATATATTGCGTGTCAGGTGTGCCATGGACACAAGGCTTGTGTCAGGTGCATGGAATTTAAGCCGTTTCTACAGCTACACAAGGATCCCGGATCTTCTAAAACCGTATACATGAGGCATCGAATGTGGCTACCACAGAACGACCCGTGGAGAAAGCGTGGAGACCTGTTCAACGGTAAAAATGAGCTTGATCTACCTCCACGCAAGAGAAGAGGAGAAGAGATCGATACTCTATTGAAGAATTGGAAAACGTGTCCTCCGTCGGGAAAGGTATAGAAGCGGAAGCGAGGAGAGAAGCGAAATAGAGGAGAGAAAAAGTGTCCTCCGCCAAAAGGACCGCTCTTGGGGGTATGGAAAAGGAGGTCCGTGTTTTGGGACTTGCGGTACTGGACAATCGTCGGAGTGCCTCACTGGCTTCATGTCATGCATATCACGAAGAATGTGTCTGAGAGCTTGCTTGGCACCCTGATCAACATGCCAGATAGGACCAAAGACGGGCCAAAATCAAGATACGACTTGATGGTCCTGAATATCAGGAGCGAGCTTCACGTACCGCCTTCCACGCGTGAACAGACGGAGGAGGACGCGGATGAGGTGGAGGAGATGGACGACCGCAAGCGGAAAAGGGCTAAGCAACACCAAACTCACCGCCTGAAACCCTCTTGCTTCACTCTAAGCCCCGACGAGCTCGCGCAAATATTCACATGCCTCCTCGGAGTGAAATTTCCCTTAGGTTACGCGTGGCTGATAAGTAGATACGTAGACGCGGAGAAAAAATCTTCCGCGGGATGAAGTCTCATGACTGTCACGTGATGATGACGCAGATACTTCCGGTTGCAATCAGAGGGATAATGGAACCGCACGTCCGTCAAACGCTCACTGGCCTCTGTAACTTTTTCGACGTCATCACTCGGAAGTCGATAAGCGTGAAGAAACTCGGAAGGCTGCAGGAAGAGATCGTCACCATCCTATGCGAGCTTGAGATGTACTTCCCACCTGTCTTCTTTGACATTATGGTACATCTCTTGGTCCATATCATGGATGATATCACCAATCTTGGGCCGGCATTCTTGCACAACATGATGGCGTTAGAAAGAATGAACGGGATCATCAAATCATTCGTTCGTAACAGGGCACACCCGTATGGAAGCATCGTCCAGGGATTTCTCACCGAAGAATGCATCTCTTTCTGCAAGAATTTTCTAGGCGATGAGAAGCCAGCTGTTGGTTTGCCCGCAAACAAGCACCTTGACAGGTTCATGGGGGTAGGCCACAACACTGGCAAAAGGGTAATGGACGCGGACTCCTGTGGTCGGAGAGCCGACTTTGATATGGCCCACCTAGTAGTGTTACACCACATTGACGATGTCGACCCTTGGATAGAAGAGCACAAAATCACCATAAAAAAAAAGTTCTCGCAGGCCGATGACGGAAGATGAGATATTTAGAGCACACAACTCCTCTTTCGCGACATGGTTCAAGAAGCAGATTGATGTCGAGCCCCCGCCAATTACATGTCAGAAAGATAAAATTGTATTGGCCTTGTCATATGGCCCCGCGCCCAATCTGATGACTTATCAAGCATACGACATCAATGGGTACACATTCTACACTGAGGAAAGAGACTAAAGTAGCGACTATCAAAACTCGACTATAACGATGGAATCTTACACGGGCGAAGAGATTAGAAGATACTACGGAAAGATCGAGGAAATATGCGAGCTTGACTACGTTGGGGTAAAGCTGCCGATGTTCCATGTCAGATGGGCTACAAACATCACGAAAGAAGACGAATATTTCACCATTATGTCAATGTCTGAAGCCAACAAACCCAAGTCCAAGAACCCCACCGCACAAAATGAGCCCTGGGTATTGGCTAAGCACGTGGAGCAATGCTTCTTCATAACCGACCCGACAAAGCCTAGTCGTGTTGTCGTAAGGAGAGGAAAAAGGGCCCTCGTCGGAATGGATGGAGTCTTCGATGAGAAGGACTTCGACGGCTTAGTCGGAGACCCGATGATGGAAGAACCCGGTGAAGACGATGCACCATACACCACAAGAAGAAGCAGGACCACACTACCTAGGGAAGGTCTTCCATTCACAAGAAGAAGTCACGATATGGCGGTCACGTATTCAACATCGACCAAGAAAGGCAAGAGTAAGATTGTGACAAAAGGCTGGGAGAGGGAAATACTCGCGATATGTGCGATATAACATGCTAATAGCTACTATATGTACAATGTGTTTTTAGAGAGAAACACTTGCGGTATCTCGCTAAATCGATCTATTTACGCTCGATGCGACACTAAATATTTTTGCATATGTTAACTTTCATATGTATGTAATTTTTAAGTGAAAAACAATGTGGGAGCCCCATCTAATAGCATTCATATTGCTCGATGTGTCCTGGGCCAGGAAAGTGGTAAACGGTATATAATTATGTGTTATTTAGGAAAACCTTATCACAGGCGCATCTGGACAAATATGCACCTGGGGTACAACTTATCACAGGCGCACATGGACAAATAGGCGCCTGGGGTAATGGTCTGTGGGCCCATGCATAAAAAATCTTCGAACTTTTAGCGCAGGCGCATTTCCTTCTTATTCGCATGGGGTAACGGATGTTAGGGCAGGCACATTTCCTTCTTATTCTCCTGGGGTAACGGTTGGCCCACTGACTAGTGGGTCCCTAGATGTTAGCGCAGGCGCATTTCAATCTCCATTCGCCTGGGGTAAGGGCATCTCTAGCCGTCCCCCCAGAGCCCCCCCAGGGGGTTTTTTTCGCGGCGGAAGCGGCGAATAGCGCCGCTTCTTCACCACTCGGCCCCCCCAGAGGCCCAAATAGCGCCGTTTCGGCGCTAAATAGCGCCGCGGCACCCAGGCCAAACCCAGCCCGCTGGGTTCGGCCTGGGGGGGCGAAACTGCGCGGCCGCGCGCGTGGGCCAGCTCGGTCAGCGACGCGACGGGAAAGCGCGGGAACAGAAGCCACCGCCCGTGACCTCCTTCTCGGCGCCCGCGCCGTCAAAGGCTGCCGGAGTTATGGCGTGGCGGCCGCCCAGTGCATGCACCCCGGTCAAAGGCTGCCGGATTAATGGCGTGGCGGCAACGGTGACACGCGCGGCGCGACGACTGGCCCGCCAAGCTATAAAAATGGTGCCCGCCCCCTCCCCGTACGCACATTCTCGTCTCCTCCCTCGCCGTTCTTTCTCCATCTTTTCCGTCCTCGCCCTCGCCGCAATGGATCGTCTCTGGGACGCGTGGCCCGACAGCGACTACGACGACGAGCTGCAGCCAGCGGCGCCGGAGCAACTTCAGCCGCAGCAGGTGGCGCCGGAGCCGCTTCAGCCGCAGCAGGTGGCGCCGGAGCCGCAGCAGGACGAGGCACGAGAAGCACGGCGGGCTGCCCGTCAGTGGAGGCGGGAGGTGAGGCGGCAGCCGATATGGCCCGAGCAGCACGCCGGGCTGCACTCGTTCGAGACGGCGCAGAACGAGGGCGCGTACCGCGAGGTTCGCGGCGTCCTCGTGCAGGCGGCGGAGGCGGCCGCCATCCAGGCCTCTCTGGAGTCACACCAGAGGGAGGAGGCGGCGCGAGAGGTGCGCCGGCAGATGGCCGCGCGCGCTGCCTCGGCCGAGCAGGCGGGCATTATCGCGCTCTACGAGGCCGACCGGCGGCAGGTGGCGCTGCAGGGCGAGCGCCGCAGCCGCCCGCCCTCCGAGCAGGCGCAGCTGCACCGGCTGCGTCTGCAAGTCCGAGCGGAGCGGGCGGAGCAACGCCGTCAGAGCGAAGCTGGCCCCTCCAACCAGCGCCGCCACGGCGACGCCGCTGATGAAGACGACGATGCGTAGGCGTAGGGGTAGTTGTCGCGTAGTTTACATTTCCGCTGTTTTAGTTTAAATTTCGCTCGAAAATGTACGCAATTCGCTTTGATCAATAAAATTTCGCCCCTTTTAAATTTGCGTTTGTTTGGGCCGATTCTTGGGCTCGGTACGCGACTGGGAAACGCGGCCCCCCAGGTTCCAGAATAGCGCCGTTTAGCGCCGCGGCGGCACCAAAACGGCGGGGTTTTGGGCCTGGGGGCGCAACGGCCTCGTTTCGATCTCCATCTCGCGCGCGCAGAATCTCAAGCACACGCATCTCCCATCTCCCCGAGCACGCATCTCCCATCTCCCCGAGATCCACTCGAGCACGCCGTCGTCGATCCACTCGAGCACGCCGTCTTCCACTCGAGCACGCCGTCGTCGAGCAGGCACTCGCCCACGCCGATCCAGTCGAGCACGTCATCGCCCACTTTCCCGATCCAGTCGAGAACGCCGTCGCCCACGCCGTCGTCGAGCAGGCCGTCAAGGAGGAGTAGTTCAACGGCGCCAACGAGGAGCAGGCCGTCGAGGAGGAGCAGGACGTCGAGGAGCAGCAGGTCCAGGGCACCGTCGAGGAGCAGCAGGTCGAGGGCGCCCACACCCGTGTCGTCCACGCCGTCGTCTCCCACGCCCGTGTCATCCACCCGTCGTCGCCCACGCCGTCGTTGTCCAGGTCAGCCCCCCTCCCCCTCTTCCTAGCCCGTACAACGCTCCTTGTGTTCTTCCCCATCCTAGTAGCATGAATGTGTTCTTCCCCATCGTAGCAGAGTAGTCGTTTTGGAAAGAAAATCAACAGGTTCAATTATCTTGTAAAGGAACCCGTCAGAGAACTTGTATAGATGCAGTCTCTTCCTCGCATTTGATTTCTGTTGACATGACACATGATTCTTGTATTACCATCTATCCCTTCCTCCTAAGCATGAGGTGAAGCCCTTCTGTATGTCATTAGTTCACAGAGTGCATCCTCGTTAGACTTTGAGGTTATGCAACCAAGCCTAAGATGCATTGTGATAAGAAGTATTGCTTTAGATAAAACTAGCTCGATAAAACACATTTCATTTGGCAACGAGCCAATACAATTTATTTTCACAATCTGAAGGCTGGCACATAGGGCATCAGTCAATTGTGTATTTTGATACACTGCATTTGCTTCGATTTTATCCTCGTCATTTTCACCACGATCTATCTTGAAAAAAACAAAATGTTAAGCACGAAAAATAGCAGTGATCACCTCCAAGCACAAAAAACATTACAGTTTTGGAAGGGAGTGTTCCTAGTTCATACCGTGATGTCAAGTTCTTCTAGATTAGGAGCATTCATTAGTAGGCAAAAGGTTGACAAAATTGCAGGCCTCTCACAGAAGTGTGTCCAGAGGATTAAACTCTTTAAGTTGTTAAAGGTACAAGGAAGTGTTTCCATTAAATGACCATTGCTTGACTGTAAAATAAAAACAAACATTGTGAATATTCTGGTAATTTAGTATTATGACAGTAACCTTTTTAGCACAGAGGAAACCCACTCATAAAACAATTACCAGGATTCTTGCAATTCGCCGTCGTGATTTCGCTTCTCGGTTCCATAGGGGTTAGGTGCATCAGGTCTACTATCTACTGTAGTCATTAATCTTCTGATCGGTCGGTTGCTTTAACATAGTTTCACATGCTCTGTTCTGTTGCTTTTTAGACATGTTACGTCTATCTTATACTATCACACAAATAAGAACGAAGGTGCAAAATTTTTTGGGCATTCTGCTCATTTTTTGGGCAGCAATGTAATATTTTCTTATTCTTTAATATTTAGCCTTATATAGATAGGAAGTACAATTAGCTAGCATGGACCATCATGAAGTTGGTGATTGGGAAGACAGTGTTTTATGGCTAATGCAGCTTCTGTCGCCCGGTACTTGCTCTAAATTCTTTTATGACACGTGAAATTGGGCCCAAAGCCCCAAATTGAGATGATGTTCTGAATGTTTCATAGTTGTCTGATTGAATTTGTCCTGATGGCCTCGCTCTGTTAATGTGGCTGCTGTTTTCTGCTAATTTTTTTTCTTCAGAATTCATTCCTTTTAGTACATGAAGAGACATAAATATGGCTATAGGCCTTTTCCATTTGTTTGCCAGGTTGCAGCTGGTTGATTTTGCTGCTGCCCTAGGGGAATGCTTGCATTAGATTACCAAATTTTAGTTGTTATTACATCCAGACAGTATCTGCATGTTAATTAAGTTTATGATGATCTAGCAGCTTTCATTACCTACATGGGTTGCAAGAATCTAAGGGAGGGGCTGCAATTCTACTTGGTGGATATTGTTTTTGACTTGCTGCTACTTCTCACTCGCTGTACTGAATTAGTTCAGTTGCTAATTTAAGCACAAGAGCGGACATTACATCCAACTGGTTGTTGTTTTCAGCTGTTGTAGCTGCTTTAATAATATCCTGGAACCTCTATGTATGTTTCAGAACTGCGGGGGATGACACAATTTCAAGAGGTTCTCTCTTCTGACCTACAGCTAGACGTGTAGAGCCCCTGTTAGACTAAAACCTGGCAATTTGATCCAAAACACAAGAAACAGAACATGACCACGACACACTTGGAACATAAATTCAAGTATTGGTGCATTTCCACTTGTGTCACTGTGCCGCGCTGTAGTCTTCATTTTAAAGCCATCACCTTGATGCAAAGAACTTAGCCAGTTAGCCTTAACATGCTGCTGCTACCTGCTACATGCTGCTGCTGCTGCTAATAGTTGCTACCTGATGCTACCTGCTGCTGCTGCTGATGAAATAAACAAGTAGAAGTCAGAATAGGAATCACACATACAGTAGTTCTTTTTCCATGTACTACTCGCTTCAATTCTAGTTAATGCAACTAGTCGTCAAACCGTGCATTCGCACGGGCCAATCGTTATAATTTAAGTCTATATTTATTACATAATTTCGAAGTACTATAGACTCAACATTTACATGCAAACTTAGCAATCAAATAGAAATTCATTAGGTAGAAAATCATAAACTATATAACCTGAAAAAATATTTCAAAACACTACAACTAATGCATATTTTATATTACATCCACATATAGATAAATGGAAGTCTTGTATTTTTTAATGGAAGGAGTATAAATAGTAGAAAACTTCACAACTTCTGAATTAATAGCGTACCAACTTTATATGTATGTACTCAAAAACTATTTCCAACAATAAGAGAAAAATTCCCATCAACACCCGAATATTACCACTAATAGTTTTATATTGTGTCTTTAATGTGCTTTCTTTAATTATACATGAAATACTTAGAGCTCTGGAAAATATTTGTGTACGGGTAGATCCGTTCATTGAGACCTTTACCTTAACAGTCAATGAGCTTTTCTATCTGGAACAATTTCACTCGATCAAACAACAAAGAAAAAGGAAATACTGAAATTGGAACCCATTGCACTGGCACTGGTGTGTTATATTCTACATAACTTAGCAAATTTCAGAAATTAGCATATGGCTGGTGTGCTACCAGATATAGTTTTCCTATCAGGAAAAATGATACTCGACCGACCAACATAGATAGATGAGATACTGAAGTGAAAACCATTACACTTGCTAGTGTGTTAAATTGTACATAACTGTAGAAATTTCAAGGAAATTAGCACGGTCAGATATACAACAGACCATAGTGTACAGATTATTGAATAAGTTGTCATGAAATTCTTCCAATCCTACCAGAAGAAAATCTCCATAACTTTGGGCAATGGTAGCTCAAAGATAGACTAATTAACTTAGGATTACAATGTAAGCATATGTGCAGTTCCCACCGTGAGAACAAAGAAACAACTTCTAACTTTTTCAGCATGCGTGTCTAACTAAAATTAAAGAATAAGCATTTAGCAGTGGAATGCTTATTCTTCGAATCAGAAAAATAATTCTAACAAAGTAAAATTATTTGTTCTTGAAGATATATGCATATTTTCTTTGATTATTTGACAAAAGTAGAGGTAAAACAAATTAATACAACATCCCAGTAATCTTAAAATTTATTGACGTACTAACTCATCCTTCGTGCATAAATATTCTGAACATACGAACTTGAGTTTCATACACGTGTACCATGAAGCTTTACCAAGAAATACAGTAAACCGGAGCACTGCAGTTTGCCGAATAATTTGCAGCTGAATTTACTGAAATAAAGGCATCTAGGGAGTTGGAATCTATAAGCACAAACAACACGTCCATGTATCTAGATTGTGGAAACCAAAAGTTTACTTTTTAAAACAAATCTAATTTCTAGGAGGTCCCTAGAGTGGACAACCACTGCTCCTACGGATGTCTTTTATCGTCCCTAAAAAAATGTGTTGTCTTACATTTTCTGGATTCAATCACCATATAGATCAGATATGAAATAGAATATCACTTTGCTTACCTTATAGAGGCAATTCTGTCGAGCAGTGCAGAATATTGCAGCATTAATTCGCCATGGCCAATTTCATCAAACTACTACATATCGTTGCTGCCATGGAGACGCATAGCTGCAAAATTTATACGACGCGCTGGAGATTTAACATGGAGACAGAGGTTGCTTCTCCAGTATTTACTGGCATAATTGATCTGAAACATGACAGAGTTTAGTTGGATGAAAAAAGTCAAAACAGCCGCATTCTTTTGTATTCTCACCTGTCGCAGATGCTTGTATTCCGATCCCCTCACCTGTCCAATCATATCACTGGCACCGCCGCCGTATAATCCTGGAATCCTTTCTCCTGGTGGATCACATTGGCACGCATATCACCTTGGTCAGATTAATTTTTGTCCTTTTCGGTATTAGACCTAGGGCTTGGAGAAGGTAAACTCTTTTTTTTCCTTCGGGGTGAAAACGGAGATGCACCATGGAGAGGATGACTCGCGTGCGTATGTCAGGAGGTCACGTATAATTTTTTTATCCAACGGTGACAAATAGATCGTATATTAACCGAACGGACAAAATTTGTTAACCTCAAGGATTAACGTGGTGTCTCGTAGGGAGTCTCCAATTAGTAAATATAAGATTTCCTGGGAGTACTTTCCTGGATCCTGGGAGTACTTATGCAGCAAATAAAATCTACAGCTAGTAATCAGCTAAGGCAAATCTGTAGATGGTCTGTTACTTATGCCGGTTTAAACTTTCAGGAGTATGGAAAACTAGAATGTGAGGCAAATCATTTTGCATTGTTGCAGCAACATAATCAAATTATTTTACTCCTGGAAAACTAGAATGTGAGGCAGAATTTGACAATAGGATTTTCCAGATATACTATAAACATTGAACACTAGTCTTAAAGCAGTTATCTTTCAAAGAATGTTTACATTGACAAAATTTAACCTCCTGCTATCAGCTCATGTATATATCATCAACAATTTTTGCAACTGTGTAAACTGTATATATCATGATGTAGCATTGCTGCACCAGGTTGGTACCTGGGAGTACCAGTAGCATGTAGAAGTACCACCTGGGAACCTGGGACTACCAGTAGCTGCTATTATTATTTTGTGGGAACTTACAGGACACCTGGGAACTTACATGACAATTACAGTACTGCTGGCATTTTGTGGTATTGACAGAATGTGAAATATTATTTTGTGGTACTGAAACATTGGTGTTGTCATTGGTACTGAAACATTGGTGCTGTCATTATTTTGTGGTGGTGCTAGAGTTTTGGTATTGTTGTTATCATGGCAGAATGTGGGGGTTGGGGGTTTGATGTTTTGGGGGTTTTAGGCAGGTACATTGAGTGCCAATGTTTTGCCGGAACGTTGATTCATTTCCGTTCCGGCGAATTTCTGGCACTCCGGCATGACCATTTATAGCCGAGGTCATGCCGAATTTTTTCGGTGACTAACCTAGTATACATTTTGTCTACTGTTAGCTAGGCATGTCTTCTTCTACTACGGATCCGGCTTTATTGGACTACTACATTCTTATGGCCCGAGATTCGCAAGAGGAAGAGAGAGCCAATGATGGCGGTGACAATCAGACGACTGACCAGCCCCCCGATGTCGAGCCCCACAATGATGACGGGCTCACCGGTGGTGAGGAGGATACCACTGATAGTGGCGCCGGGGTCCCTCAGGGAGCAGCACGACGGGAAAGAAGCGTCGGCAGCGAGCTCCGAACAAGGTCGACACCGTTCGAGAGAAATTCACGGAGGTGGATCCTTCCAGTGGCACGCCTGTGATGCCATTGGACCTTGTGAAGGGGCACTATCTCCAACTTGGCGCGATCCTTCGAGTCGTCGTCAATGTCAACGAGCCGACTCTCAAGAAGAAGCCAACTCTGCGCGCCCAAGTCATCTCGAGGCTGCACGCGCGGTACGAGTTCCCTCCCCCCTACAACAACGAGAATCTGAAGGGCAACCTGGTGAACAAACTCGCCCTCACTAAATTCACCAAAGCCCTGAGCAATTACAAGACTATGGTGAGGGCGATGATTAGGGAATCGACACCATTCGAAGAGATCCATCGCCACTTCCCGCGGATTACGCCCGATGACTTCAAGACTTTCCTAGATAACGAGTCGCTTGATTTCACTAAGAATCAAACGGAATGGGGGAAGGACCTAGCGTCGAAGAACATCGGTCACCACAATCTCGGCTGTCGTGGCTACGACGGGAAGGAGCCTATTTGGGCGAAAGAGGACCAGGCCTACATTGAAAAAGGGATTGAGAACCCTTACGCCAAGTATGCCCATGACCCGCAATTCCAGAAATTCATGAGGTCGAGGTACAGAAAAGTAACTCCGACCGGGGAACTTGTCACAAACCCGAAGATGGTGGAGGGTGTTATTTTGGTCACGGACGATAGCGTGAAGAATGTTGAGAAACTAGTGGTAAGAAATTTACCATTTCATGCAACTCATCATCATCAAGTCCATGATTTCATTCTAGTACGAAACCATTTCTAAACCTTTCATATGTTGCTTCTGCAGCTAGAAGAACAACAGCTTGAATCTTCCTCGTCGCAGACGTCGACGGCCAAAGTCGCGTGGGATAAGCCTTTCATCAGGGGGTACAACAAGGAAAAGAGCCAGGACCCTCTGAAAAGGCCGCACTTAGGCCGTATCACCAGCGGCGGACTTAATAAGAAGCACACCAACTATGGCTTGGCTGAGCCCAGCACTAAGGAGTCGCGGGCTGCGAAGAAGAGCCAGTCGATCGAGGAGGCAGAGGCGCTGAAGAAGAAGGTCGAGGACTTGGAAGCAAACATGGAGAAGAAGATTGAGGAAAAGGTGGGGGAAAAGATGAATGCGCTCATCCCCGCCGTATTTGAAAAACTATGTGGCTACATCGCCGAGGGCTCACAGGGGCCGTTACCGACGATCAACATACCGTCGACGTTGGTCGTGCCCGCCGCGGCCGCCGCCGGTGGTCCGTCGACGTCGGCCGTGCCTGTCGCCCCCGCCGTGCCCGACGAGCCTGCCCCGATGGACCGTCGACCGTGTCCGGCGCGGCCACCACCCCGTTGCTCGACGAGCCCACCATCACCTGTGGTCCGTCGATGTTAGCCGAGCTGCCCTCACGGTAAATTATTGACTGTCTCAAGCTGTAGACAGTTCAATATAACCCTACTCTCTGACTTATCCATGCATGTTATCGCAGGCTGACGCGACGGGATGCACCTTCCTGCTAAAAGTGGACAGCGAGTTGAAGGATGTTGCAAAGGGGAGCATCTTGCAGCCACTATCCCGCAAGTACCACTACAGAGATATACCGGCCAACGAGCTTCGGGTTCGCGTCGATCTGGTGCTACCGGGATTCGAGGACTTGTATCCTCCTAATCAACCCGCCGATGCCGACAGCGAGCTGAATCTCGGCCAACTGGACAATCAAATCTTGCTATGGCCGAAAGCCCTTATTCGGCTGAACACCACGTCAGGGTCGGCGCCAAGCCAAGGCATGACCGTCACCACTACACCTGTTGCTCCCGCGGCAAGCCAACAAGACAAGGTCCAACATGGCAAGGTCCTCTCTCCACCTCCGGTGGATCCTCCTCCTCCCGAGCACGAGACGTCAAATGACGAGCAACATCACGAGCATGAGACCCATGACAACTACATGGATATTGAACTTGCTCCCATTGACGATTTCATAAATCAGTTGGATGGCGAGAAGCCGGTTCCTTCGGAGTTACCCACCAGAATTCTTGATATCCAGAAGAAGGTAGATGGCGGAGAGGGCGGTTCTTCTGAGTTACCCACCAGAAAACCGGATATCCATAAGAAGCTAACCTATTCCCAAGAAACTCCCGAGGAGTAGACGGCCTTCACGGATCCACAACCTATGTTGGTTACCCCGAATACACTCCGTGCTACGGCCGAGGAGGCGGTAAAACAAAGCGGCACTCCCATCTGCTTGAGGCCGAAGAAGCATCGGAATAGGCCGGCAGCCAACAAGAAGAAAGGTGGTGCCTCCTCTAGTAGCCAGCCAGCGGCCGCCCGAGTCCTGGACCGTTTGCCGCCCGCCGTCCCGTGGAGGAAGGTGCATGAGATAGGTCAGCCTATGCTGCCGCCAGAGGTTGTCGCTGTCATGGGTGGTGACATGAGGACCATCCATGACGGAATTTTCTTCAAATAGAATGAACTTCTATGTGAGAAACATCCCTCCTACCCTCTATACGTGGTCAACGTGCCCCGATCCGTGGGCTTTGTGGATACAAATCCCGCAGAGGTGTTCTTCATCAGATACGAAGACATATTCAGGGTCTTCCACTTGGGAAAACTCGACCGAAGCATTTTCCGCCTGGTATCGCTCAGCATGGCGCACGATATGGTCATGGAGAATACCCCGCACATCGCGATTATGGACCCCTACTACATGAATGAGGACTACTTGCCGTCACCTGCGGACTGGGTTGTTATCACGAACTACATAACGGGGTTTTTGATAGATAACAAGGATAAGAACGCCATTCTCATCCATACTTTCCCAAGTAAGTAGGCCTCTCCGCTTCCCGTTGTTACATTCTTTCTAGAATCTCCTTACTATTCCGATTGATGATATTGATGACTTGTTCTAAATGTTCAACGCAGAAATGGAGGATGCGTACTCATCGTCATGGAACCGCATTGGTCGCAATGCACTTATCTCGATGCGGGTAGGGCGGTGCAGAAGGACTACACCGACATAAGAGCTATTCTTAATAGTGCCCTGAACGGCTTCGCCGCCGATTTAGGCAAGCCCCTAAAAAAGGAGAAAATAGTCCGAGGCGCCTACGTGTGCACCCACGTAACAAACTTCCCCTGCCTCAAGCAATCAGAGCAAGAATCTGGGTTGGAAGCTTGGTATGCCATCTTTCAGATGAGGGAGTACTTAAAGGATGCCCAACAGGTCCAGCTACCAAGTCATCTCCGATACCTGACCACAAAGATGGCCAACACCCCCGATGAATATGTGCAGGCTGAGTTCCGTCGCATCCAGCGGAGGATCTGCACGATACTCTCGTCGGATGTCATCACTCGGGGTGGCTTGTTCTTCCACGGCCACGCACCACCGAGCAACCGTGACATAGAAGCACACCTACGAGAGAAACGTGACACCCGGACATTCAACACGCTAGAAGGCGTTCGTCCGTTCCCGCCGAGACCATAGGATTGACAAAATGTTAGTATACACTTGCATCATATAACTTTTAGTCCTTTATTTGTCGTGTTTTATTCGTAAACTTGATGCTTCTATTTTTCATAGTTTTATTTGCGGTCTATTATCACTTTCGATGCTAAACTCGTATTTTTGTCCTATGCACAGATGACATGGTATGTTGTGTATGTCGGTAGGGTTCCCGGAGTCTACAACGACTTGGACCAATGCCGGAGACAGGTGCACGGTTTCAGCGGCAACAGCTACAAGGGGTACAAGACCATGGTGGAGGCGGAAGCTCGATACGCCACTTACCTAGCGAGAGAGAAGACGGAGAAGACGAGGGCCCGGATGACCACCTTCGCCATCGCCGTGCTTATACTCCTTGTACTCCTAGTGTTGATGCTACTTGTTGTTTTGCTTGTCTAGATAATTAAACTATCGATTTGTTTGAACTATCTCGCTTCGAGACTATGTAATATTTGTTGAACTATGTGGTGATGATCGAGACTATTGTTCGAGACTATGTGTTGATGATCGAGAATATTTCTGTTATGAAACTTTATTCTGTCATTTTGCTATCATTTTCATACTTATTTCTGTCAATTTCCTGTAATTCTGTTATTTTCGTTTCTTTTATTTTTTGACACAGCAAAACCATACCCCAGGCGAATAGCAAATTATACCCCAGGCGCATCTGTACCCCAGGCGCACAATGCATGTTCGCCTCAGGTAAAAGGCTTACCCCAGGCGCACACGGCCAATTCGCCTGGGGTATGTCAAGTTACCACAGGCGCATTTTGCTGTTCGCCTGGGGTAACACATTACCGCTGGCGATATGGTTCCAGGCGAACTGAAATGCGCCTGTGGTAGGCATTTTCTGTTCGCTTGGGGTAAGCTTTTCCCTAGTAGTGCTTGTTGTAATTATTATTACTATATTTTATTTACTCGCACTTTATTTGTCTGCAATATCAAAAACCCCTACAAATCTATTTTCTAGTATTTACATTTGTTCCTTCATCGAAACTTCTTGTCAACACCTTATGCTCCTCGTTGGGTTCGACACTCCTATTTATCGGAAGTACTACGATACACCCTGATGGAGGGATGATAACCCGGTAGGCTAACGTCAAGGTGTAACCCGGCCCAAAGGGAATCGCGCAAGACCCGGCTCAAGGAAGAGGAGTTTCTAGAAGGCCCAAGAAGGAGCGTAGGCCTTGTAACCCGGCTTTTGGGGTTACTATTAGGAAACTTAGGATTTGTGTACGGTTTCCGGGTAGGATTCTGAGTGTGTCTTGTATAGGAAGCCAGGGAGCCGGGTAAGATATAAGCCGGCTCCTAGGGTTAGGAAAAGAGAGCTGGACCAGATATTCGAGTACCCCTGTAATACGAGAGCTGATTTTGTAACACTAGATCGGAGACTCGGCGACTTGATTGACAGAGCTACCAGATCGATTGATAGCATGATTTCCCTTGAGCTAAACCCTCTCCCAAACACCAGAGTCGAATTGCCCCAAGATAAGTTACTCCCGGTAACGTCTGCCGTGATTATCCCACGACACTAGTAGATATAGTTCACCTATATACTGCATTGCCTCAATATCCTGATCCACAGCTCCTAGCCGCCATAGATTTGCTTGTGCGCATCGCCAGAGCCTCATATCTGCTTCGCTTAGTCATACATGTTTGTTACCTCTGCTCCATCCGATTGATGAATCAGAGATGCACTAGAGGAAACAACCCCTCTCGTCCAGGGGCCCATGGGGCAGCTGTCCCGGTTGCAACCAAATCCGGGACAAATGCCATGCATTGGTCCCGGTTCGTGCGCCCGGGGCAACAGGAATCGCCTGGGGGCATTGGTCCCGGTTCGTGGGGGGCATATCGGTCCCGGCTCTTGCCACGGACCGGGACCAATGCCTAGCCACAGGCCATGTGGTACGCGCATGACCTATTGTCCCGGTTCAGTCCACGAACCGGGACCAATGCCCCCTTCCCCTATATATACTGCCCCAGCCCCCCCCTCCTTCCATCTTTTTTTTTGCTTGGAGGTGTGAGAGAGTGTGGTGTTAGTGTGTTTTATTTTACTATGCACACGAGGTGTTCGACGAAATTCCTGAGCCGCACATAAGCTCACTGAAAATGGTATCTTCGACCGAGGTTAACAAATTATCTTTTTCATCTGTAACTGATACATAAAAAAGTAATATTTGTCGATGTAGTGTGGTCATCTCTGTATTAATATGTTATTGTAATGTATTTTGATAAACTTAATTATATGATGCAGATGGATGCACGGCAGCGATGGATGTACGATGACCGACGCACTTCCGAGTATATGGCAGGCCTGAATGCATTTCTTGCTGTAGCTCGGGCGAACAAAGATAATGGCTTCATGTGTTGCCCATGTGTTGATTGTCGGAACGTCAGAGAACATTCTTCCGAAAGAATCCTTCACGGACATCTACTTCGTAGAGGTTTCATGCCCAGCTATAATTGCTGGACCAAGCATGGAGAAAGAGGGGTTGTGATGGAAGACGATGAAGAAGAAGAAGAAGATCCTTTGTTCCCTGAATACGACGATACTGCAATGGAAGAGAATGCAGAAGAAGGAGGAGATCAAGAACAGGCATCAGAAGAGCCCGATGATGATCTTGGCCGAGTTATTGCTGATGCAAGGGAAGACTGTGAAAAAAATTGGAGAGGTTGAAGCTGGACAACATGTTACAGGATCACAAAAAGTTGTTGTACCCAAATTGCGAAGATGGTAGCACAAAGCTCGGTACCACACTGGAGTTGCTGAAATGGAAGGCACAGAACGGTGTGACTGACAAGGCATTTGAGAGTTTACTTCAACTAATGAAGCCAAAACTTCCAAAGGATAACGAATTGCCTGAGAGTACGTACGAAGCAAAGAAAGCTCTCTGTCCTCTAGGATTAGATGTGCAGAAGATACATGCATGCATTAATGACTGCATCCTCTTCCGCGGTGAGAAGTACGAGAATTTGGATGAATGTCCGATATGCACTGCACTTCGGTATAAGATCAGAGCATATGACCCTGGTGATGTTGACGGCGAGCCCCCGCGTAAGAGGGTTCCTGCTAAGGTGATGTGGTATGCTCCTATAATACCACGGCTGAAACGTCTGTTTAGAAACAAAGAGCATGCTAGGTTGTTGCGATGGCACAAAGAAGACCGTAAGAAAGACGGAAAGTTAAGGCACCCCGCCGATGGATCGCAGTGGAGAAAGATCGAGAGAGACTTCTCAGACTTTGCAGGAGAGGCGAGAAACTTATGGTTTGGTCTAAGTACACATGGCTTTAATCCTTTTGGGGAGCAGAGCTCCAGTCATAGCACTTGGTGGGCAGGCGGCTGGGGCGGCCCGACGACGGCTGCGGAGGCATCGGGGGCGCGTACGGCGGTGGCGGGGGCAGCTCCTCCTCTGGCTGCGGCGGCGGCGGCGGCGGGGGCAGCTCGTCTGGCGACCAGGCGCCGCCGGTCCAGGCCCAGGACATGCCGTACTCCAGGCCGGGGGGGAGCGGCTGCGGCGGCGGCTGGTCCTCGGACGCCTCCCACTCGGCGTACAGCGCGTGCCACCAGGGGGTAGGCGCGGTAGGGGGCGGCGGAGGCATGGCGTTGGCATCGGCGGCGGCAACGACCTGCTCCCACCGCTTGACCTCGTCCTCGATGAGGGTGCGGCGGGAGGCCTCGCAGGCCTCCTCCAAGCTGGCCAGGAGCTCGGGGTCCTCCTCCTCGGAGAAGTCCTCGATATCCTCGAGGAGCCACAGCTCCTTCTCCCGGACGGGCGGCGGCGCGGGGTAGTCCTCCACGTTCACCTCCTCGTGGGGGACGGGGATGAAGGAGCGCCGGCGCTGCTCGTGCTCCTGCTGGAACCAGGTGGCCCAGTAGGGGGAGCTGCGCGCGTACGCGCGGTCCCTGAGGAGGGGGGCCGGCAGGAGACGGCGCCGGCGGTCGATCTCCTCGAGCGCGGCCTCGTTGGTTGGGGCCGGCGGCACGGGGATGCGTTGGGGGTTGAGGTGCCACCCCTCCGGGAGGTGGACGTCCGGCCAGAAGACCGGCGTGGCGTGGTCCCAATGCCACTCGGCCTCCTCCTTCCGGATGTACCGCCGGAAGAGCTTGCCCTTGGGCGCGGCGCGGGGCAGCGGGCGTGCCGCCGGAGGTGGCGCGGGGATGCGCGGCGCCCCGCCGATGCGAACACCTCCAGGGCCGAAGCCGAAGGCCTCCGCCGGCGGGGGTGGGACGCCGGAGCCCCTCTGGCCGGCGCCGCTCGAAGAGCCGGATTCGTGGTCGTTCCGGGGACGCTTGCCGAACCAGCGCGACATGGTGGCTAGGGTTCCTTTGGCTGGGGCGCGGCCGGGGTGGATGGGTTGTACGGGCGGCGGGGGCCCTTTAAAAAGGACCCGGGGGGGCTGGCATGCCAACCGGCGGCCGGAACGTGGCGCCGGTTGCAGGCGGCCATGAATGCGGGGCGGGAGCCGAGGCGTGCGGCGGTTGCAGCTGGCCACGCGCGCGTAGGGAAGTGGAGGGGCGGGAAGACGAGGTGGCAGTGGGCCCTTTGACCGTCCCTGTGGTCTTAATTTAAGGGACCGGGAAGGCCAGCCACTAGGCCGCTGGTCAGTGGCCCCGCGAGTCGTTGACCGAATATAATAAAAGACGCGGGCCAGTGGGCCCTTTTGACCAAAAATGTGGGCTTAATTAAAGACGTGGGCCTGGACGCGGTTGTGGAAGGGGAGGCCGGTTGGCGATTGCGAGGCAGGAGCAAAAAAAAAACGAACCAAAAAAAACCTGCCGCGGCAGGGAAAATGGGCGGAATTTTTTTTTTAAGAAGGCATCCATCCCGGTCCCTAAAACGAACCGGGACGAACTCCCTCGCCGTCCCTGGCCCAGAGTCGCCACGTGGGCCAGCCTTACCATCCCGGGTCCTGGCACAACCGTGACCAATGGGGGAGGGCCATTTGTCCCGGCTAGCCCATCCCGGTTGCACAACCGGGACAACTAGCCCTTACGACCCGGGACAAATGGCCCTGTTTCCACTAGTGATGCGATAACCTAGTATGATATGATGACGTGGTGAGATGAGCTTTGTGTGGATAACTTGACTAAGGCTGGTATGGGAGGCCACTTGGGAAGTGGTTGTTCGTCCTATACTCGCCAACCCTAGGATTACGGTCTCGAGCGGAAGCCAAGACTGAGGTGCAACCACACGCGGGGTCTAAGTAACCGCACTCGACCAACTAACTTGATTGGCCAGATCCATAAGTCACGTAGTTTGAGATTTCCATTCGGCACCGCAAATAAAACATTTTTAACGGTTTTAAAAACAAAATGCTCCGCTAGGGCGTGACCGGGGCCAAGTGATGGACGTACACGGATCTTGACCCCGCCTCACAGAGACAAGTGCCGTCAGGAGGATGGCCAACTCCCTTTTGACGGTGTGGCCCTGTCTTGGGCTGACTCATGGATAGGGTCGGGTAAGGTAAAGGTCGTGGCCAGCCACCCTCTGCCGCATTCCATGGAAGAGCGTACATGTGGCGCTAAGAGTCGGATGGTACGTGTGGGTAAAGTGTCTATCCCTGCAGGACAATCTTTTCAAAAAGCCGTGTCCACGGTTAAGGACGACTTGGTGAAGGCAAAGACCATAGACAACCTAACGTGACGTAAAATATGTTGACAAAGCATGGAGGCAATAGATAAAGGGTGCCTCCTCGGAGATGCCGAGAGGGGTGATCCTTGTAGCATGTGAGATGCTGGGAATTGATATTGGTGGTTTTAAAAGATGATGATTACAGTAGTGAGCTTCTCATCTGTTTTGAAAACATTCTATGAGACGTGCTATTCCTCCTCGACTTGGAAAACAAAGATTGCTTTACGCAAAACAGCCTTCATAAAACCCTTTCTGAAACCAGTAGATATATAATAGGTTAACTAAGTCTTGTTGAGTACCGTGTTGGGAATATTCCCTAGAGGCAATCATAGATGATGTAATTCCCAATGTATTCATAAAGTTATTAAGTTGTCCTTGTTTTGAACATCTGATACATGTCATTGAATATGTGATTCGATTGTGGAACTATGTATTCATGTTGTTCATACTAGATTGTCCTTGGTCATTTAGGTTGTGTTGGACATACACCCTAGACTAATGTGAGTGTTGGCTGATGACACGGTTCCACTTGTCATGGGCATGGTGATACCATTCCAACGATCACGGACTTGGCTAAAGAGTTTAGCAAGTCGGACTGACCCACATTGAGATGCAACGATCAAGTCGTCATTTGCATGTATCAATCAATGTAATCCTTAGACCTGAGGTTGTCGCAAAATCTGAGTTGTGGATCACCGACTTAGGTTTTGTCAAATGTTGTTCTGTGACAAGGCAACTATAAAGGCAGAGTACGGGTTGAATGAGAAGCAAGCTGCGTGATGTGGATAATCAAGATGGGATTTTGCCCCTCCGAATGGAGAGATATTCTTTGGGCCCTCTCGAGTGATATGATTCAAGAAGCATGGCCATGCGCGACTCAGTTAAGTGTTAACTGTGTCTGTTGACTAAAGAGTTAGTCAGATGAATCACATATCACGGATCGAGAAGAGAGTGAGCTATTTAAGGGATGACGATAAATCGCCTATAGTTCGACAAGGTATATCGTGAGGCAAAAGGGACTAAGATGAATATCACATTGAAAGGTATGTCGTCATGACTCAATGGTACTTGGGAGTCGGCACGTTCTGCTAGGAGCCGCTACCGATTGATCGATTGGGAGTTGGACTCCAATCGTGTCCAAGTCGCCATGAGCCTGCAGGGTCGCACACTTAAGAGCGGGAGCAAGTATTGGTCGGGTTGGACCCGAACCGGAAATGGACTGGTTTTGTGAGTCGGACTCACAGAGGGAATGGGCCACAAGTGTTGTGAAGCCCATTACCATACGCTATATAAAGAGGGGCGCAGGTTGCCCAGCGGGTGCGTTAGTCCACTCTCCCATGCGTTGGGAACTCTAGCCCCACTCAGTCCAGCCGCCGCACCGGACCTAGCAGTCCGCCGTCGGAGCTCCTCCTTGTACGTGTGGATACCTGCAGAGGTGCTGTACGTTCAGCACTTCGACGTTCGTGGGATCGGATCGGCTGGATCGGATCGTGGGACTGCACTGCCCCGACGCGCTGCATCGATAATCCGCACCTGCGCGTCTAGTGGTAATACTCGTGGCCTTCTACCTCGACTAGATCTTGGAAGCATCGCGTAGGAAAAAGTTTTCGTTTATCTCTACGCGTTCCAACAGTGGTATCAGAGCGGTAGCTTCTAGTATTAGGCCCGAGATCAGTACATATGTGATATGTAGTTAGCGTTAGACGTGATCTAATTGCTGTTTTGATGGTCGGTCTATGAGATAGATCGGTTTTGTACAAGGTTGATTGGATCAATCGTACTCGGGGTTAATGGATGATCTGGTTTCCGTGATCATACTGCTAAGGTCGTGAAACAACATACCCCTACCGGTCGGTTTCCGCCATCGGGGTATACCGTGACACATAAATCCAGTTGCGGTGATCGAAGATCAAAGAGTTTGGTCGAATCGGAATACGGATCTGATTCGGGTAAAATCGTTTTATCCGATGAAGAAATCCATGATCGGAATGTAGATGAGATCTGCGTTTTCCGAAATCGTCAGGCGCTGGCCGCACCCGCGAGGGGCGCTGCCCCTTCGATCCCCGCCCACTTCGCCCTGTCGTAGCGCCTTAGATGTCGTTGCGAGTTTCACAATGCCGGTAGATATCGTATCTGTGCATAACTTGTTTTTGCAGGAAGTTGTGAATGGTATGGCTTATGTGCATGTGATGTCTGTAATCCATACATGATCTGCGTATCATGTTTTTTGTCAGCCGGCAGGAGCCTAGGTGCTGTCATTTTCGCCTATCTGTATTCTTATCCTCTAGTGCGGATCCAATCAGATTTTCTAAAGCCAAGGCCTGACATCCATTGTGGGGATCATCTTTTATCGGGAGACATGGCCTGGTGGTTTCTGATCGAGATTCCTAATCAATAGGGCGAAGAGCTCTTCGCATGATCTGGTCCTACCTTTTGTCCGGCCTGCGTGTCGGATTCTCTATGTAAATTTTCATTTACTAGCTAGTGTAGCTTGTTGGAGAACCCGGTGGCATGCAAGTCGATGTACAAGTCAGCTACATGGAGTAAGAGGGCACGTGACAAGAGTTGGCACGAGTCGACTTACAAGCTTCGTGGAGATGGAGATCACCATGAAGAGAGCCATACCATTTCACATTATAATTGCTTTATTTATTTTATTGTTATGTCTCTATTTACCTCTATTTAGATAGTTGGTAGATTTTAATCCCTCAAAGAAGGTCTAGTCGGTCGCCCCGCCAGTGCTGCACCATCACAAGTCGGACATTCTTGGTAGTGGGCTCATGAAATTGAGGTGCTACCAATTCTTTCCGGTTAGGTGGGTTTGAGTCGGACTCTTACAAGCAGAAGCACTTGGTAATCTAGACGAGTCCATCACAACGGTTGTGGGGCTCGGGGCGAGGTAGGTTGGGAGCCGGGGCATGTGATGTCACCTAACTAACAGGAGTCGTATTGGATACGATTGGCAAGGTGTTGCCTACGTAGATCACTTGACGGCTAGCGGTGATGCTAAAGCTCACTAGTCGGCTTGCTTATTTAGGATCTTGAATCACTTAGCAACCATCGGAGGGGTGTTGGTTCTAGTGGGAGCATAAGTATTAAAGCGTTTAATATGCCTGCTCTTTTATGAATACATGTCTTAAGTGTTTTTGCATATTTTCTGTTGTAGATCAATGGCACCTAGCAACCTTCCTCAGTTGTCCACTTTTGCGTTGAGGTCAATCCTAGAGAAAGATAATCTTAATGGAACTAATTTCACCAACTGGTATCGTAATCTGAGGTTAGTCCTCAAGCATGACAAGAAAGAACATGTTCTAGAACCTCCACTTCCAGTTGAGCCTGATGACGATGCGACTGTCGCTGTCATAAATGCCTACCGTAAGACTAGAGATGAGTCTACGGAAATCAGCTGTCTTATGCTTGCACACATTGAACCGGACTTGCAGCAGCAGTTCGAAAATGTTGAGGCCTACGATATGATCGAAAGCCTCAAAAGTATTTTCCAGGCTCAGGCAAAGACCGAGAGGTATCAAGTCTCTCAATCTTTGCTGGGCTGTAAGCTGAAAGATGGCGATCCACAGAGTCCGCATGTAATCAAGATGATTGGTTACATTCAGTCTCTGGATCGGCTGGGCGTCCCAATTAACGAAGAGTTCGCTACTGATATAATTGTGAACTCTCTTCCTAGTGCGTATGGTTCGTTCATCTCGAACTACCATATGCATGGTATGGATAAGAGTATCACTGAATTACATGGGATGCTCAAAACGGCAGAGGCTGATCTCAAGAAAGGCGCCAGTCAAGTGTTGATGGTGCAGAATAAGGCTAAGTTCAAGAAGAGTTCTTGGACTAAGAAGAAGAAGGATAAGTCAGGAGGTAGCACCCATGGCCCCGTCCAGAGTGCTCCCTCAAAGACTAAACCTTCTCCCATAGCCGGAGCCAACTGCTTCTATTGCAAGCAAGATGGCCACTGGAAGAGGAACTGCACCAAGTATTTGGCTGACAGAGCCAAGAGTGGAGGTGTGACTTCCAACTCAGGTACGCTTGTGTGCAATGTTATAGACATTTATCTTGCTGATGCGCCTAATAGTTCTTGGGTATATGATACCGGATCAGTTATTCACATATGCAACTCGTTGCAGGGACTGGTAAGAACTAGGAGCGTGGCAAGAGGAGAGGTTGACATTCGGGTCGGCAACAAGGCGAGAGTCGCTGCGTTGGAAGTCGGCACGATGCAACTTCATTTACCTTCAGGATTTATTTTGGAACTAAATAATTGTTATTATGTTCCAGTGCTTAGTCGAAACATTATTTCCGCCTCATGTTTGATGAGACAAGGTTATGAGTCGAATATTAAGAATAATGGTTGTTCTTTATATTTGAAAGATATGTTTTATGGCTTTGCACCCGTTCAGAACGGGTTATTTATTTTGAATCTTGATAGTGAATTGGTCTATAACATAAATGTTAAAAGGTTGAAACCAAATGATCTGAATATGACTTACTTTTGGCACTGTCGGCTTGGTCATATAAGTTGGAAGCGCATGAAGAAACTCCATGATGATGGACTTCTAACTTCGTTCGACTTAGAATCATTCGAGACATGCAAATCATGCCTACTAGGCAAGATGACCAAGACACCTTTTGCAAGGAGTTGTGAAAGGGCGTCCGACTTGTTGGAACTAATACATAGTGATGTATGTGGTCCAATGAGCACGACAACCAGAGGTGGTTATGAGTACTTCATTACCTTCACTGATGATTTGAGTAGGTATGGATATATCTATTTAATGAAACACAAGTCGGAAGCCTTTGAAAAGTTCAAGGAATTCCAGAGTGAGGTATAAAATCAGCTCGGCAAGAAAATAAAGTTTGTACGGTCGGACCGTGGAGGCGAGTACATGAGCCATGAGTTTGATGACCATCTAAAGAGTTGTGGAATAGTTCCTCAACTCACTCCGCCGGGTACACCGCAGAGAAACAGTGTATCGGAACGGAGAAATCGGACCTTGTTGGACATGGTACGATCAATGATGAGTCGGACAGATCTACCTTTATCATTTTGGGGTTATTGTCTAGAAACTGCAGCTTTCACACTAAACAGAGTACCATCAAAGTCAGTAGAGAAGACACCACATGAGATGTGGACGGGCAAAAAGCCAAGTTTGTCTTTTCTTAAGATTTGGGGTTGTGAGGCATTTGTCAAGCGACTTCAGTCGGACAAGCTCACGCCCAAGTCGGATAAGTGTATTTTCGTGGGGTATCCGAGGGAAACCTTGGGGTACTACTTCTACAACCGGGAAGAGGGCAAAGTGTTTGTCGCTCGGAATGGTGTCTTCCTTGAGAAAGAGTTTCTCAGTCGGGAAGTCAGTGGGAGCTCGGCGCAACTCGAAGAAATTCGAGAAGAACCAGCTAGGGGAGAGTCGGCAATGGCCTTGGAGGCTGAGCCGGTCGTGGTACCTACACCGGTTACAGCACCTGAACCTCGGAGATCTGCCAGATTCCAGAGTGCTCTAGATGTTTTACTGTTAGACAGTAATGAGACGGAAACTTATTCGGAAGCGATGGTGGGATCTGATTCCGAGTCATGGCTTGGAGCCATGAGATCCGAGTTAAAATCCATGGATGAAAATCAAGTTTGGAATTTGGTTGATCTGCCTGACGGTGCAAGACCCGTCGAGTGCAAATGGGTCTTTAAGAAGAAAATTGATATGGATGGAAATATCTCCGTCTATAAAGCACGACTTGTCGCGAAGGGGTTCCGACAAGTTCAAGGAGTTGACTACGACGAGACCTTCTCGCCCGTAGCGATGCTTAAATCAATTCGGATCATGTTAGCCGTAGTAGCCTATTTCGACTATGAGATATGGCAGATGGATGTCAAGACAACTTTCCTTAATGGAAATTTAACTGAGGACGTGTATATGATACAGCCCGAAGGTTTTGTCGATCCAGCTGATGCTGACAAGGTATGCAAACTTCAGAAATCAATTTATGGGTTGAAGCAAGTATCTCGGAGTTGGAACATTCGCTTTGATGAGGTAGTCAAATCGTTTGGCTTCATCAAGAGTGATCATGATTCTTGTTTATACAATAAGTTTAGTGGGAGCAAAGTAAACTTTCTAATCTTATATGTGGATGACATATTACTGATTGGAAATGATGTCATGATGTTGCAAGAAACCAAAGAGTCATTGGAAAGGAGTTTCTCAATGAAAGATTTGGGTGAGGCGACTTACATATTAGGAATCAGGATCTATAGAGATAGATCAAGGCGGCTCATTGGATTGAGTCAGAGTACTTATCTGGACAAGGTTTTGAAGAAATTCAAAATGGAAGAGTCCAAGAAGGGATTCTTACCGATGTCCCATGGTATAAAACTTAGCAAGACTCAGTGTCCTTCGACGACTGATGAGCGAAGTTAGATGAGTGTGATTCCGTATGCTTCGGCAATCGGATCCATCATGTATGCCATGATTTGTACTAGGCCAGATGTTTCCTATGCTCTAAGTGTTACGAGCAGATACCAGGCTGACCCTGGCAAAGCCCACTGGGCAGCGGTTAAAAACATTCTTAAGTATTTGAGAAATACTAAGGAAATGTTCCTAGTTTATGGAGGTGATGAGGAATTTAGTGTAAAGGGTTACACGGATGCGAGTTATCTCACCGACTCAGATGATTCTCGTTCGCAATCTGGATACGTGTTCGTAATGAACGGAGGAGCTGTGAGATGGAAGAGTTCCAAGCAAGATACGGTGTCTGCATCTACAACAGAGGCTGAGTATATTGCTGCCTCGGAGGCGGCAAAGGAAGCTGTTTGGATCAGGAACCTCCTGATAGATCTTGGTGTGGTTCAGGGCGCGTCCAATCCTTTGGACGTATATTGTGACAACAATGGTGCTATCGCACAGGCCAAGGAACCTAGACAACACCAGAAGAACAAACATATACTCATGCGGTACCACCTCATTCGCCAGTTTGTCGAACAAGGTGATACCAAGTTATGCAAAGTACACACGGATGCAAACATTGCAGATCTGTTGACAAAGGCGCTACCACAGCCTAAGCATGAGGTGCACACGAGAGGCATGGGCATTCGATGCCTAGGCATATGATGCCAAGATGATTGACTCTAGTGCAAGTGGGAGACTGTTGGGAATATGCCCTAGAGGCAATCATAGATGATGTAATTCCCAATGTATTCATAAAGTTATTAAGTTGTCCTTGTTTTGAACATCTGATACATGTCATTGAATATGTGATTCGATTGTGGAACTATGTATTCATGTTGTTCATACTAGATTGTCCTTGGTCATTTAGGTTGTGTTGGACATACACCCTAGACTAATGTGAGTGTTGGCTGATGACACGGTTCCACTTGTCATGGGCATGGTGATGCCATTCCAACGATCACAGACTTGGCTAAAGAGTTTAGCAAGTCGGACTGACCCACATTGAGATGCAACGATCAAGTCGTCATTTGCATGTCTCAATCAATGTAATCCTTAGACCTGAGGTTGTCGCACAATCCGAGTTGTGGATCACCGACTTAGGTTCTGTCAAACGTTGTTCTGTGACAAGGCAACTATAAAGGCAGAGTACGGGTCGAATGAGAAGCAAGCTGCGTGATGTGGATAATCAAGATGGGATTTTGCCCCTCCGAATGGAGAGATATTCTCTGGGCCCTCTCAAGTGATAGGATTCAAGAAGCATGGCCATGCGCGACTCAGTTAAGTGTTAACTGTGTCTGTTGACTAAAGAGTTAGTCAGATGAATCACATATCACGGATCGAGAAGAGAGTGGAGATATTTAAGGGATGACGATAAATCGCCTATAGTTCGACAAGGTATATCGTGAGGCAAAAGGGACTAAGATGAATATCACATTGAAAGGTATGTCGTCATGACTCAATGGTACTTGGGAGTCGGCACGTTCTGCTAGGAGCCGCTACCGATTGATCGATTGGGAGTTGGACTCCAATCGTGTCCAAGTCGCCATGAGCCTGCAGGGTCGCACACTTAAGAGCGGGAGCAAGTATTGGTCGGGTTGGACCCGAACCGGAAATGGACTGGTTTTGTGAGTCGGACTCACAGAGGGAATGGGCCACAAGTGTTGTGAAGCCCATTACCATACGCTATATAAAGAGGGGCGCAGGTTGCCCAGCGGGTGCGTTAGTCCACTCTCCCATGCGTTGGGAACCCTAGCCCCACTCAGTCCAGCCGCCGCACCGGACCTAGCAGTCCGCCGTCGGAGCTCCTCCTTGTACGTGTGGATACCGGCAGAGGTGATGTACGTTCATCACTTCGACGTTCGTGGGATCGGATCGGCTGGATCGGATCGTGGGACTGCACTGCCCCGACGCGCTGCATCGATAATCTGCACCTGCGCGTCTAGTGGTAATACTCGTGGCCTTCTACCTCGGCTATATCTTGGAAGCATCACGTAGGAAAAAGTTTTCGTTTATCTCTACGCGTTCCAACAGTGGTATCAGAGCGGTAGCTTCTGGTATTAGGCCCGAGATCAGTACATATGTGATATGTAGTTAGCGTTAGATGTGATCTAATTGCTGTTTTGATGGTCGGTCTATGAGATAGATCGGTTTTGTATAAGGTTGATTGGATCAATCGTACTCGGGGTTAATGGATGATCTGGTTTCCGTGATCATACTGCTAAGGTCGTGAAACAACATACCCCTACCGGTCGGTTTCCGCCATCGGGGTATACCATGACACATAAATCCAGTTGCGGTGACCGAAGATCAAAGAGTTTGGTCGAATCGGAATACAGATCAGATTCGGGTAAAATCGTTTTATCCGATGAAGAAATCCATGATCGGGATCGGGCACTATGCAGATTTCAGCATTTCTGCCAAAATCCACATAATAACCGATTCCAGGTTGCCACTTGTGATGACATTACAACAGTTCACGAATATTCCGCAACAACAACAGAAGAGATATATACAAGACGACTCAAACGAGTCAAGAATACAACTGATACAATACAAAGATCCAAATGACAGCGGAAGAAACAACATAGTGTCCGACTACGGACAAGATACAAATTGGACTAAGAGTCCTGAAGATAACCGATGGCGTCCAATCCCTGCCCAGGCCAAGCCGGAGGGATTCCCAAGCTAACGTCGTCAGACTTCAAACCTGTTGACTGCAATGTGGAATATGCAGCCACGAAATGGATTCGTGGGTCAGTACGGTTAAGTACTGGCAAGTGGATAAACCATACTCACAAGATACCAGCGTAACCAATCATCACAAGATACAAATACTTTGGGTACAACGGAAAGGAAGGGATTATTGCAAAGAAGCGGCAGCGGGCTGCACTAACTAACTACAGAGACTCGCTACAACATCCGGCTAAAAGAAAGGGATAAGATAGCGCGACAAAACCAACTATAACTACTCACCAAACAATACCCATCCAATGTTACCCCTACTAAGGAAGCAACCCAAGGAAACTCACACAGTTGATTAAGGTGACATTCATCTATATGGTGAAGGTAATACTATATTACTAGTCAAGTTATTATCATTAGGTGTAAGTTGTCTGAGTACTTGTTAGCCAGCACTTTCACCAAGTCATCCATAACCGCGCACAACACGGCTTCTCGAGAAGATTAACCCTGCAGGGATGCACCAATTTGGCCGTACACGTAAGAATGACCCAGCCAGAGGGGAAAGGCCCTTCCACCAAGCGAGGCACTCAACACAACCCAACTCTTCTTCGCATCAAGCCCAAAGAACCCCGTGCAATTGAGCGCACGGCTAATCAAGCCCCACGAAGAAAAGGGGACCCTCATAGCACTCTAAGAACGTGTCTCCCTAAATGCCGACTACAAAAGTTCCAGCCTGGCGCCAAGGGTTCGCACCTGCATATGCATGCGGCAAATGGAAAACCCGAACTAAATGAGGCGATTTGGACGAGATGCGAATCGAATCAAAGTTGCGGGGGGCGCCCATACTCGCTTCCCACATGCGGTTAGCGCGCTCATCATGGATCGGAGGACAAGACCCTTTTCCTAATTAAGGTCGACACTAGCAGGCCTCAAAACCACGCCGGGCCTCCTGCCGGTGCCTTATCATCAAATTATTATTACCCAAAACATTAACATGTTGTTGATTAAGTTGAAACCCAACTATCAACTAAACAGGTGATAGGACAAAGGACAACAGGACTAGAGCGCAAGCAACGCTAATCATGCAACTACGACACGAGGGCCAACAAGGTAAACAAACAACAGTTAATAGGAAGTGGAAGGAAGGCTATATCATGGCTGCAAGGTAAAACATATGATAGGATCGAGACACAAGCATCGAATCATAAGGCTAGCATAAGGATAACGGAAAGAATCGGTAACAAGTGATGAAAGGCATCCATAGATAGCAAGTGAGTATACTTGCCTGGAATCCAGCAAGTAGAGGTAGCAGAACTTGTCGTTGCTCACATCATCTCAACGTCCTATCCGTGAAGAAGCAACGAACTAGAACAAACACCGGATGCAACAATTACTACTACGGCAAAAGATCCAGCATGATCAAGATATGGATGCATGACAAGTTTAAGGATGCATCAAAGATAAACTAGTTGACATGGTAAACATATTTAAATGGGCCCATATGCAATTTGGATTGCATATGGAAAAAGCCCACGAATTGATGTTGAATTAAATGATCTACAAATAACCATCATGTGAAAGTTGATTAGAATGATGCATGGATGATGAAAACAATAAGAAAACAACAATAGCTTCAATTTGATATGTTGTCTACCAAGTTTGGAATTTTATTTATTAAGTTATGAAATTTGGCTTCTTAAATGAGTTACACAAACATTTATTGTTTTCACCCATATTAATTGTTCAAAACAGATAACAAAATTCATATTTGGAAAGAACACAAAATTTTAGATGGAATACATATTTCATTTGTTGAAAAAGGAATTAAAATGAATTAGTTATTAATTTGACGATTTTAAATGCATTAATTAAGAAACAGTTGTTTTCAGCAATCTAATTTATTCAAAACAGAAAACAAAGTTTATATTTGTAAAGTTCATGAAAAATGGGATGGAAAACATATTTTACATGTTGGAATTGGATTTGAATTGCCCAAGTTATGAATTTTGCAATTTAAAAGGTGTAATTAAAGCATTGAATTATTGCACCACTTTTAATTAGGCAAAATAGGAAACAAAGTTGATATTTGCAAAGTTTAGAGAATTTTGATTGGAAAACATATTTTACTTTTCAAATTTGGAGTTAAAATGAATTAGTTATGATTTATGCAATTAAATCAATTTAAATTGAGCCGGAAGCCCAACATCTAATTTAGGAGGTTCGAGTTATTTATCTACCTATCAATATTAAATGTTGAGTTAACATAGCTAGATGTGATAAAGATGAGCTATGCAATTTTAAATGGAACTAAGCTACTATATATAGCATCCCAACAAATTCCATATTTAATTGTTAGGTGATTGCTAATTACCCACAACCCACACAATGCAATGCGACATGATGAATGATTTAATATGAACCAAATAGATGACATTTAGAAAATAGGCATATAGGTATAGGGTTGGGTTTTGGGTTCGCACGTTGGAGAGATGATCTTCGAGGTTAACGTCGGAAACTTCGGAACGTGGAGGAAGTAGGCGTCCCTAGAGGAAGTAGTCGACGTCGAGGAAGTAGGGGAAGTAGTCGTTCTCGTTTTGTAGATGAAGTAGTGGTGGCCCAACCGCGCATTATTACCGTCTTCGGGGTCGATGGCGAACTTGGCAGTTCCGGTCTTCGGGGTTCACGACATCATCTCCCGGACACGCACGAAGGCGGCCAACGCAAAACGGACACAGAGAGCGACGAGAGATCTTGTCGGTGGTCGGTCTTCGGTCCCACACATCCTTGTGGTCGTTGTCGGTCATGCCGTCATGGTAGATCTTGTCAGCGGGGTACAAGTCAGGGAGGATCTTGGAACGTGCACGACAAGGAACTTGGCGGTGGTGGGTGCACGTCTTCGGGAAGATCTTGGCAGCTCCAGGGTCATACATGATACGGCGCGAAGGCCTCGGCCACACCAAACAGAGCATGTGCATGAACAAGTGCCTCGAGAAGTTGTAGCCGAGGCAGTGGAGGCGACACAATCGATGTAGGGGTTGCAGACACAGCGTCGTCCCGCCGACATCGAAGTTGGGGCAGCAGCAACGGCATCACCGTAGCGACGGCGGCACAAGGAGCACCCCAGCAGCGGCGCGTCGACCTACGCAGAGCCACACCTGCAGCACCACCGGACCACATCGTGAGGCAGCAGATCGACGACGCCGGGGTCACAGCTCGCTGCCGTCCCGATGGCGTCATGTTTGGAGTAAACGACACGGAAACGTGGTCGAGCAGAGGCTCAAGCTCGGGGTCGTGGTCGGCGCAGAGCCGCACACCAAGGAGGCGATGTCGGGCCTCACGGTGGCGGGGAGGCCGCGGGCGCCGGGGAACAGCGGCCGGACCGACGGCGGGTGAACGCAACAACTGTGTCGCACAGCAGCAGCTCAAGGACGTCGGGGAAACGAGAGTAGGAGCCGGGAGAGGAGCGATAGAGGCGGGGCTCGCATGGTAGAGGACGACGGTGGGGCGCTCGGTCGCAGGACGGCGGTACCACGTCAGGGCGCAGCAGGGCTGGGGTCGGGGACGGCCATGGCGGGACGGAGGTGCTCGAGGTCTTGGCCGTCCATGCGGGGAGACAGGGAACAATAGCAGCGGCGGCTGCCGTCGGCCGGAACGGAGGAGGGCGAGGTGAGAGGGAGTGAGGAGCAGGAGGACGGCTCCCTAGAGTGGGAGGGAGGCGACGGGAGAACAACAATCCCCCATGGCGGCGGGGCAGAGGCGAGGTCGGGGACAAGTCGCTGCTGTGCGACGCGGACCTGGAGATGGGGATCGAGCGATCCCTGTGTGCGTGCGTTGCGTGCGTGTGTGGGGATGGGTACGGGGTGGGCTTAGGGTTTGGGGAGGTGGGGTGGCCGGCTGGGCCTGTTGGCCCAGTTTCGGTTGGGCTGCCCCTCTCTCCCCTGAAAACTTTTTTTGTTTTTTTTTGTTTGGTTACTTTCCAGAAATTGTTTAGGCAATAAGAAAAATAGATTTAAACATCAAATAAATTTTAGTAAATTTTAGAAAACTTGATTTGATAAATTTAAATTAGTTTGCAAGTTTTAAATAGATGATGGTGCATGATGTTATGAGATGCACAAAAAGAAAAACAAACAACAAATTCTTTCGGGGGGGGGGGGGGGGGGGAATCTCCCGGGCGTTACATCGCCAGTGAGATGCGGCAACTCGGCAGCGACTGCCTCTGCAGCCCTAAGTGTTTTGGCAGGGGAGCTATACTTTGGCCTACTAGCACTGTTCAAACTAGCAGATAGACTAGCAGCCCTTACATTTCTATCTAGCTTAGCGCCCAAGTTGTGGCGAATAGTACCTAGCTTGCTAGGCAGCCTAGAAACAGGAGCAAAACCATGCGCCTTATTATACTCATTTTGATCTAAGTTAAGCTCAAGTCTAACCTTCTCCAGCTCCTGGGCCTCCACGAGTAGCGCTTGACGCTGCTGCTCGAGTTGCGCCCTCATCGCCATGAGGTACGCGTCGGTGGGAGGTGGCATGCCCAGCTGCTCGGTGGCGACAACATGAGCAGCCGATATTGCCGTTGACGTGGAAGGATCCATGTAGCCCGGAATGTTCCGGGGCATGTCGTAGGGCTTGTGGACCTTGCGAGCAGCCTGCTCGTCCATAACTTCAGGCGCAGCGGGCGCGCTTTTCCCGGCATCGATAGCCGGGCCCGTCATCATCACCTCCACGCTGTTCGCAGAGCAGCGAGCCGGCTTCCCGCGGGCAACGAGTACATCAGGAGGATCATCCGCGACGAGCACCTCCTCCGGGAACTCGCGGATGACGGTGGTGGCGACGTACACCAGATGCGCGCCGAAGGAGAGGACGGAGCCGCCTGCAGGCAAGGCCTGCCGCCGAAATCACCGGCATTGTCGGTGACGAAGTCGAAAGAGCCGAATCTGTGGACAAGGCCATAGAACACGCGCTCCCCCGATGCAGAAATCGGTCCCGTCCGAATATGCACCCCAGCCAGCACCGCTGCTGGCCCCACGGTGGGCGCCAACTGTCGTAGAGAGGTAAAGACAGATGCCATGGGATGGCTTAAGGTTGGGGCCGATGGACGCTGTAGGTTTTCGGGGAGGGATCGCACGTCGAGTAGACGCGCTCAGAAACACTGCAAACACCTCGATCTAACTAGGTCCAGGGCCCTCGTGTGGAGGTAACACCCCTACTCCTGCATATCTCTCTGTATATGGTTTTACCGAGTAGCCACAGTACAATTCAGGCTTTCAGTCGAGTAACCAGCCTTTTGTTCTCTCTCTGTGTGCAGCACTAAGGGGCGCAATAAATGCTCTCAGGGCAACGTCCCTCGTGCAGGAGGGGGCTGGGCACCTTATATACTAGTACCCAGCGAGTAAACAATGATAAAAGTACACGATGGGACATCTCTACTGTGACAGCAGCAGCACGCTTCCGTGTTCCCGCTGACGTCGTTACGAGACGTCGCCGCGCCGTCCACCCTGTCAGCCTCACAGAGTAGGTCTCTGACACGCCCTGTCCCCCTGTCAGTGACAGGACATGACAGACGCCTACCCTCACTGTATCCACGCCGTAGGGCAAATAATCATGTTCCTAGTAAGTTGAATCGCACGCCGGTACGGCGGCGGGATATACGGGATCTCGTCAGAACGGCTCCATTGACTTAGTGCCCGAGTAGGATTGCTGCCCATCTACTCGGACCACCCGATCTCTTCTCGGATCATTCTGATCTTCCTCATTATCTTCTCTTGGCCTTCAATACTTATTACCGAGTAGCGTCTACCGGATATAGATATCCGGGTAGCCGCCTACCCGACAAGCAGTACCTTGATCTCTATTTTACCACTTGCCTTACCCCTACTCGTTGGTAGCCCCCGACAAGGGGCACAAGAAATCTCACCAAGGGAACTTACCAAAAAGCCACCAAAAAACATCACGAAGAGAAACAGTTTCACACCAGCAACCCAGTTGTGCAGCCGCGGGGTTGTGTTAGGGCGTACCCAGTTGTGCAGTCGCAGGGTTGTGCTGGAACATACCCAGTAGCTATTGAAATATGGCATTGGATTGAATTTAAGACTGGGTATACTCTGCATCTTGGTTTCGAATGTCATCTAGTTTTTGTTTGCGGGCGATCCTGTCTGCATCAGCCTGATCCCTTGCTGCCTTCAGCTCCAAGACAAGTTCCCGCTTCCGAGCTATCTCCACGTCAAGCTGACGCTGGACCCCAGACTATGTTTCTCTAAATCGGCTGGTTGTCACACCTACGGTCTTTAGGAACGTAGAATTTTGGTTTTCCCTCCCGAGCACCTCAGCGACAGCTTCGGCGGCAGACAGAGGTGGCCTGACAGTGCCCCCCGGCGAAGCTGGCGCCATCTTCTGTTCCATTTTAGGCTAAAAACCATGCAAAAGGATAAGATGAGTTAGCAGCTGAACTAGCTTGTAAGGAACATTTATATGAAATATAAGATGACAAGCAAATGATCTAGCAGATAACAAGAAATTAAACACGCATATACATTACTAGCGACAAGGATATACAAAACTTAGTTGGAAACCATGCTGAAATGACACCACGCACAAGTGCATATTTTAAAAGACGTATCTGGTGATGCTGAAATGACAAGGGATCTGCATGTACAAGCATATATGCAACAACAGCAGAACTAGACATTTTTGTAGATAAAAGGCATTTTGTTGCACATCTTTGACTTAGCAAAGCTCAGAGTTCGCACAGAGTTGATTACAGGCGGCATATAGCTTAGGCAAAGTAGCTTTTAAGGGACATAGATGATGAAAAAATTGGCATCTGAGGAACATAGATGGAAAGAACACACGCCAAGCATGTAGAGAACATAGATTAAAATAGGGAAAATTTGCCACAGGACACTGTTATTTTGTGGCGTTTGCCGAAACACACTGCCGATTTGTGCCTTTGCTAGATACCATTATAATTTGGAGCGTGCTGGGCGTCCCCCGGGGGATGAAAAAATTTCATCCCCCGCCTCCCCCTGCTGACACGTGGCAGCTTTTTGACTAAATCTCTGTACATGCTCTGTGTAGCAAAAAATACTCCCGCTTTTGCTCCTGTGTAGCAAAAAACTGTTCGGGCAAAAAATAAAGAAAATGTCAGACCTCGCCGGAGAGTTCGCCGGAGACCTCGCCGGAGTACTGTAGCAATTTTTTTTTGCTACAGTAGCAAAAAGTCGATTTCGCCGGAGCCGTCGTCGGAGACTTTTGCTCGCCGGAGGAATAGCAGAGCAAAAAAATTATACTAAAAAAGCAAAAAAAAAAACGTTATTGTAGCAAAAAATTTAGTCTATTAGAGCAAATAATCGGAGCTCGCTGGAATTGTGGTAGCAAAAATTTTATACAAACAAAGCAAAAAAATTACACAAAAGTAGCAAAAAAAAATTACACAAAAGTAGCAAAAAAAAAAAAATTACTGATCGACCTCTCCCGCGGAGGACGGCGCGCGGGTGTCGGAGGCAGCTCCGCGCCAAGCGCGTGATCCTGGCCGGCGGCGGCGCGCAAGGGAGCAGCCCGGCGGCTCACGGATTCCGAGATGGTCAGCCTCTGCACCGAGTTCCTCAACGGCGGGACGGACACCACGGCGGCGCGCAAGGGAGCAGACCGGGAGCGGCGGCGCGGCTAGCCAACGGCGTCCACGGGAGCAGAGTGGCGGGTGCGACCTGCGAAAGTAGCTGATCTACTGCCGTTTACCTCTCAGGTGCTGGGCCGGCAAGGCGAGGAGCTGGAGGTGCTCGCGCGACCTGGACGACGATCTGCTCCAGGAAGCCCTGCTCCGGCGACCTGGGCGAGGATTTGCTCCAGGAAGCCCTGCTCCCCGTCCGGCGACCTGGGCGAGGACTCCAGGAAGCGCTGCTCCAGTGAGGCGAGGCAACACGCGGCTCGTGGTGTGCCCCGGCGAGGTGGAGGTGTGAAGGAATAGCAGAGCGGTGGGGTGCGACCTGCGAAAAGAAAAAAAGGCAGAGCGCGACGCGAACCCCGCGTGGAAAGCAACCGGGGGATGGAACGGTGCGATCCCCCGGGTTATCCTCAGCGTTTTCCTTATAATTTTGTGGTATATTTGCCCAAACACACCGAGCTACCGAAAACGGAAAGTTTGACAATCAGGCATCGGCCCCCTTACAGTAGCGCTTCAGCAGAGCCACCGCCGGAAACGACCACATGGAGGCCAACCTGACATGTTCGTAAACCTGATGTACTCCTATAGTGTGTTGAACCTGATGGTAGTACTAATACATCTCATGTTCAATCCGTGCGTTCATGTCTCGGTGCCCATTTCTGTGTGAAATATCTAATATGCCCATAATATTCTTGGTACTCAGATTTATGTTCAAGTTTATTTTGCCGAAAAATGAATTAGAGAGGAAAACCGTTTCAGAACCGGTTAAATGATGGTCATAC
This sequence comes from Alopecurus myosuroides, assembly GCA_028641055.1. Classification (NCBI taxonomy): domain Eukaryota; kingdom Viridiplantae; phylum Streptophyta; class Magnoliopsida; order Poales; family Poaceae; genus Alopecurus; species Alopecurus myosuroides. Next base: position 193,763,292 of record CM054058.1, read on the forward strand.
CTTGGGTAATCGTCAAACTTTCCGTTTTAAGCCGCTCAGTGTGTTCTGGGAAATGTGCCCAAAATCATAATGGTACCTGGCAAAGACACAATCCGGCGGTGTGTTTCGGCAAACGCCAGAAAATAACGGTGTCTTGTAGCAAATTTTCCCATTAAAATAGCATATGACAAGCAACTTAAAGCACGTGTGTACATGAACTAGTAGATGACAAGCAAGGTAAAGCATGCGTGTACATGAACTACCAGATGACAAGCATGGGTGAAATAGCTGATGATAGCAGTTTGCAGCAAAATTCACAAAGGGAATGTCCCCTACAAGAATCTATTGAGGTAAAATGTTGATTACAAAGATGTGAAGAATTCTAGGGGATTAGAATTGTTTTTTCACAGGCGAAGTGTACGTTCCATCCTTTTTACTTATGTGCGTAGCTTTGAACAATTGAACTGCATCTTGATCCATGCCGCAATAAATCTCATAGCTATGAGATCCCGTATGAGCAGAGAACATGAAACATTTTCTGCTTGCTGCGGCTTTCAGACAGGTCGTCTACACAAATGAAGTATGAAGTCACTAGTGGAAACAGGGGCACTAGTCCCAGTTGGTAAGACCCATTTGTCCCGGTTGTTCAACCGGGATGGGCCAGCCGGGACAAATACCCCTCCTCCATTGGTCCCGGTTGTGCCAGGACCCGGAACAAATGGGGCGTACCACGTGGCGAACCTGGCCAGGGCTATTAGTACCGTTTCTTAACACGAACCGGGATGCATGCCCCTTCTGCCGCGGCAGATTTTTTATGTTGTAACATCCCAAGTATGAAAATAATCTTTAGAATGTTTGTTTTTTGTTTTATTAATGTTTTGCATCATGTCATCATACCCATTACTTTTGTTTGCATTTGTTTTGCATCTGTTTTCAATTGTTTTCTATTTCAAATTCAAACCAATTTCCAAATCAAATTGTTCATACTTGTTATGTTACAATTTTCAAATAAAAAGTTCAAATAAAAACAACCATTTGTTTCCTTTAAACTATAAGGTTCAAACTATTTAAATTTTGCTTCCAATAATTCACTTAATATTCAAAATTCATTCAAATTCAATCAATTACAAACAGCAATATATTTTGAACTTTTTGGAAAACCAAAGCTTGCACATGTTGCTGTTATAATATCTAACCTATAAAAAATTATCCCTAAATTTTCTAACCCAAAAACCCTAGCCTTTTCTTCCTTTTTCTTTTCAGCAAAAAAAAAAAGAAACAGATAAAAATAAAACAAAACGAAGAGAGAGGGGCAGGCCAGCCAGTGGGATGCGCCCACCAGCCAGGCCCAGCCCACCAGCGGGCCACTTACCCCTTCGATCTTCTTCCTCCTGTACGGCAGGAAATCCGCCGTGCCCACGTCATAGCTGCGGCGGAGGAACGGCCAGAAGCAGCTAGATCCCCTCCTTATAGCCAGAGCCCCTTCCCCCCTCGGTGCCCTAACCTAATCCACCCTCTCCCTCTTCGACACCTCCACGACGTCCAGGAGCAACCACGTCGACGCCGCCGTCCGTGCTCCCGCCGCCGTCGTCAGTCCACCTCCACCCCGAGCCGCTGCTACGCCTCCATCGAGGGTGAGCCTCACCTTCCCCCTCTCTCTCCGTCCTCTCTGAGCCCCGCGAGCACGCCAACTCCTTGCACACGCGCACGAGCACGAGCAGCGCGCAGAACGCCGCCGGCGACCACCGTCTCATCGCCGGTTTCAGTTAACTGAATTTCATCTTCAGTTAACTGACGCTATCTGAAGCATATCCCCCCCGCGCGCTGCTTACCTGACAAGCGAAGCAGCAGTACTGCAGTGGTAACGCACCACTGCACGCTCCCGCCGCGGCCGGGGTTCGAGCCCCCCGCGCGCATCTTTTTTGGGAATTAATCCCCTCGCCCCCAGGCCCACCTGTAGGTGACCCCTGCGGCCCTGTCAGCTGCCACGCAGCGCCACGCTGGCCAGGGCCCGCTGGCAGTGTCCCAGGTTAGGTCACTGCGCGGTAGAATTCTTTTTCTGCCACAGTTTTTTTATTTTAGGTCCCTGTTATTACAGATTAGTCCCTAAATTTAAAATACAAATAACTTTTAAATTACAACTTCAAATAAAAGAAATAAAACATGTGTACTGAACCAAATTTAATTCTCTACCTATTCAAAGCATTTGTTTTATGTTTTGAACATTTCAAATGCATTATAATTTCAAATTCAAACAACTCCTTTTAAATTTGGTTAATTTCATAACTAATTCAAACTTAATTCAAATAACACCAATAAAATATGTTTTCCATGCTAAATTGAACCACCTATCCAAATATAAATTTTGTTTCATGTTTTGAATAATTAAAATTGGTTAAATAATTTAAACCTTGTTTAAATCATTTAAATTTGCTAAATTCATAACTTGCTCAAATTAAAATATTTTTGAACTTATAAAATATGTTTTCAAACTAGAAAAGTATAAACTTTTCAAATATGAATTTGGTTTAATGTTTTGAACAAATAAAAATTCAAATAAATTCATACTTGTTTAAATCCATTTAAATCTTGTTTAAACTTGTTTAATTCATAAGTAATTTATTTTAAACCTTTTTCAACAAGTGAAACATGTAATCCAACTAAAATTTTGTGTTCTATTCAAATATGAACTTTGTTATTTATTTTGGACAATTTAAATTGGTGAAAGTAACAAATGCTTGTATAACACCTTTAAGAAACCAAAATTCCAGAACTTAATAAATAAATTTCCAAACTTGGTAAACCTTATTTCAAATTGTTTCTATTGTTGTTTTCTTTTTGTTTTCCTCATCAATGCATCATGCTAATCCACTTTCACATGTTGTTTAGTTGTAGATCATTTAATTGAACCATAATTCATGGACCTTTTCCATATGCAATCCAAATTGCATATGGATCCATTTAACCATGTTACCATGTCAACTAGTTTATTTTGATGCATCAA